>CM074718.1:383687761-384167761 GCA_037306005.1 Rhinophrynus dorsalis | reverse complement strand
CATACAACAAGCTTTACTCCAAGCATCAGACAACACCAGTGTCTTGGGGTTAGAAAACAACTTCCTTTATTGGAACAAACCACACATATTTATACACAAAACCTACACTGTAATACAGGGGCCAACCAGATACAATAGGGTGAGGAGCAGGGATAATAGAATCCAAACATAAGACAAGGAACCAGCAGAAAATGGTCTAGCAAATACAATGACTCAGGCATGATTACATTTCAAACATAAAAGTGTTGCTGAACTCAGACAATGGACTCAAAGACTTGAGGGCTTGAATGAATTAACACACGGCAGGGGTTCACAATACACTGGCTTGAGTGGCTACAATACACATTGGAAGTAACTTTGGCTAAACTCAAATAATTAACCCTTACTGCCCATTTCCTTGGAAGCAAGCCAGCAGTCCATGATTGTCAGTCTCTTTGGGCCCAGAAATGTCCACAGTCTCTAGGGTTCTTGGGATAACAGTTCCAGGGCCAGACAACGGCTCCAGTAACGGACTATGATCCATTACATGATCCTCCATGCAAGGGGAAAACAGGGCAGAAATTAGTCTCAGGGAGAGGCCATACCCTGTTCCAGGGCTAGTTCCATAGTCTGTGGGCAGGAGGCTGGCCCTCAGGCCCCTCCAGAAGCCAGGGGCCCAATGGTTCCTGTGACAGTCACTGTTGGTGATGGTAGTGATGCACATTCACAAATGCATTTCTTTATCGCTTTCTGTCATGACAGGTCTCTTCTATACCAGCTGCTCCACCACCCTCATGCTCATCAGCTCCACCACCAGGAGTGACTTGTTGCTCCCTAATACCACTTGCTGGTGGCAAATGTGAGAGAGGATCCCCTGCTATCACACTTGACATAATTTCACATAAGGCACACACAGAAGAATCAGACACAGGCTGCTGAACTGTGCTGCTGTTGCTGCTACTACTAGTATTTTTATTATACTTTGGAGATCACTGGACAGGACAGAACTCTTGCTGCCATTTAAAATGGAACCAAAATCTGTGATGTTAATGAAATGGCAGAACATTTCTGAGTTTCTCAAAATGTGGTAAGTCATACATTTTTTGTGGAGATTCCCATGGGAACAAAATTGAACTTTTCACCAATCCCTATTGCAGACCACTGTTTCAATGATATCCATGTTTCCAGTTTCTTATTGTTTATTCCAATACCCTAATGGATAATAGATATCAAGAGAAGATATTGAGTGAATTAAATAGAACATCAAAAACAGTATTTTATGATTTATGTTGAAACAAGTAACATATATGTTAAAATATGAGTTGGAGAGGTGCATATTTCTCAGGCCAGCCACTTGATCTCTGCTGTTGATCAGAAATTGTCAACCAGACATGCCATCTGGCTACACCATCTTCACTCTTTAAAGGAAGTTTGTTATACTGCAATGTATCCCCTTTTTCACAATTACCACAGTAGACAGGAGGTTAGGAGGTAAAGCACTTCTTCCAAGGAAAAGTTCAACTCTAGGATCCTTCTGCCATGCAGTGAAGATTAGTTGTCTCTTGACATTTCCTCGGGCTTCTTTCTTCATCTAATGGCTAGTAGGATTCACATCAGGGCTCCCCTCCCCCTTTCCATTCTCCCCCCCAACCCACCAACCCCCCCACCCCCTTACCCTCCTTTCTCTTCCATCACTCAAAAGTGAGAAAAATTTCCTGCATGCCTTTCACAAAAAACAGCTGATTTTTTGCTTTTTTCGTGAAAGTGTTCTCTTTTTCTCCAATGTAAAATGTTCCTCCTTTTCTCCTATTCCAGCAAATTTTTTACCTATTCCAACACATTATTCTCCTATTCTAACACATTTTTCACCTATTAACACATTTTTCTCCTACTGTAACACATTTTTCGCATAGTCTAAAACATTTTTCGCCTATTAACACATTTGTTTGCTATACTTAATATGGTGCAACATTTCGTAGCACAATATTACTTCTTCTGAGGGCTGTAGTAGAGAAATAAGTAGCTGGAAGTCAAAACTGTGAGTCCTACAGCAACATATATCTTGAAAAAGTTGTTAGCATGCAGAGTATCTTTGTCCTTTGCCCACAACACTCATTTCTTGCTTAAGTGACACAGGCACGTATTCATGATGATGTCAAGTGATTAAAAAAAATAAAGTACAACCTACAATGTAGCAAATGTGTATGGTAGTGGTGGTGTGGGACTGGCATGGTGTGATTGGTGGGACCTTGACAAACTGCATTCACCTCGAGAGGAGAGGGATCATCATCATTTATTGCACATGCTGCAGCAACGATTGCTTCAGTCAGTTTTTGAACTAACACTTTAATCCCACATCTCTGCACTATCTCCACCTTTCCCCCTCTTACTTGTGCATTTGCTAGACATTAATGAACTACTGTGTGTGTTTTTACTCTCTACAGTACACAACTGATGGATTATGACGTCTTGCCTTGGCCCTCAACAAAATTCTCAATGATGTCTGCTGTCTATCAAGTCTGCCTCAGTCACAGAGCTCCCAGTCAGCTAATTTATTTATTTGTTTAATTATTGTTTTTTAATTTTTTATTTATTTATTTATTTTAAGTTGTCCACCATATCTTATCACAGTTAGTCCCCCCAAAAAAATCTATATAACTAAAAAAAAAAAAAATCAACAACTTCTTTCCCCAGACTTCCCCAGCACAGATACAATAAAAGTAAGCAATTTGGACCCCAGCTGCCCGTGTCTTGCCAGTCAGTCACACCAAAATTTGGGGTATTTTTGGTTAACCCCCTTCTTCCCTTCTTCTCCTCCATTGAGCCCCCAGACTACACTAATACAGAGAACAAATGTCCTACCTAAATAACTCCTAAACTACGCTTCAATTCCCCTTTATTTGCCTATCTCCTCTAGCTAAAAACATGCTGCTCTCTCCTCTCACAAACACAGAATGGCTGCTGTGAGAGCCTGACACCCTTTTATATGGCTTTAGGAAACTTTTGTGAGGTGGAGAAAAACTTTTCTACCCATTGATTTCAATGCAATGAGCTAGGTGAAAGAAAGCGGGAAAAACTGCATTGTTCGTGGAAATTTTTTCGCCAAGAGGAAAGTGCCATTTTTCGCCAGTTTCAGTTTGAGGCGAACATTTTCATTTATCCCTAGTATTTACATTCTCTCTACTGTGTTCTTCCCTATTTTCTTCAAAATTCCTTCTCATTTCTGTTGCTTTACTATATTCTCATGACCTGCCCTTTTTGTTTGTGTTTGTTCTACTATTTATTTGGAATTCCCAGGATTAAAGTCACACATATGGAACTTCCTGAAAATGTTTGAGTCATGTGGACTTTAGATTTTAAATTAGATTTACTTTATTCACCAATCATTGTTCTATCAGGGGTATCCATAGAAAGTTTTCCAGAGGAAGGGGGCAAAGCCATAATATGGCCCCCAGACCAGCCCATCCAGCCCCTTTGTTTATATTGCGGGGGTAATTGTAGGGGGGTGAGTGCCCCCCTTGCCTCCCCCTCCTGACACCCTTGTGTTCTCTTATCCTACACACCTAGGTGCATTTTCTAGACTTATTTGCATGAACTGTATGGCGAATGGAATTCTCACGAAATTCATTGCATTCCATTTCTCTGAATGTCTATATTTGTGCTGTGCTTATTCTTTTTATAATAAATATATATAAACAAAGCAACAAACCCCACTGAAGATGATAAAGGATGATCAAAAGAAGCAACTCCTGATTTGTTTTTGATTTTATTCTATTTATCTTAGTGCACTATCTCATAAAAAATGTGGAGAACAAAAAGGATTAACAACAATATAGTATGACACCTGTGATTTAGTGGTGATGTGTGCATAAATATATATTGCAATTAGTTGACATTAAATTATTCAGAGCACTGAAAGTCAGTTAGTGTTTTTAATGAAGATTCCCAATAAGTATAAAAAAAGAGAAACAAGTGTCTATAGTGCAATATATACTTCTTCCCATGAAGAAGTGACATCAGACACCAATTGCAGGCTCAAAGTGAGTGTACACCAGAGAAAACTTACACCCTGTGTGACAGACAAGGAGAAGGACTTGTAGGGACACCAAACATTCTTTTTTTTTTTTTTGCAAAAAAAAAAGTGTACTATTGCATTCCAATCAATTTTATGATCAAATACTGTACTATATACACATGTTACCCTTTGTTTTTATACTAATTGGTAATCAAATTCATTTAACATCTAGTATGGGGGCATAGAAGGTCCAAGGATTTAGGAGTTCCCTCTATGGGTGTCAGGTGTGGCGCCCCGACAGTTCGCCATAGCCAATCGGTGAAAGTGGGCAGGCAGGCTTGTGCTGTGCGGCCAGGTCAGCCTGCAGGAAGGGCAGCTAATTGCCACAAAGCACTCAGGGATGGGGAGGTGTGTAGGTAGTGTCATGGCGGATCGAACTGGGGCCTTGTTTGCCTCCGCTGTAAGGTTTGGAGACAGCCATGGAGAGGGACCAGAGGTAGAGAAGCAGTGATTGCCTGAAAGGTCTTGCCCTTTACTTCCCATGGTCGCAAGCTCGGTGTGGGCATGGCCCGAGCTATTAGGGACCCTGGGAACACCACATAGTAATGGGGAGGGTACTATAAATAGCTCAAAACCCAATTAATAAAAGCTCACAATTTGCCACCTTATTTATGTTGTCAGTGTGTTTATTTCAGGGGAAAGGGGGAGAGAGGGTGGTGGGAGCTGGTTTGGTTGTTGATGATTTGGTGGCTGGACGGAAAGGTAAGGGGGGAATGACTAGTGTGGCCCTAGCCATATGCCTTTCTTTTGCATAAGTGAGTGTACTATTGCCAACCAATCAATTTTATGATCAAATACTGCACTATATACACTTGTTACTCTCTGTTGTTAAGTTTATTGGGAATCTCAATAATGAGCAAGCTTATTATCCATGATTTATCTAGTATATGCAACATTTGCATGCAAAAGTGAAAATAAGTCACAGTTATTATCTTTTTTCTGCTTGCCAGGTGTTTGGATATTTGAAAGAGAAGGAGAAACTGCTTCTTGATGAGTGGTAGTATATGAAGGAACTTGAGATTATTTATAAGATTTTAAGTATTGATAATTCACGTGTGTGACTTTGCACAACCTTTTATTGTATCTCATTCTTTTATCTCAAATGAAAAGTATCTATATATCTAGTCAATCCATATGCTAGGGAAGGTGTAGTTTTGTTCGGATGCGCTAAATTAATAAAACACTCTAGAGCACACCATGAGTGCATGTACAAGAGTTGGAAGCTATCTGAGCTGTGCTAGCAGATTCATGCATTAACTCACTGTCATTATCACTACAGACCCAAACAGCAGTTAAGAAAAGGTAGCTGCATCAAGCAGCTTCATAGTCACGAAAATTAACAATTTTACTGAAATGTCAGCTCCGTCATGTAGAACTTTCATAGTGAACTCCTTAACGAAATGAGTATTAGAGTGTGGGCAGGTGATGGGGTGACAGATATTTTTCTCCTGAACATAACAGGAGAACAACTCCAGCATATTAACCCTTTTAGAACCAGAGGAGTGCTCAGTGCGTTTCAAAGCAATGCATTGCACACCCCTCTGGTCCTTAAAAAGTTAAAAAATAAAAAGCAGTGTTGGTTTTCTTTAAACAGAAGACATTCCTCAGTAGAGCAAGTAGGAATATATATGAAGTACAGGTATTTTATTACCTTTAAATAAGCAAAATTATACTCACTTGTGCACTAAATAGTTTTGTCCAAAGCTAAACGAAACCTGTTATGGTAAAACTAGTTACAAAGCCTGCATACACAGGCTGATCTGGAGCAGGGAGCTCCAGATGGCTCACAGCCTGTCTGTGCTCCCGGCTCCGGGGCAGCAGCAGAGGTGCTGGGTGACAGTTTGTCACCCAGCTGCCTCCTCTGCTACCACAGAACCAGGAGCATAGACAGGCTGTCAGCCTTCCTCAGCACTCCACTCCAGATCAGCCAATTTTGCGAGTCCTACTGCGCATGTGCGGTTACGCACACAATGAGCGACACATTGTAGGACTTTATGTTATATAGGATAGGATAGGATAGGAAAAGTGGAATGAATGTTACCAATGAAACTGCTTATATGTTGTGCCTACCATTTGTTTGTAACATAAATTGATATTGAGAAAGTATCTTTTATTTGTTGGTGGTACAGTATGGCACATTATGCTAATTTGTTTCTCTGCTGGGCCATTAATACAGGCACATTCAACACACTGGGGGCATTTCAATAGTCTGACAAGTGGCACGTTTGGTATTGAACATAATTAATTAGCATACTGTGCAAGGCATTCAGTGCAATAAAATAAAAGAACATAAAAGCTACTTTCTCAGAAACTATTTTCAGGACTATAGCTAGTGCATCATACTAATTAGCTATGTCTAGGGTGACAGGTCCACTTTAAAAAGTAAAAACCAAGCAGAGATAAGTGATTGGTTTATACAACAGGCTTGTTTTTTGAGAGTGCTCAGGTTCACTCAGTATTGACACTTAAAAAATAAATTAAAAATTAAAATTAAAAATATGACATTTTTTATTCAAAAATTAAAAGCAATTTTAATGTCCCGGCACCTTTTTTGCTACAGTAAATTGTGAAATCTATCATTGTTTAAAAGGTCACTAGACAATGTGAAACAGGATCCCAATGATATAACATATTTTTCTTCAGATTTTACCAGTTCTCTATGGAAACTATATTAATTATATTTAAACAAAAAAGAATGTTGCACATGTAGTATTCATTCCAAGCAGGCATTATTTTTCATTAAATTATTCACTATTGAAAGCAGAACAGACAAGCGATTTTATGAGAAATGAAAATAGTTTCAGTTAGTGTTTTTTTTTATTCAGTGTTTCAAACTACTTGATATAAAACAGTCAATGCACACAAATATTGTATCATTTACAAATAAAAAAAATCAATGCTTGAAAGAGCAATTATAAAAGTTAAGCAGACATGCATAGTTAAAATTTGATGTGTTCCTTGTATTTTGCTTTGACAATAGGAAGATATTAAACAAAATGCTGAAGTGCAATACTGCTTTTTTTTCCATTGAGCGAACAAACACTGCCCTCTATTGGCTATGTATGCAACATGGTATTGTATTACTTTATACATACTGGTATTTTTGCTATATATATATATATATATATATATATATATATATATATATATACATATTTAAATTGTCTCGTATTATAAAGCAAAGTATTATATTAATTTAGTACAAATTAAGCCAAATATAGCATAGCTACAACTTAGCACTAGAGATGGGTAAAACTTTTTGCCTCAAAAGGAAACAGGAGAAACATGGCACTTCACAAAGAGTGGGACATTCTTTGTGAAAAGTGCAGACATTCCACTTTTTCCCACCTAGCTCATTACAGTGAAATAAATGGTAAGACTGAAGTTCCTCACCATGTGGAAAGTTTCCCTTCACTTCCCACAGGTAAAGTATAAAAGGGGTGTCAGGTTCCCACAGCATATCATTAGTGTATTTGTTAGCAAGAGAGAAAGCAGAACAATTTTTCAGCAAGCAGGGATAGGAAAATAAAGTGAAATTGGAATGCAGTTTAGAGAATTTGTAGGAAGTAGATTTATTTTCTGTTTTAGGAGAGTCTGGGGGACTCTGGAGGAGAGTGACAGGAGAAAGGAGTATCCCACAAAATACTCCAAAATCATAGTTGACTGAGACAGGCAGCTATAATCCAAGTTCCTTCTTCATCTGGCTGTTCTGCTTGGGGAGTATGGGTGGGAGTGTGAAGAGTGCAAAACGATTTACCCCAAATGTCCCAAAAGCTTGTGGGACTGACTTGGAAGACACAGGCAGCTGTGATCCAAGTTCCTTCTGATCTGACTGTTATCTCTGTTCTAGGGAAGTCTAGGGGAAAACAGTTGCACTGGGAGTATGTTTTTTTTTTTTTTGTGGATGATGATAAGGACAGTTAGTAAAAAAAGGGAAAATGAAAAAATACTAAAAAAATAAGAAATAGTGTGACAGGTGACAGGTATCCTAATGTGAGCTGTCAGTGAGACAGACAGATATAAGAAGAGTTATAGTATTTTGTAAACAGCAAGACATTGCACACACAATCAGTCCTGTTGTATAATTCAGTGTTAAATAATGTCCAACAAATGTACCAGTGGCAGGGGTTGGGCAAAAGGAGTAGTAGCAGTGCAGAGATGTAGTAGTAAAGTGGTAGTCCAAAAACTGACTGCAGCCATGGTTGCAACATCATGCTCAATAGATGATGAGCAGGCAGGTTGTTAAAGTCCCACAACAATTTCCACCACCACCACCACCAGAAATATTAAAAAACAAAACAGGTAAGAACAATAAAGATGACATTGAGTCACATTCTATTGTTAATGGCATGACGGAGTGTAGCAGTCCTCAAAGTAGCAGCACTACGAAGGAAGAAGGTGGCTACCATATACCACTGTTGGCACCGCTGCTAAGACTATTGATTACTTTTTATGAATAATATAGTAATAAGGGAAGTTTAAATAGGATGCTGATCATCAGATAAATATCTAACTGCAATCTGGAGTCAGGGAAGGCCTACTAGGGGCTTAATTTGTAATTGTTTTACAGGTATTTTCCTTCCTGTGGCCCAACGAGGGTGATATGCCATGGGCTGAACTTGATGAGTACGTCTATTTACAGCCTCATCAACTATGTTGTCAGATCTTGTTTTGTGTTTGTCATTATGATTCAATGTGTTTTTTTTCTGATTGCCGTTGATAGTCGCTTACCAATGTAGTATATATGCATTCTTTGAGGATTAGGGAGGAACATATGTACCATATATAAACAATGTTTATATTTGTCTCTTCATATTTTTTTTTACATTTTCATTAATGGTGTATTTATTACATATGGCATATTATGTAATGCCATATATAATTTTGCGGGAACTTCAAGCATATTGAAATGTAGCTGTTTTATAACAGGAGGTATAGCAAATGGCCTAGCAAATATCTCATTGAGCATAGCTCACCCCCCAAAAATATAAAGCACATTTTAAATAATCCAAGGGTTTGGCCACTCACTCATCCAAAAGGTCACTTGCATGGGTGCCAATTAGGGATTGGAGAAAAAATGGTGCCTCAAACGGAAATCGACGAATAATGGGACTTCTCACTTAGTGAATAATTTCCCATGAAAATTGCAGATTTTCTGTTTCACACGCTGTTACGGTTCAGTACACTCAGAAACGGAAGGTCTTGGTAAAACACAATTTTATTTGCACTCAATGAATAACAGTAACCCTCGCGGGTCCAGCATACAAAAAAATGGTAAACTGACACAGGACAGGTTACAATGGTATGATTAACCCACACGAGTCCAGTACATAGAACAAAAACACAATACTGACACTGGTCAGGTAAATCGCAAATGATACAGTGTAAATATGACAAAGATGCTTATAAGGCCAAAGACAGAGTTGGCCCTAATGTTGGAAGGCCCAGTGTAGTTCTCTACACAGAGAGTAACAACAGTGACTGGAAAGTATGCAACAGGTTAAGCTAGTGTAGATCTGGCTAAGGTATCACAGGAGGAAGGCTGCCAAAGTTAACGCCCACCGGAGACTTCAAATTATCGTGATCCAGTGCTTAGTGCCGTAGGAATAACGTATGCCTAACTGAGACTTCAAGTGCATATACGAATGCCCAGCACCGCCCCTGAAGGGGTTAACGAACGCTCCGGTCTGCAGATGGAGAGTAACCTGAGGCGTCCAACTGTACCCAACCTCAGGAATGGCAGAAACAGACCAAGCGAACGTGGTGCAAATCGGAATAAACAGGAGGGTAGCACAGGCAATATGAGTGAGCGGATCACGGACTGGACTACTTATATGGAACCGGGCAACCAGAGGTCTGGCAAGACCACTGAAGCGTGAGCAACAGCAGGAACAGGGTGACTGACAAGCAGGAACAGCACAGGAACAGGAACTTTAGCCCAGCCCGGTCGGTGCACGGAGCAGGAACATCAGCCAAGCCGGTTCGATACATGGAACAGGACCGCCAATAAAACCGGGTCAGTACACGGAGCAGGATCGCCAGTCAAGCCGGGTTGGTACACGGAGCAGGAACGTCAGCCAGGCCAGGTCAAAACAGGAAGCAGGAACGTCAGCCAATCTGGGTCGGTACACAGAGCAGGAACGGTAAATAGGCAGAGTAGTCAAACAGTCCGGGTCATACACTGGTATCAATGAGAGTAAACGGAACAAGCGCTAAGCAACAGATACACCAGGAAAGGGCAACCCACAAGTGCCAGCCCAAGGTATTTAAAGGCTGTCACTGGGAGGAGCTAGACAGCGTAGCCAATAAAAAGGCATCAGGAAGTAAACATGTCAAAATGTCGCTGATATCACGGGCACCGTGATAGTCGCCTAATTAATTTAATTGAAATCAATGGAAACATTGAATTTACACATAACAAATATTATTTTATTTCCCAAAGGCATAGTATAAAAGGGGCATGAGGGTGCCTGTGTTGGTGTGGTGTGGGGAAAGAATGAGTAGAACAGGGAATTTTTTTGGTGGGGTTTGTTTAATGGGATTGCGGGCAATTAATAAAAAATAAATCCTAAATACAATTAAAAAATCTAGATAAGACATGGCACAAAAGGGGTCTAAGGAGGGTGACTGTGTTGGTGGGTGGAGTCTGGGGAATGAATCAGTTGAACAGGGAATTTTTTTTGGGGGGTGTCCTGAATGGTATTAGGCGACAGTTAATAAAAAAATAACAATAAAATAATATAAGAAATGTGTATGTAAAGTGATAGAGACACTGGGGTGGACTGATACTTAACAGAATATTTTGTAGAGGCTGATTGTTAGATTTGTTGTTAGAGGCCCAAGCCCTGAGGAAACATTGGTTTGTAGGACTTAGATTTATTAGAGGCCCAAGCCCTAAAGAATCTTTGATTTGTAGGACTTAGGCTTGTTAGAAACAAACTCCCAAAAATGTTTTATTTTTTTTGTAGGACTATGTTTTTAGTTATTTAATTTTTTTATTTTAAAGCACAAGCCCTGAGAAAAAAAATGCCCTACAGGTCTAGTGCCACTGGCCATTGTCAAATGTCCTCCTGAGTCTATGTCCATAATTGCAGAATTTTCAACTGCTGTTCTTTCTGCTGCTGCTGAGTTCTTTAAGCAGCAGGATGATTAGGCAGCTGAAAAGGAATGGGATCAACAATAGCAATAACATGGGTGATGGATGATGAAGGTTTCACTTGCCATAACTAGCTCCAGTGATGCGCCTGAGGCAGTAGCTGCACAATAAGTCGCCCCCAGTCTATGTGGAGAAAATAAGAAACTGTCCAATAATTCTTCTCCACCTGCCCCTCCTCCAAAATCATAGGTATGTTGTTATTAGAATATATATTTTTCCCTTGAGAGCAGGAACTGTGGCTCTCATCAGCAACTGCAATGTGCACAGTGTATGTGGTAAATAACATCTGGGGGCACAACTGTATCCAAACACCATTGTCCACACCCTGCTAAGGACACATGACAACATGCTGACTGTTTAATAGTAATGATCAACACTTCTTGCCCGTATCTTAGAATATTCTTTGGGATGAATCTCCTCAGATGCCGCTTGATGCCCTACTTGTGATTCTCCTCTACCAAATATTGATTTGAATTAGATTTTCTTCTATTCACACACTATGCAGCTTGTTAATTGTTAAAAAAACTGTTAACGTGTATTTTGAAAGCATTCTTTACAGCATTTTTTTACACCTTCCTAAAACTTTTGCACACTACTATAAATATATTAAATCAAATAAACAGCTTTGTACACCTTTAAAGAAGTCATGTGAGTGTTGTATATCCTCCAGCAACTTGTATATATATATATATATATATATATATATATATATATATATATATATATATATTATCGCCAGGGTTACATTTTCACTCACCATTGGCTAGTGGCAAGTGGAAATTTTGAACCCTGATATTAAATAATAAATATATATATATATATGCAATATGTGACGGCGTTGCCCGTCATTGTAGTAGGGTATGTGTTATGTAGCATTTTTTGTTAGAAATGTTGTAGGTGGCATGTTGAAGGTATTTTGTAAGAATTTTTTGTGTTTGTATTGTACATTTCATTTAGCTGTATTGGCTGATGATTTTTTTTGTGTACTGTGTGAAGCAGAAAGAATCATATCGCACACATACATAGACACACACAGATACAGTGACATATACAGACATTGATCATACATACACACGTACATACATGCCTACACACACATACAGATATTATTACGGTCCTGTAAGTGCCAGAGGGGTAGGCAAGGCATTGTTCATTGTGTTGCTTAATCCTCTGGCACTGAAAGGGTTAACCAGCTGTCCCAGTATGTAGCGAGAGTCATGGAGTCCACAGTCCCTGAAGTGGAAGGCATTGGAGGTGCATGTGATGGCTTTCACGCTGTGGCTCTCCAGTTGTTGCTGGACTAATGGCCCCATTATCCCCAGCACCCTTTCAGCTCCAGCTGCCTCTTCCATTCTGTGTCCGTCTCTGTACATTCACACTCAGAGGCTGCCAGATAACCACCGGCCCGGTTACCTGGCCAGGAAGACACCTCCTGCCCCAAGCCTCGGCCAAGATCGTTACTAGGTACGCAGCCTGGGCACCGAGAGCTGGAACTGAGGAGGGATGGTGTGTGTGGTTGGAGCAGCTATAGTGCGGCATGTATATTTTTTGTGCCAGGGTACTTACACAGTGCAGGTGTGTGACAGCGGGCAGAGAGCGGTGATAAAGAAGCTTGTGTGTAAGAGTGTGTACTACAGAGTGGCCCCAGCATGGTCTGTCTCCAGCCCCTCAGTCACGGGTAATAGCCGCATCCAGCTGCTGCTTGTAGAGAGCTCCTTGAAGGGCCTCATGATTGGGCTGTTGTGGGGCGTAGTGTTGTGCTTCATGAAGGGGGAACATGAAGGATCTGGTATTGGACCTGCCTACCTCCAAGCTACATGAGGCAGCTGGGCTTCCTGCAGCAGAAGCACATTGTGCACCAGGAGCCAAAAGCATTGTTGTGTTGCGGATACCAGAATGAAGGTACACTGGAGCCGATCCCACCCTCCCTGTGTTGTATCAGCTCATTGTGTGCCTCAGGTTGGTGGAGGGACCCCTGGAGACTCTGTGTGTGTGTGTGTTTGTGTGTGTGTGTGTGTGTGTGTGTGTGTGTGTGTGTGTGTGTGTGTATGTGTGTGTGTGGCTTGTGTGTGTGTGTGTGTGTGTGTGTGCGTGTGGCTTGTGTATGTGTGGCTTGTGTGTGAGTCTGTGGTGTAGGAGCGAGTGGCAGCCATTTTGTTTCTCCAGTCACTTGGATAGTGGTGTGTGGGCTGGATAGTGGGGGCAGGCCAACTCCCTGCATGATTTAAATCACTCCCCCATTGAATCACCCAAATGGGAGCAGTAACTCCTCCTTACTTAAGCTGAGGTAACATAACAATATAACTCACAGTGGCTCTTCAGTTGAGGCAACATAGCAATATGCTGAAGGAACAAATAGAAAGTGGTGTTTGAGGATTGCCCTCTGTAACATACAGCAAAGCATCTCTCTCCATTTAAGGAGAAAGGGCGGGAATCAGGAAGCAGGAAGTGGAGGAGTGACAGTTGAAAACGGACAGTTAGTGAGGTTGACCAAAGAGATGAAAAGAGTTAAATAAGAGAGTTGTTATCAAGTTTATCCCTGAGTTTGTATTTTATGGAAACATTACACCCTCGTACTGAAACAGAGTGTATGGAGGGTTACAATTATCTGTGGGAGGTGAAACAGTGTGTTTGTGGGGTCATGATCCTGAGTGAGAGTGTATGTGGACCGGGAGAAGTTACTGATATCCCCTAATTCAGGAGCGAGTGGCAGCTATATTTTTTTTTGTCAGTTGGATAGTGGTGGGCAGGCTGGAGAGGACGGGCCAACTCCCTGTATGATAATCATGCCCCCATTGAATCACCCAATGGGAGCAGTAACGTCCCCATTGAATCACCCAATAGGAGTTGTGTCTCCTAATGAGACATAAATTATGTAATGAGGCATTCTGTTCAATATGTGTTTGTTTTCTGAGGAGAAGTAAATTATGTTCTGTATGTGAGGTACCATAAATTATGTAATGAGGCTTATTCTTTTAAATATATATAGATATACTAGTTGAACAGCCCGTTACACGGGCCACAGTGCCTCTGGCAGCCGGTCGCGGGGCAGTCACACGCAATGGAGACTGCCCGTGCCTCGGCTGATACAGAGCCTCTGGCAGCCGGTCGCGGGGCAGTCACACGCAGTGGACAGTGCCCGCGCCTCGGAGCGCCCAGCTCTGTATCAGCCGCGGCGCGGGCAGTCTCTACTGCGCATGACTGCCGCACATGCAGCAGTGTCTACTGCGCATGTCGGGCGTTACACACAACTTGGCGAATTATTACACATACAGTAATGTGCAAAAGTTATAGGCAGGTGTAAAAATTTTAGGTGCTGTAAAATAAGAATTCATCCAAAAATAGACATGTTAATAGTTTATTTTTATCAAATAACAAAATGCATATTTGGTGTCACCTCCTTCAAAACAGCATAAATTCTTCGAGTTACACTTGCGCACAGGAACCCGACAGGTAGGTTGTTCCAGACATCTTGGAGAACTAGCCACAATTCTGTGGACTTAGGCAGTCTCAGTTGCTTCTCTCTCTTCATGTAATCACAAACAGACTTGATGATGTTGAGATCAGGGCTCTGTAAAGGCCATACCATCACTTTCAGGACTCCTTGTTCTTCTCTATGCAGAAGATAGTTCTTAATGAATTTGGCTGTATATTTGGGGTTGTTGTCATGCTGTAGAATAAATTTGGGGCCAATCAAATGCCTCCCTGATGGAATTGCATGATGGAAAAGTATCTGGCTGTACTTCTTAGCATTGAGTATACCATTAAAAACCCCAACTCCATTTTGCAGAAATGCAGCCCCAAACTTGCAAGGGACCTCCACTATGCTTCACTGTTGCCTTTTTTTGTACCTCTCTTCAGATCTTTGGCAAGCATACTGCCTTCTTCTACAGCCAAATATTTCAAATTTGGACTCATAAGTCCATAGCGCCTGCTACCATTTTTCTGCACCCCAGTTCCTGTGTTTTCCTGTGTAGTTGAGTAGCTTAGCCTTGTTTCCACATTGGAGGAATAGCTTTTTGGATGCAAGTCTTCCACGAAGACCACTTCTGACCGGACTTCTCCAGACAGTAGATGGGTGTATCAGAGTCCCATGTTTTTCTGCCAATTCTGAGCTGATGGCACTGCTGGACATCTTCCAATTGTGAAGGGAAGTAAGCATGATGTTTCTTTGGTCAACCACTGCATCTACAGTCCTCAACATTGCCCATTTCTTTGTGCTTCTTCAAAAGAGATTGGACAGCACATCTGGGAACCCCTGTCTGCCTTGAAATTTTTGTCTAGGAGAGACCTTGCTGATACAGTATAACTACCTTGTGTCTTGTTGTTGTGCTCAGTCTTGTCATGGTCTTGCAATGCTGTATGACTTTTGATAAAGGAGAAAGCTAAGATATCACTCATTGCCCCTTAATGGCCTAATATCATTAGAGTAGTATCCTACAATTCTTACAGTGAACCAGGTCCTTTAAAATTCCAATTCTGTGCTCTTCATCATTTAAACTGAACCCGGCAGATATTCCTGAAAGAAATATCTTAAGTAACCCCGTTCTTTCATCACAAGCTATTGATCTTCTGAAATGCAGAAAAAGAATACATTTAATTTCTACACTCAAGGCTCAAGTATCTGACTTAGGACACATTTTGCGATGCTCTTTTGCAGATCAACATTTAATTTAATGTTTCATCAAATTTATCAAAAGTCTAAAACCTACTTTCCAAAGGATCTGACTAGTCCTGACAGCTTTTCTATGAAAACCATCTAAACCTCTAAAAGAATGTCTTTGAAGCTGCTCTCAAAGAAAAAGGTACTCGTAGTAGCTATCACTTCAGTAAGAAGATAAGGGAAACTCAATTATTAATGAGGCATTACAAAGTTGAACATCAAGCTTCTCTAGAGGCTGCATTTGGTACAAAAATACTTCCTGCTGTCATTTTTAATAGGTTGCTCACCACTACTTTCACTTTATGAGCATAATAAATAACAATACAAGAACTATTTTTGTGGCAAAAAAGAAGTCATTTATTTCCTAAATTTATAGACCAAACCACTGCCCAACCAATGCAATGTGGCATTCTCTGTCATGCACCTTCCCAGGGCTTCTTCTCATTCTCTGTCTTTACTGCTTGGCGGCCTTTCACTTTGGTGTTCGTCCCTGCTCTGAGTTCTTTCTGGACGCTCCTTGTGACTCATCTCTGTGGCCGTCGGAGGGCGTGACATACCTTGGCAGCGAGTCAGCTGTCCCCGTTGCCAGGGGCGTCACCTCTACTTCTGGGTTGCGGCTACTTAAAGAGCCGGAAGTCTGTTGTCGGGTGCGTTAGTTTATTGTCCCGAAGCTTAGTATCTCCTTGTAGTTCCTTTTTGTAGCCCGTTCCAGTCCTGCCCAAGTCCTTTTTTCCTGCCTCAGTCCTTGTTCCTGTACTTCCAGTGTATGACCTTGGCTTGTGTCCTGATGACCCTTCAGCCCACTGATTTTGTACCACATGGATTCTCTCTGTATATGACCTAGGCCTGGTATCCTGACGTCTCTTCAGCCTCCTGATTCTGTACCTCCGTGTTCAGGTCTGTTGTCCTGACTACTCTTCTGCCTTCTGCTCTGGTATCTGATTAGACCTCCTGTGTATGACCCGGCTCGGTGACTCCCCTTCTTCTGTTTCTCCTACACTCCAGTGAGACCTGAGTGAGTACCCTATCTCGTTCCAGTTGGAGAGTGTTCCTCCCTGGGGATTAGGGTTGTATAGTTTGTTTAAACTGTGTTATCGTGGGCCCCCTTTGGCTCAACCGAAGGGGACTAATCTGGCTTTGCAGCCAGCACCTATATCCGGCTTTGCCGCAGCACAACTCCAGGTAAGCAACCACCCCACCCAAGCCGCATACCCCAGTATCGAACTATGCACCTTGCTCCCTAATCCCTTGATGGAGGAGTCTGACCTTCTTCAGATTCCTCCTAGGGATTTCTGTAGTTCAGTCTTCCTCTGGTCAATCTAGGAGGAGTAGTGACATTCTCTTCCCCAAAAAGGGGCTGATGGCCAAACAATGTCCACAGCTAGACCTGCATCTGGCTGCCCTCACTGGTGAAACCCTGTGCCCCACCCCACTGACCAATACCACGCCGGACATCTCCATCCCTTCCACCCTCCCCTCAGTAATAGAAGCTGAGCCACCCAAACCCAGCTGCTATTACGAAAGGATTCACAAAGCATTCTCAAAATGTCTTGTGGTCCCCGTGTCCCTCCCCCCTCCCCCCTGTGCATACCTGGCCCTAGTCCTCTTGACCTTCAGCACGCCTGAACACAAAGTCGGTGCCTGTTGCTTTACCACTACCAACCAGGTGGCTAGGCCTGCCACTTATTTCATCACCAAGCCTGATCACAGAGCCAGTTTCCAGCTAGGCCCACACAACCACAACCTTCTGGGGTGTTTTATCCTATCCTTTGACTCAGGGAATGTTGCATTGCCACCCCTTCCTTCCCACTCCCCTTTCTATGGACTTCTTGGAGTTTTTATGGTCACCCTACAGCTCTTAACCTGCCTGGGTTCGGTGGGTGGGAAACACAAACAAAGAGGGTTAGTAATTTTTATGATGGCCTCATCTTTTATCCAATTTTACTGTTTACTTCGGCCCCTCTTTTTCCCACCAACCACAGGGGCCAAGCATGCCATTTCCTTTGTTCATTTTGCCTTCCATGCATGCTGGACCCACATGGGCGCCATTTTGATCATACCTGAGGGTGAGCACCTTAAAGGCACTTGCTACCAGACAGTCACTCTAACTTTTTTCTTTGTGGATTAGCACTATTATTTTCCCTCAGGTGTGCCACCAAGAGATTTTAATTTTATTACCAGTCAATTCCTTTTCTGTCATGTTCTCCATATGTGTAGCACATGTACTTCACTCCATTTTTATGTGAATGTTTGGTATTTTGCCTGTTTCAGCATCAATGTTGTTCTGGTTTGGCTCTGTTCAAATACTAGGGAATGGGTGGGGAGGGCATGGTCTGTTACTATTTTAGAGTGGGGGAGACCTTGTAGAACAAAATTGAAATGTTTTTGTTTTATTTTTCAAATAATATAACATTTTTACATTGTTTTATTGTTCTAAGCAGTTTCACAGGTTGTAACAAGAAATATTAAGCAAAGTTTGCCAGTGTATTGAACCAATTATGAATTCAATGAATCAGTACAAGAAATATGCAGTTTGGGCCAAAGCAAAGGGCCTTCTGTATAAAAGGAAATTGGAACAGTTCTGAAACACTCCGACTGTACCATAAGGGAGAAATAAACATTCCCTGGATTACAGTTGATTTAAATGAGACTTTTAAACCCTATAATGGTAGTCCTCTTTACACTCTAGGGTTTAAAAGCCCCATATAGATCAATGGGAATGTTTCTTTGTCAATTTATAGCACAAATAGTTTTGACACAGAATTGCTCCAGTTTCCTTTTAAACATTAGCCCCCTAGAGGCATAAGACCATACTGGGGAACTTTCAGAAACTGCTCACCCTGAGATCCCCCCCCCAACAAAAAGATACCTTTGCTACTGTGTTTAATTTATATTAAACCACTGATAATTCATCAAGTTGAAGCTAGCCAGGGGGACAACCGGTTTTAACAAGGCCCTGGCTGTCTTGTGGTTAGTACTACTTACTGGTTTGTTCCTTTAAGCTATGCATTTGAAATGCAGACAGTTCAGGGTCACTGACACATCTACTCAACACTATAAGTATAATTTATTTAACTATTGTGCAACTAAAGAAAATTGACTAAAAGTACTGATACTTTTCATTCTTTGAATGAATGAACAGTGCAGTACTTTTGGTACATTTTCTTTAGTTGCATAATAGATATATAATAAATTATATTTATAGTGTTTAGTATATTTATGTCAGTGACCCTGAACTGTCTGCATTTTAAATGCCTAGCTTAAAAGGAACACAGACCAGGCAGTATGTAACCAGACAGGGGCATAGGGGAACTCTGCTAAACAGGTTGTCCCCCTGTCTAGCTCCAAAGCCTCAGCTTCCCCAGCCAGCCCATGATCAGATCAAAACTCATGTGTTTCAGTCACTTATCAATTCAACAGTTCTCCCCCCAGCCCCAGGTTTGCAATCAATCATTTGATCCATGGTTCTGCCACAAAATAAATATAACTTATCACCACTGGCACATGTGTTTTGTTCCAGCTAGTCTGTCACAGGTTAGGAGGTTCCACTTCCAGGACCTCCCCTGACCATGATCTGCCTCCAGCCCTCTACTCACTGACACTCTTTGTGAGGCTGTGCTGCGATGCCTGATGTTGGCCTTGCTCTTCCTCAGCAATGCCAGCAGCAATAATTGGCTGGCTCATAATGTGTGTCACTCAGGATGTATGGGGAGACAGTGAGGGGTCACATGGCAAGTGGAGGGATGGTGTGACTGATGCACTGTGCAGGCAACCTGCAAGGACATCCGGCAAGAGTACCATACTATTTTATAACATTTTCAAGCATTGCATATTCCACATGAATTAATTATGTCAACATTGGTGGGTCTACCCGGAGATTTGAAGGTATCATCCGGAGACAGAACTCTAAATCCAGGTGAAATCCGGCAAGTTCCCAGGTGAGGTCAATGTACTAAAAAGTAACACAATTGCAGTGCAACCAAACTGCACTTCAGGGGGTATATACAAATCCCCAAAATTTCAATTAATTTAAATGTGGCCTTTAACCCCTTAAAAGTTATAAGTCTCCAACACATTCTGAAGCATTCAAGAATTTTTATTTATATTTGTGTTCAGTAGTTACAAGTGACTGTCTTGTTGGAAAGGTGTGCATTTTTCTGTTCTTTGTCCCTTCTAGTTTCATTGCATTTAGCTCTTGGTCAAATGCTGTGTTCATTTTTATCTCTGATATCTGCTAAGGCTTTTGTTTCCTTTTGTCTCCATTTAAAGCTGAAGTGGTTTCATTTCTCAAGAGTAATTACCTTGACATTTCTCTGCATCACTTTTGTGACTTTCACGGTGTTCTATTATTCATCTCTTTTTTTTCTTTTACAAAGCAATATAAGGACACACACTAAAGCTGATACACTAAGAAGAACTGGAGCAATTCTGGGGCAAACCAGCTGTACCAGAGTGGTCAAATAGAAATACCTATTGATTTAAATGTGTCTTTTAGGGCCAGATTTAAAGGTTTGTGCTAAAACATGCGGTAGGGCCAAAATGAGTACCGGATGCACAAAGGATGTTAGGCCACAGAAATGGTCTTGTGTCCAAACGTTCGTTCTGTGCGTTAAGTTCCCAAAATGCCGCTAAATAGCAGAGATATTTGGATCTTAACATACTGCCAAGCACCGATCATTAACTTATGTGTTATCCTTACCTGTTATCCACTGTCTGTCTCCTTCTGTCTTCATTTTGTATTCTCTTCTTTCTTGTATCTTCTTTCTTCTCCTCATCCTTCTTTCTTCTTGTTGTAAAAAAAACAATAGTATTAATATGTTTGCAGAAATATTATGGACATGAATATACCCTTTAACCCCTTGAGTGCCAAAGGGATACAAAAAGCATTGCAAAGCAATGAGTTGCTGACCTCTCTGGGGTTCAAAGGGTTAAATGATGTATTAGTACCTGATTTCATAGACATATGCCACCATTATTTTAGGTCCAAATAAGCCCTTATAGTCAAAGTCAAGCCATTATAGTAAGACAAAGTTGTGCCACTAAAATATGTCCCAAAATGTAATAGAAGACTTAGCTTAATAATCTGTCTCCACTGCTGTGTGCAGCCTCAGAGGAGGTGGAGGCAGAAGCAGTAGTGTGTGCCACAGCCCCCCGTTCTGTCTCTCACAGGCCAATGCCCATTTCACACTGAGGGAATTTGAGCAGAGACTGTCTTTATATATGGGCAGTCTCTGATCAAATTCCCTCACCACCACTGGTTGAGATGTGCTCTAATCTGATTGGCTGGGATGTGCACAAGCACATCTCAGCCAGTGGCTGTGAGGGAAGTTGATCAGAGAATGCCCATATATAAAAGCATTCTCTGCTCAAATCCCCTCAGTGTGGAACGGGCATTGGCCCTTGAGGGACAGAACCAGGGCAGCTGTGGCACACAGTACCGTCTCCACTGCCTCCGCCTCTGCAGCCGCACACAGAGGCAGAGACAGATTATTAAGCTAAGTCTTTTATTATTAAATTTTGGGACATATTTTAATGGCGCAACTATGACTTGCTATAATGGCTTGACTTTGACTATAAGGGCTTATTTGGACCTAAAATAATGGTGGCATATGTCTATGGAACCCGGGCACTAATTCATCGTTTAACCCTTTGAGCCCCAGAGAGGTCCACAACGCATTGCTTTGCACTCAAGGGGTTAAAGGGTGTATTAATGTCTGTGATATTTCTGCAAACATATTAATACTATTATTTTTTTTTTTACAGCAAGAAGAAGAAAGAAGATACAAGAAAGCAGAGAAGAAAGAAGGACAGAAGATGACCAGCATACAGAGAACTCCACTGGACATCAGGATGAATGGTTAGTGTTATGTGTAATGGGATGTTGCTTTGTTACTTAGTCGTGTTAACCCTATGAATGCCGGAGGGGTAATTATACCCCACTGGCACTCATATGGTTAATTCTACTAGCACTGAACACTTTTTAGGCACTTTGGATGAATTAATATGGGGCTTAGGGCTCCATATCAATAATCCACTGGGGTTTTTTTGCCTTTCAATAGCTGTGTCAGCTGAATAAAAGTACGATAAGGACTGGGTCTTAAATTTTATGCTCTAAAGTGAGTACCTTATAGGATCTTTGGGCTAACGCAGTCCATTAAATGGCAACTTGTAGCGTTTTTTTTTTATTTTCAATGTCCAAAACACATCTAAATTTAGCCGCAGGTAGAGATTATTTTTGCCGGCATTTTTTCATAGCACTGATCTTTATATCGCTTACCTACTTTAAAAAATGTCAGCACCTGTTTTTTTTATCGGCTGCCTTTAAATCTGGACCTTAATGCCTTCAATAATAGACATCTTCTTATGAATTCTACAGTGTATGGAGTGTGTGATCCTTCAGAAAGAATCATTTTTGACTCTGTGGACATGATATCCAGTAATAAACAAAGATTAATTTTGAAGAGCCAATAAATGTACAATTAATTACCAGTAGCCATTATGATTTTCTGCTCAGATTAAAATAAGTGGATATTTATTATTTCCAAGTGTTAATGTTCATTTGTACTTCTCTGTTTGAGCACAGGTCAATGAATCAGCTTAACTAAGCCTCTGATTAATTCAACTGTAGTCAAACAGGGGACATCATTTAGTCCTGAGGGGGTTCCTCTTTAGATAAAGTGATAAAAATCTTCACAGTTTTCACCCATTGGCAAAAATGTTTTGCTATTTTTTCAATGGCTAGAAAGTTTTTAATCACATTGTTTTTGTCTTTTTTTCTATAAAAAAGTGTCATTTTCCAGGAAGTGAAACACAATACAAGCAGCTACAGAGCGAGGAGAGGTGCTAGCCTGTTGTGTTGTGAGAGGATAATATTGACTGCAATCACTATGAGCAGGTTTAATAACTATAAAAGGAGGAGCTGAAGGGACCATGTCCAGTGAGACGGAGTAGGAGGAAGTGACCACTACCACCAACATGCTGGCCAGACCCCCTACATTAATTATACAAGAAGAAAAGGAGACAGAATAAAATTGGACAGAATGTACATAGAAGACCAGTTCAATACTGTATATCAGGCTAGCAAATAATAAAGTGTACAATTAAACAAAAACAGTGTCAAATGCTAAAAACATTTCTCTCAGTGTCTGTGCGTCCACAGGCGCCAAAATAAAACCGTCACTATAATGGTGACTGATAGAGGTTTTGGCAATGAACAATTAAAGGTGTATACCTGTTTAAATGCCTTATATTATAAGCTAATCAAATGTTTTGTTTAACCAACTCTAGCTCTGTACCATACAGTCGACAACATTTTACTCACAAGATCACACACAGATTTAGTCACTGATATATCTGATATATTATCATCGGGCAGTTGGGATTAACAATTATTACCCATCTCTCTGTACTTGCAGAAGCCTTAAAATGGCTGAGTAACATAGTGGCTGAAAATGATATAGTTTTTTGCTCTTTAGCCGGCTGTCAGATGCCCTTGTTATCAAGTGAGTTTTAAAGATCTTATATAATCTTTTTACTGATAATATCAGTCAAAAGTATTAGAACTATGGGCTTTGTTCGCATGGATTGGGAGTTTAACCCACATCAATGCAGAGTCTGGTATGTTATACATGCATTGGAGCATAAGAATATATATTGTAATGACAGAGAAGTGAAATCTTTCTAGTACAGAAACAAACTACCTGCTCACTGGAAAGAAACAAACTTTTTTCCTCGTCAACTGTGTGACCAGATCTGTTGAATCCAGTTGCCAGTAACCCGATACACTCCTGAGCTTTGTTCTCTAGAAGTAATAAACATATAAACTTTGTCAATAGTATTTGTAAAGCTCTTCCTAGTACTTGAAGTCTAGTGGCTGATAACTGTAAAGGACAGAATGTCAGTGAAACGGGCTCCCTTCGCATAGATCTGGAATTTAAAGGGATAGTAATGTTTTATAATAAAAGCAGCTCTAATTAATCATCATAGTAGTTGGACTTTGGAGAGTGTTATTTCAATTCTGTCAGAGTCGTAGTTCTAGAGTAATTCAAGGACAAAGTATCCTGCCCCTTTTACTTATGTAACACTGCTCAGCCAGAGCAGAAGGGAGGTGCCCAGGTAGATTTCAGAGAGGGACAATCTTCAATTAAGTTAAGGGAAAAACCTGAAAAACTTGTCAAGGGGGGCAGGGCTTTCATTGTTTTCATAGAAAGAAGAGTGTCCCCTGCTGTTATCTGTCTGGTCTATGGACTGCATTCCATACCTGAGAAGAGATGGCTTACACTAGGTAAAAGGGGCGGGAGGGGGAAACTTTGCTTGTGAATATCTCTTAAACCATAAAGGTTTGAGAGATAAGACTTATATCGTTCTTCATGTTTTTTTAATGCCTACAAAATACAATAAAGATAAAACGAAGTATTACTATCCCTTTAAGCTACATCCATGGGTGCCCCGATCAATTGTCAATAGTAAATCCCAGAGAAGTGAATTAAAACTAAATAAATAAATAAATAAATAAATATACAAAATCACATAGTACTGATATGTAGGGCTCTACTTCACATAAATTGGGAATTTGACTCAGATATGTGCAGAGCCCTTTCCAATATAGGTCAAAGGCATTGTATAGATCATTTATGTTTATTTAAAGAGGTAGTAAGGTCAGGCTCTATTAGCACTGACTGGGATATAATGCACCCACATCAGTGCGGAGCCAGTATTGTCAAATGTAAACACCCTGTAGATGCCAAGATGAACCCCCCCAAAAAGGAACACGTCCGCCCTACGCGTTTCTTTGGAGTAACCAAATTTCAGGTGCACCTTATGGAGTGACCTCCGCTTGTCTTCCTTTTATTTATAGTAACCAGTACATTTGAATGTATTGCCCTTCTTGCTCATTGGGCAGACTGAGTGTGCTACAGAGCTTTTTAATTACCAAACCGGCAGTTAACCTCTGCTTTACTGGTTTTGTTTAAAATATGCAAAATAGTTGGAGGATCACAATTATCTAAGTAGGATACTTACTAACACCTGCATTACTAGTTGAATGTTTATACAGAAGGCTTTTATAGAAAGCAGTTTATCCATATTGGATAAACAAAAACCTAAACATTATTAGTTACTTAATCAATAGTTCATTTATAGTGCACTTCAATACAATGTATGTAAAAGTACTGAAAGGCTGTTAGTTCTTTTAAATACTGGTAACTAGACTCCAATGGGTACATAGCAGCTAGCCTGCTACAGGAAAATATCTACTCGCGATATTGTTAATTCAAATGATTACTAACCTCTTCTTTGCCAATTTTGTCTTATAGAGAGAAATGTTGAAATTATAGTTATCACTACTATAATACCTATTGACATCTGCATAACTAGTTAAAAACCAGATGTGAATTTAGCCATAGTGCAGAAAAAAGATAAAATATCAAAAATATACTTTATATTTTTTATGTGTCATACTTATATATCCATATAAGACTTAATTTGGTTTGCCATTATGGAAATGTCATGACTGCCAATATTTTAAGTCTATTAATGACATATGGTTGGAACTTCTTACATAGTGCATAGGGGTATAAGAATCCCAATAAGACAATGTATATAAGTAGAGCTTAATAAAGAAAATATGAAGATTTCTAAAGCCATTTGGAAATCTTTTTGTTGCAAAATCCCACTCTGGCATTGATTATCAAAGTATCATGATGCCCGTGATCGCCTCCAATAGGTTTTACTATTCAGCGACATTGTTACTGCCTAGCTGTCGCTCTACGCTGAGTCGCTGTTCTTATAGGTCACTATGCTGGTGATGTCATCTCTCCGCCCACCTACCAGGCCTTTTAAACCTCAGCATGTCTCATTACCTTTGCCCTTTCGTGGTGTACCTGAGCTTAGTGCTGTGTTGGTCCATTGCTGTTCCTGTGTATTACTCCTGCTACGTCTGACTACCCGATCCGGCTCTGACTCCTGGCTACATCTGACTACCCATTCCGGCTCTGACTCCTGGCTACGTCTGACTACCCGATCCAGCTCCGGCCACTGGCTGCCTGTGTTTCTCTCTCTCTGTTGCACTCCGATTGCGATTCCTTGCCTCGGTTAGGAATTCTTGCTGCCTGTGCCTTCCTCTCAGCGCTCGCTTCCGCTAGCAGTGCTTGTTGGCCAGTCCATGTACTGACCTCCCGTGGCCATCCCGGTTTGTGTGTTGCCTCACCTAACCTCAGTGCCAGTTACCTTGTCAGTTGTATACCTAGCATTTGGGTATTGTTGTGTGAGTTCCTATCATGGTGCCTGTGATCTGGGCGACATTCTGTCCATCATGGCTGATTCTATTCTCCTATTGGCTGCCTGTATTGCTCCTCCTAGTGACAGCCTTTTTGTACCCTGGGCTGTCACTCTGAGAGTGCCCTTTCGTGGTGTACCTGATGCCTGGCGCTAGTATCGTTGTTCTGATTCAGTGTATGACCCCGGACTGTCTGACCACTCTCTAGTCTCATTCCTGCTGTTGCTGTGCACCAATTTGGATTGCCTGATTCCTGTTCTGACCCGGCCCGACTGACGTTCCTGCTCCGTGTACTGACCCGGTGTGATTGACGACCCTGCTCTGTGTACCGAACCAATGCGTCTGAGGATCCTGCTCCATGTAGTGACTTGGCCTGGCTGACCTTCCTGATCTCGCTATCGCCCATCCGGGCTAGGTTCCTGTTCTGCTGTTCCAGTTGGCGATTTGTGTTGCTGTTGCCAGCCTCCCGGTTGGGCACCAATCCTGTGTCTGGTTAAAGTTCTGAGACCGTTGTCTGCACACTCTCATCCGTTGTCAGAGTCTCACTGCTTCCACTCCGTGTAGCACTCGCTTGGTCTGTGTTGGTTCACTAGGGCGCCTCCGTTCATTCCGTTGTACAGACCACAGCGCATTAACCCCCTCAGGGGAAGGGTCTCATTATTACTACCATTGGGTTCCATTGGGCAGTATTGTTTGGGCTGGTATTCCGTTGTCGAGTAGGGCGCTTCCTGTGGACATCCATTTATACCAGAGCCCATTAACCCTGTCAGGTAGTGCATGCACACGGAGCTGGGTTATTCTGGTAAGGGCCTCCATTAAGCACGAGTTCTGACCTCTCCGTTAGTCGTTGGTGGGCGTCCACCATTGGTCACATTCACAGGCGACCAGAGCCTGAGTTGGCAGTCCATTCCTGTGGCCTCCCGTATGTCAGGCGACATTGAGCCTGCAGAGTGTTGCGACCAGCACTTCACTAGTTAAGTGGGCGTCATACATTGTATATTACATACCTGACCTGTGTCAGTATTGTGTTCACTATACTGGACGCATGTGGGTTAATCATTTGCAACCTGTCTTGTGTCAGTGTGCTATACTGGACCTTGTTCATTGTGTGTTTCAATAAAGCTGTGTTTTTACCTATACCTCCTTGTCTGAGTGTACTGAACCGTAACAGTTCCCAGGGCCATTCCGTTACTGCTTGCCTGCCTAGTGAAGGGTGAGGAAAGTGAGTTCCTCCCTGGTCTCGTGAAGGTGTGTCACTCATACAGTGTGTGTGGAAGTGCTCTGCACTGTCCTCCCACTTAGTCTGTGTGAGTTCCCAGGGCCTTTCCATTACTGCTTGCCTGCCTAGTGAAGGGTGAGAAAAGTGAGCTCACTGTTCCTCCCTGGCCTCGTGAAGGTGTGTCACTCACACTGTGTGTGTGGAAGTGCTCTGCACTGTCCTCCCACCTAGCCTGTGAGAGTTCCCAGGGCCATTCCGTTACTGCTCACCTGCCTAGTGAAGGGTGAGGAAAGTGAGTACACTGTTCCTCCCTGGTCTCGTGGAGGTGTGTCACTCTTTGCTGCCACATTTGTGTCACTCATTACTGCCACTGTTGTCATTTGCTGCTTCCATTATTGTGTCATTATTACTGCCACTATTGTACTTAATAAAGTTTTATCTTTAAGTTCATCTGTACTTGTCAGTGCTGTTATTTCCTAGTCACTCCGTGACACAAAGAGAACCAAATGATCATTTAGACAATGTTAGACATGTAGTTGCGTATGAAAATGATGATCAGATGAAGGGTTTATAGATAAAGCCGTCAAGGCCAAATGTCCCCATGCCACTCAATTTGAAAATCCATTCTGCTTCCCTTTGTAGTAGCATTCTGTTAAGATCTCCTTTGCATGATGTTAGTGATAACTTTTGGATACCACAAAATTGGACAAATGAAGTATCAGAACTTTGACATAACGCTACATTTCTTTCTAGGGGAGTGTCCCTTTTGTTGTGGATGTCACCTATACGCTCTAGAATTTGTACTCTAAGTTCACACTTTGTTTTGCCTATATAGAATCTATTGCATTTACATGTCATCATTATATGACCCCATTGGTCCTGCAGTAGATAAATTGTTTAATCTGATATTTCTTTGGACTGTCTATTGTAGAGAACTGTGTGGTTTTCTTCATAAATGGGCACACACTACAGTCATTGCATGGGAAATTTCCAATTGTTTTTCATCTTAACCACGTCTCCTTGGATTTTCCTTGGCAGTGGCTGTGTACCAGAAATTCTCGCAAATTTTTATTACATCTAAAAGTTATTGATGGTCGATTGTTTAAAACTTCTGCGAGATCAGGGTCCAATTTTAAATTATACCAATGTTTTGCAAAATGTGGGTTATTTAATCATGCTGCCTATTGTAGGTGCCAATAAGGTGTATCTGTTTTGTACTTTCTTTGGCCTTTGTGTTAGAAGGTTTTGTGAGGAGTTCATTGCGGTCAGCCTGAAGTGCTTTTTTATATGCACGTTTCAAGCACTTTTTGCTGTATCTGGGTTGAAGCAACCTATTTTGAAGTTCCTTTGCTTGACTTTTGAACTCTTCAATTGTAGAACATAGGTGCCTGATACGTATATATTGGCCAATTCATATGCTTCGGACCAGTAAACGTGAATGTGGATGTGCACTTTGTGCCAATAACAGGCTATTTGTAGCTGTTTTCTTGAGAGAGACTGTTGTTTTTAATTAGTTTTTATCATTCCTTTTAATCTTGATGTCCAAGAAGGATATTTCTTCTTTCTGGATATATGAGGTTACCATCAGATTATAGTTGTTGATATTGAGTTTACTGACAAAGGAAACTAATTCTTGTTGGGTACCTGACCACGTCAATATCACATCTTCAATGTAACCAAACCACACACCAATTTTCTCAACAAATATGGACATTTCTTCAGTGAATACTTGCGTATCTTCCCACCACCCCAAATAGAGGTTGGTATAGGATGGGGCACAAGGGATCCCCATTGTTGTCCCTCTCATCTGATGATAATGTTTCCAAACAAAGTTGAAATAGTTATGGGTGAGGACAAACCCGAGGAAAAAAAAAACACCAACTTGTTGTGCTTTGAGTTTTGTGTTCCCCTTGTCGTTATAGTGGGGGGTTTTGAGGTGAGATACTCAGATTTCTTTTTTATGATGACACCTAATTCTAAACCTCATTGTACGAGAGTGTACAATTTTTGTTTGAAACTTTGTGGGGTGTGATTAAAGAAGTTTTTGTTACTGAGTAGTAAGGAACACTCTTGCATATAATACTCAGTGTCGAGTAGCACCAAATTTCCACCTTTATCGGCTGGTTTGATGGTTATTGCTTGTTCTTTACTCAATTTTTCAAGAATGTAGAGAAGTGTTCAGTGAAGAAATGAAGGAGTAACCTGGTTGTTGAGTTGTAAATAAGTAAATGGGCCTTTATAGTGTTCTATCTGCACTTCATTCTCATTTAGCAGAGAATCTAATGCTTGAAGGATTGACATATCATTAGTAGTGATATTGCAATTTTTTTTCAATAGTTTTAAAGTGCTTATGTAGCAGCAACTTGCCCCCAAATAAATTTACATCTTTCACCCACTCAAATAATTGAATATCAGGGGTAGGACAAAAACTTACATTTGTTCAAGTCATACTTGGATAGATTAAAGAATTGCATTGTATCTGTATTGTTTGAAATTACTTGTTTATGGGTTAAGACCATCTGTTCTTGTAACCCCAAATCTGTCTGTCCCTCAGCTGTTGTGGACCCTGCCTGTTGTCCCTGGGGTTTCTTGGTCCTCCTTCTAAAAATTGCTGGGGAAAACCAGGTCTCTTGTTTCTCAAGTTCTTATTCTTACGTCTCTGTCTAAATTGTATTGAACTCTGTTCTCTAGGCTCATCAGTCGAGGAATCTGACTGTGTATCACTTTGATCATTTGGAGGTTCAGACTGTGCTTGATAATTGTGATTACGGATGGGAGAAAATTTTCACCTCGAACTGATATCGGCTAATAATGGCACTTTCCGCTTGGTGAAAAAAAGTGCAGGTTTTTTGCTTTTTCCCGCCTTTTCCGCCCATTGAAATCAATGGGAAGAAAAATAATTCTACACCACACAAAAGTTTTCTACAGCCATATAAAAGGCTGTCAGGCTCTCACAGCAGCCATTCTGTGTTTGTGAGAGGAGAGAGCAGCATGTTTTTGAGCTAGAGGAGATAGACAAATAAAGGGGAATTGAAGCTTTGTTTAGGAAGTCATTTAGGTAGGACGTTTCTTCTCTGTATTACGGGAGTCTGGGGGCACTCTAGGGGATAAGAAGGGAGGAAGGAGGTTGTCCCCCAAATATTCCAAAATTCCATGTGGCTGACAGGCAAGACACAGGCAACCTATTTTCTTGCTGATCTTGCTGTTATTGTCCCTGTGCTGGGTGGGGAAGTCTGGGGAAAGACATTGTTGATTTTCTTTTTCAGTTATAATTTTTTTGGACAGACTGTGATAAGACAACAGGGTGGACAACTTAAAAAAATAAATAAATAAATAAACAAAAATAAAAAGAATAAAAAACAAAATATCTTAGGTGACAGTGACGGACAGCTGACTGGGCTTGGGCAAGGCATCATACAGCTCCATCAGCTGTGTTGTGCACTGTACAGTAAAAAAACACAGTGTAGTTGTAGAATGTCCAGCAAATGCAAAAGGGTACGTGGGAGTGGTGGAGCAGTGTAGGGATGTGAAAGTAAAGAAGTGGTCCAAAAACCTAGTGCAGCAATGGTTGTTGCAGTGTGTTCAATCAATGATGATGATCCCTTTACTCCAAGGGAGGATGCAGTTTGTCAAGGTACCAGGAAAACTAGGTCCAGCACCACCAGTGTCAGTAGAAATATAGAACCATATAAGAAGAACACTGAAGATGACAACAAGTCACATTCAAGTGTTGATGATGCTGGCAACAGCATAATAGAGGAAGGTGTAGCAGCTGAACCACCTGCTGCATCAGCCAGTGCAGGGGAATGTGGAGGGGAAGAAGGAAGAGGCCATTCTTCTCCACATTTCCCCTCCCCACTAAAGTCATGGGTGTGGGACTATTTTTCTCTTTTGACAGGCACAGTACATTCATCAGCTACAGCACAGTGCACAATTTGTGACAAGTCAGGGAAAAGGGTAAAGGAGGGAACACACCTTGGAGCAATTGCCTGATAACAACATGAAACATAAACACCATGACATTTATGTGAAACATGTTAAAACCAAACGCCCACCACAGAAATCAGGCACCGCTGTTGCTGTATCCCCTGAATCTCCCCAAAGGCAACAAGAGATGAGGCAGAAATCAAAGAGGAAGAAGAATACAGAAACCCAGCCAGAGGCTGAAAGTTAGATGGTGTAACGGTTTTTCAAGACACTCAGACCAGCAGGTTAGAATAAAACACAGAATAATAGTGAGAAATAGGTTTACATATGCCTTCTCAGGCCCAGTATACAGATGCAAGAACAATACATATACTGTCTCAGGACAGGCACAGAATAGCAAAGGTAGTCAATGGTTAAGTACAAATAATCAATCAGTCTATGTTGTGGTGTTTGGCACGCCCAAGGTGGTAATGAGGCAGCACTTGGTGTTAGATGATACAACACCTTAAGTCCATAAGGCTTAGATAGCTGCTTAGGCAGAACAGGAACTGAGGCCAGAATACTGCAGAGTAATTTCAGCCAGTAGCCCCTACGGGCGTAATAACGGAGACAACTTACACTGCAAGAGCTTAAGCCAATAGCCCCCACCGGCGTAATAACGGAGATAACTACACTGCAAGAGCTTGAGCCAAGAGCCCCCATGGGCGTAATAACGGAGACCAACTGTACTGCAATAGCTTGAGCCAATAGCCCCCATGGGTGTATTACCGGAGACAACCTGCACTGCAAGAGCTTGAGCCAATAGCCCCCACGGGCGTAGTAACGGAGACTTATGGTACTGCAAGAGCTTGATCCGCTAGCCCCTATGGGCGTAGTAACGGACACAACCTGTGCTGCAAGAGCTTGAGCCAATAGCTCCACCGGGCGTGTAATGGAGAGTTAACACTGAAGAGCTAGAGCCAATAGCGCCCCCGCGGGCACGGTAACGGAGACCGACTACACTGCAAGTTGACAAAATGAGCCACCGTCTAAACAAGGCACACAAAGCGGCCGGCTCAACAGATGTAGCGGATGATCAACAATGGCTCTGCAAGTGTTAAAGAAGGCTCAGATAATGGAGGCAGCAGCTCTGCAAGTGTTAATGAAAAGCTAAAGGATCAGAGACACACATCTCTGCAAGTACAACCGGAGGCTCAACAAAAGTGGGCACCGCTCTGCAAGTGCTAAGGGAGACTCAGCAATGGAAGCACAGCTCTGCAAGTGTTAATGGAGACTCAGCGATGGAGACACAGCTCTGCAAGTGTTAATGGAGGCAATCACAATCAGCCCTGCCACAAGCACAGCGGAAGTCAGAATGTCGCCTCGGAGACACCAGCAGCAGGAAGCAGAATCGATAGCAGGGTCATTAGCAAGCCGGTTCAGGTCATGGAGCAGGAAGTCAGCCAGGCTGGGTCAGATCATGGAGGAGGGTTCTCAAACAAGCCAGATCAGTCACAAGCAGGAACGTCAGCCAAGCCGGGTCAGATCACGGAGCAGGAACTCAGGAGCGTAGTCAAAACAGGCCAAATTGGTACACAGGAATCAGGAACACTGGAACACAGCAACAGCAACACTGGCTCAGGAACACCACGAAAGGGCACCTGACAGGTGCCAATGGCCAGACATAAAAAGGTCACAAGGGGCGGGCCAAACAGGCTCAGACAGAAGAAGATCACGGGCACCATGATAGATGGTGAGCAAAACACCTGGCTCACCTTCATCTTCTATCTCTAGGTTAACCACATCTTCTGGCAATCCACCTCATTTGTCTTTACCTACCCCACTGGTTGATAGCCATTCAGTAGATGTCAGGATGTGTCAGTCTGTGTCCACCCAATGCACACTCTGTGGTGCACCGACCACACATGGCAATATGGTGGAGGATAATTGCAAGCAGGGAATAAAGCAGTACCTGAGGAGATTCCATCCTGTAGAATAAGCTAAGCTGTGTCAGGGAGGATTCATCATTACAGTTTAACTGTCTGCAAGTTGTCATGTGTTATTAGAGGGGAGTAAAAAAGGGGCATAGAGTTTATTATTGAAATGCTACCATCTATTGGGTAACATACAAAAATGTGAGTTTAAAATATTGCCTCAATCAAAAGGGCGACATCAGAATGTCACCTGAATCAAAAGAGCAACAGTCTGATGTTGCATGTTTACTGGTCGACATAGAAGGAGACATTTCATTAATAAATATCCTTAATGACTTAACCCTCTGAGTGCCAGAGAGGGCCACAATGCATTTCAAATCATTGTGGCACTCAAAGTCACACATAAGTTAACCCTTACAGAATAAGAACCAACATTATTCACTTTTTGTTGCCAAGTCAAATTATGATGAGACCTTCCGCCTTGCAACCTGTGTTTCCACTGTAAACTTTGTGACCCATATACCCCTAGGCATAGGCTTTTGCACCCATTTAGCAATCATCATATCCTGCATACCCATAATGGGGCTGTATTTCCCCTTGTAGGCTTCATATCCCTACCATGGGCACTGTCTCCACCTGTGCACATCATGCTCTGCATACCATATGATTTGTTTCTGGCTTCTGCATAGCAAGGACAGCTCGGCATTCTGAAGCAACCTTCCATCTCATGGCCTGGCAAGAATGTCACCTGCATCACACAGCTCCTAGAGGTGGATGGTGAGCACTTCAGGGTTGAAAACCCTTACAAAAGGAGGCCAATCTAGAAGAGTTTATTTAAAAAAAATAAACTTTCGACTGACGCCTACGTGAGGTGGAATTGAGGACAGCAGTGACAGACACTAGAGACAGGTATGATTATGATACAGTATTTGGAAAAGGCAAAAAGACATGACACACAAAGAGTTTTGTTGTGTACTTAATAATCCACCCTACATCAATTATGTCCCCCAAATGTACCAGACACAGGGGTAAGGGGAAAGGAATAAGAGCAGAGCAGTGAATTGGATTTATTAGGAAAATGGCAGTCCAAAAGCTGCAGTGTGCATAATAACTGATGAAGATTATCCTTCTCTTCCTGCGGAATCTGTTTATGGAATTGACATAAAAAGTACCACAACCACCAGCAGTATTAATAAACCATTTAAGAACATTGAATATGACATCAAGTTACATTCTAATGTCGATGACATAGATGAGGAGGGTGAAGCAGTTCAAACAACTGCTGTGTCTGACAGTTAGAGAGAAACGCCAATCCTCAAAGTAGTGGAGAATGTTCAGAAAATGCCACATAGGGGAAAAGTCTAGAAGAATATGAAGCAGTGGGAAAGAAGCTCTGGCTGATGTGAATGATGATCTAATTATTGATAATGATATTGATATAGAATATATACCTTCAGTGTCCTCTCCTTATTCTGATACAGATGGAGTAGAGCGTGAGCGCTTACGCCACTGCAGAAAAGTACTTTGCCTGGTTATAATCTCTTTGTTAGAGAGAGTGCTTAGAAATCCTGACACTGGATGAGTAAATATTCCTAAAAATTCCATTTGTTTGACCAAGCTGCCATTTTATGTAAACCCCGCTTTAGAGAGCAGATATCCTGTTATGAATTAATTACCCTGCATAATTTAGTGTCATCTGCAAATATTGATACTTCGCTTTCTATATCTATTTCCAGACCATTTATAAACATGTTAAAAAGCAGCGGACCTAATACTGAACCCTGAGGTTCTCCACTCTCCATTTTAACTGTATTGGAGAATTGTCCATTTACAACCACACATTGTTCCCTATCCTTCAGTCAGTTTTGTATCCAATTGCAAAGGTCATCTCCTAGCCCCAATTTCCTTATTTTATACCCCAGCCTTCTGTGTCGCACTGTATCAAATGCCTTTGCAAAGTCTAGATATACTATATCAACTACCTTGCCATTATCAAGGTTGCTGCTTACTTCCTCATAGAAGCTGAAAAGATTAGTTTGGCATGATCTATTCCTCATAAAACCACGTTGATTCCTGCTAATGATGTTATTTTTTGTGTTGTAATCCTGAATATAGTCCCTTATTATCCCTTCTAGCAATTTTCCCACTACAGAGGTCAAAATCACAGGTCTATAGTTTCCAGGTTCTGTTTTAGTTCCCTACTTAAATAGAGGCACTACATTGGCTCTTCGCCAATCTTGTGGCACTGAGCCTGTGGTGAGAGAATCTTTAAAGAGTAAATACAGGGGTTTTGCCAACACTGCACTGAGTTCCTTAAGAACCCTTGGATGTATACCATCAGGATACGGTGCTTTGTCAGTCTTAATTTTGTTCAGTCTACCCATGGCATCTTCTTGAGTTAACCCAATATTTGATAATTGTATTGTTTTATTAGTTACTTGTTGAGGCTCTGCTACCATTCCTGGCTCCCTTGTATATACTGATGCAAAGAAAGTGTTTAGAACATCGGCCTTTTCCTTATCCTCACTAATCAACTCACCCATTTAATTTTTGAATTGTCCAGTGCACTCCCTCTTAAGTTTTTTGCTATTTATATATTTGAAAATTTTTTTGGATTAGTTTTACTTTCCCTTGCAATTCGAGTTTCATTTTCAATTTTTGCTACCCTAATTGCCTTTTTGCAATCTTCGTTGCACTCCCTGTATTTTAAGAAAGAATGTTCAGTTCCTGCAGACTTAAATAGTTTGAATGCTTTTTTTTTCTTTGCCATTTCCTCCTTTACATGTGCACTTAACCACACTGGCTGTGACTTACTTCTTTTGCATTTGTTCCCCATTGGTATATACTGTTGGGTACAACCTAAACTTAAATTCTATTTATCCTCAGTATTTTTGCCTTTAAATAACTTATTCCAGTCTACATGTTGCAATGAAACCCTTAATAATTTGAAGTTAACTTTTTAAAAATTAAGAGTTTTGGTTGAACCTATACAGTTTTGCTTTGCCAAACTGATCTCAGATGTAACCATGTTGTTATCACTGTTTACCAAATGTTCACTTACCTTAATATTGGATACCATGTCTGTGTTATTCGTTATCACTATGTCCAATATATTGTTATTTCTTGTCGGCACTTCAACCATTTGTGACTTGTAGCTTTCACAAAGTATGTTCACAAACCTGCTACCCTTAGCACTCTGACAGGTCTCATTTTTCTAGTTGATATCTGGATAATTAAAATCTCCCATAATTATCATATGCCCAAGCTGGGCAGCTTTGCTCATTTGCAATAGCAGTTGGGCCTCAACATTGTGATCAATATTTGGTGGTTTGTAGCATATACCTACCAACACCTTTTTTTTTACCTTTTACACTACATTTAGTCTCAATTTCTACCCATAAGGACTCCACATTTTGGCCAGTTTCCTCACTAATATCACCTCTCAAAATTGGATTTAACTCTGGTTTCAAATATAAGCACACACCTCCCCCTTTTCTATTAATCCTGTCTCTCCTAAACAGGGAATAGCCGTCTATATTTACAGCCCAGTCATGTGCATCATTCCACCATGTTTCTGTTATACCAATTATGTCCAATTGGTCATTAACCGCCAGCAATTCTAGTTCTCTTATTTTATCTACCATACTTCTTGCATTTGCTAGCATACAATACATTTTGGTCTTTACATATATCACTCCTTACATGCCTTTTATCTACATCTTCATTTACTAGGAATTCCTCCCTATTTTCTACATTTATCCCCACCCTTTCTCCGCTCCCCCTGGTCATTTACTTGGACCCGGTTCCTATCTGCTCTATCTACCCAATTTTTGCTATCTATACCCTCCCCCCTTTTCCTAGTTGCATTATTTCTTTCCAAATCCAATATTTTAGACTCTAAAAAGAAAATATGCTCACACTTGGCACAGCAGTAGGACCCCTGGAACGATTGCTCCAAGTGTTCAAACATGTGACAAGAAGTGAATTGGGTGAGATTGTCTAGCTTGCTTTCACTCATGCTTGGTTTTGCAATTCAATAAGATTTATACTGTTCTCTATTGCTCACTCTAAAGTAAGTAACCAACTTTCAATATGAATGCAGTAACTTCAATAAAATTATTGCCACCGCAGAGCTCTGCTGATTTCCGACTCCTGTTTCTATTCCAACTTCAGATTTATTCTAACTCCTCTTCCCCTATCTGCAGTCACAAGAAATGTTCATGCCTTTTATCCAGTCTGATCTCTTAAAAAAGGGACCCCAGGGTGGGAAAGAAGGACATAGGAGTTTTCTCCTCAGAGGAACATTACACACCTAAAAAGGGATATTTGGTAAGTATGAGTGAATGTTCATGCCTTTTATCAAGTCTGATCTCCTAAAAAAAGCTAGACCAGGGTGGGAAAGAAGGATATAGGAGTTTTCACCTCAGATAGTACGCACCCAAAAAGGGACATTTGGTAAGTATGATTGAATGTTCATGACTTTTATCCAGTCCCTGTTAAAATGGTACCGACTGAGCACAAAGCATCACAGGAAAACTTATAAAAACTTTACGTTTTTATATTTATTTTATATTATAATTAAACAAATGATGGGTTAAATAGCCAGATAGATAGATAGATAGATAGATAGATAGATAGATAGATAGATAGATAGATATAGATATATATTTAAATATGTTTATATCATCACAGGAAGGCCTCCTCAAAAAAGAGTTTATCATTTGTATGGGTATCCTAAAGAATTTAATGGGAAAATGCAGTTGGACAAAGACATATTAAAAGGCCAAAATTTATCTGGTTCGCTAGTGTACAAAAAGACCTGGAGGAGATTCACTAAGCGATGAGGTAGTGAATTGAAGATGACTTCTCCAGCTTATCACTTCTACAATTCCTGTGTTATTCTATGGAGCCTATGCACCAACATTTCTAGAACTTTGGAGAGCTTAGTGCATTGGCTAAATGATAAAATGGAAAAGTCATCTCCACTTTATCACCTCTCTATCACCGCTTAGTGAATTGCCCTGCTGGTCACCAAGGAATTAAAGGTTTTATTAGATGTAGATATAATTTATTTCATGTGGGCTTTTATACCCTTGAGTGATAAAGAGGTCTCAAACATGTTGTGAAGTTAAGCATAGGAGACCTCTTGGGCATTCAAGTTCTTAGAAATTGGATATTGTTTATCACCTAGTATGCAGTTGGTTGGTTCAAACATTTCTTTCTGCATACTGAACAAGATCTGTTATAGCTGAGTACATCTGTAGGTGTTTTGCTAAGCAAAATGTGTGTTTCCTCCAGCTAAACTATTGTACTTAATATTGCATTTTTGAATTTAGAAAAAAATCATATTAGAAGATAATATATTGTAGAACATAAAACAGTGTGAATCAGTTAAGCCCTGAATTCAACAACATTTAGTTGAAGACTGTGCCTAAAATATTTATAAGCAGGAGAGCGATAGATGAACAGCTTTTATCCCTGTAAAAAGGATAATAGCCAGAAGCAGTCTGCTGGCACGCACCGCCTGCTTGTGGATGCTCTATTTGTTCTATGTAACAGTTTTCATTCTATTGACTGTCACATAGCTCCTGTCCCTACATTTCAAGCTGGTGTCAGGTAGAAAAGCAATCATTTCACTTTTGGAACTGGAGGACAGCACTGTTCTAATGACTGGATGTATCATCCTAAAAGTTCTGGGATTGAGGATGCTAAACCAAAAAAACAAGATAGACAAAAAGAAACACAACTACAGAAGTATGTTGCCTGCAGCTTACCATCACTTTCTTAAGCATCAGCTTCTTTTATATAAGTATTTTATTTATAACCCATAGCTGTATACTCTGGCATGCCAATGAAAAGCCTTTGTTTATAAGTGAGTTATTGTCCTTTCCTAATATTAATAAATGAATATGTGGGCACGCTTTATGGCCAGTCTACTCGTATTAATATGAAAAGTTATTTTCTCGCCAATTACTCAGAAGCTAGTGCTTGTTTTTTTAAGTACAATCATCCAACAAGTTTTGTTCAGTGGATATATGATCATCCATTTATTGATGAAAAGAAATAGAACCAACAATGACACCCCTTCATTGTAAACTTGGCCCTGCCTTTAGGAGGGATTGTCTGAAGGATGCAGGCGACCCCTACTAAAGGCAGAGCCAGGTTTACACATAAGGAATGTCTAGCCCTTTGGTTCTGTTATTACACAGTATACAGACTCTTTTACAAGGACGATTTCTGGAGAAAACAAACTGTATCACAAGGGAAAAATAAAAACTCCTTAAATTCCTGTTGACATTAATAGGGCTTTGAACTCCTTGAAAGCAAGAGAGTTCTCAGTCAAATTGCTTCCATATCCATGGAGGCAGACATGATTCTTTTGTTAGGTGTCCATTATTCCAAACTTCTCACACTTAAGTCTTTGTGAGGTTCTGGAGTCCTTCAAGAAATAATAATATCTGCCTCTGTGGACATGATATCCTGTACTAATTATAGATTTTAGAGAAAGATTCCGCACATCACTGATTCATAGTAATTATTAAGATTTTATGCACAAATTAAGTTAAATTGGTTTAAAAGTAAGAGTATTTTCTTCTTGGTAAAGTACTTTCTAAACACATAAAGTAATAAAATATTAGGAGATGTTCGTGCGCCTTTAAAGGGATAGTAATGTTTCACAGTTAAAGCAGCTCCAATTAATCTTCATAGTATTTTGCCTGTGGAGAGTGTTATTTCAATACTGTCAGAGCTGTAGTTCAAGAGAAATCGAATAATAAGGTATCCCCTCCCACCCCTTTTACTGATATAACACTGCTAACCTCAGAGCAGCAAGACTATCCGTATGGATCACAGAGAGGGACAATCTTCAGTAAGAATAAGGAAAAACCTGAAAAAACATGCCATGGGGGCAGGGTTTTCCTTATGCTCACAGTAAGAAGATTGTCCCTTGCTGTGATCTGTCTGGTCATGGGACCAGATTCCACAACTGAGGGGAGGTGCCTTACACTTGGTAAAAGGGACAGGAGGAGGATAATTTATCATTCAATTACTCTTGAACTACAGCTCTGACAGTATTGAAATAACATTCTCAATGGCCCAAATACTACGAAGATTAATTGGAGCTGCTTTTTTTGTGAAAATTACTATCTTTTTAAATAAATTATACTCTGTACAGCATTTATAGCAGAAAGAAATCTATAGCAAACCCTGACTTAAACAGCGAGTGCAATGTTTTATTTTTAGTCAATGGCTCAGTGTTTATACTGCCCTGGAGTGCTTGTATCATGAAACATTAAAGTAAAATAGAAAAACAAAATGTTTTTTAAATCTGCAAGTCCTAGTGAATTTTGAAATGGATTTTTCTGGATCTAGTAGAGGCAACTACTCTAGCAGAGCACCTATAAAGTTTATAGGTGTATTGCACAGGTATCACCTCTATTCTTACAGATATGGCACTACCAAACAGTACATTTTTATTAAAACAACTGCACCTTATATACCAAAGCAAAATAGCTAATGAAGGATTGGATTCCAATACCAAAGAAAAATGTTATTACTATTAAAGTCTAAAGGGTTATTTGTATATAAAATCAATGATAAAAGTATCACGTGAAAACAGAATAGAGCCCCAAATCAGTGGAAAATTGTCAAAAAATATAGTATAGCTATTTTTCACTACAAACCTCCACATTTGCCATGGTACATATGCCCCAGTGTGTTTGAATGTATTTCTGTTTCTGTTGTAAATATGTATTCATTAGTTGTTATACAATGTTATAAAAAATGTTTGGCTTATTAATAGTGATGAGCGAGCATGCTCGGCCGAAGCTCGGTTCGGCTCGAGCATCGCTCTGCTCGGCACATGGCGGTACTCGTACGAGTACCGCATGTGCTCGCCCGCCATGTTCGGGTCTCCTCCCCGCACGTTTCGCAGCTGCTGCGCAGCCAATAAACGTGCGGGGAGGCTCTGACATCAGTGTAATGCCAGCAGCCATGTTGGCTGCTGGCATTACACTGATTGGCTGGCCAGAACCCGTGATCGGGTGCTGTATAGCACCCGACGCGCGAGTTCGGCTCATTCTTAGCCAGGGAGAGATGCGCTTAGGCAGGGAAAGTCAGTGTAGGGAGAATAAAATTGTTGAAACTCTTTCAAGACCCAAAAGTCCTTTTTAGGACTGTTGTGTGTGGGGGCAGCATTTATATTTTGTTTGGGGGGGAACAATTTCCTTTTTTTTGTGGGGGGGATATTTGTAAGGTGACATATAATACTAGATGCACAGGAAGTCAGTGTAGGGAGAATAAAATTGTTGAAACTCTTTCAAGACCCAAAAGTCCTTTTTAGGACTGTTGTGTGTGGGGGCAGCATTTAATTTTTTTTGGGGGTGGCAGAATTTCATTTTTTTGTGGGGGGGGGACATGTTCTAAGGTGACATTGTACTAGGTGGACAGGGACAAATATTTCACAGTGCAGTGACAAGCTGACATATTCTGTTAGGTGCACAGGGCCAATGATTTTACAACGCAGCAACAAAAAGGGCCATTTTAAACGTGTGCCTAGCCATAGATTATTGTCACATTCTGTTTAGTGTGCAAATTCACAAATTAACGTCACATATTCAGTTCACTGTGCCTAGCCGCAGATTAGCGTCACATTCTGTTTCGTGTGCCTAGCCGCAGATTAGCGTCACATTCTGTTTCGTGTGCCTAGCCGCAGATTAGCGTCACATATTGTTTAGTGTGCCTAGCCGCAGATTAACGTCACATATTGTTTAGTGTGCCTAGCCGCAGATTAGCGTCACATATTGTTTAGTGTGCCTAGCCGCAGATTAGCGTCACATTCTGTTTCGTGTGCCTAGCCGCAGATTACCGGCATATATTCCGTTTAATATGAAGAAGGCTGGTAAAAAGGGACGGAGAAGTGGACGTGATCCTGATAGTTCAGGGCGCGGGTCAGGACGCGTAGAAACTGTGCCTGGTGCCAGAGCACAAGAAAGAAAGACATCCACCATACCTAGCTTCATGTCTCAGTTTACAGGGCGTCGCAGGACATCACTCTCGAGGTCAGACAACTGCGAACAGGTGGTCGGTTGGATTTCAGCTGATACTGCTTCCAGTCGGTTAAGCACCACCCTGTCTTTCACCAAGTCCACTCTCACTAGCCAAGAGTCTGGTCAACATAATCCTCACCCTGATCATCCTTCCTCCCACCATAGAGGGTCTGGCCAAAGAAGTGATCCCACACTGGGATATAGTGAGGAGCTCTTCTCATCACCAATCCTTGATTTGAACCTCTCTCCAAGCACGCTTGCAGAGGAACATGAGATCTTGTGCCCTGATTCACAACCTCTAGAGGGTACCCAATCACAAGAAGATGACAGAGGGGAACGGCATTTAAGGTCAAAGGAAGTGGATGATGATGATGAGACACAGTTGCCATCAAATCAACCACAATTACTGTCTCAAGACCTTGATGAGGAGGATGATACACAGTTGTCAATGACTGAGGATGTGGTGGGATCAAGAAATGAGGAGGATGATCAGAGTGAGGAAGTGGAGGAGGACTTGGTGGACGATGAGGTCACTGACCCCACCTGGGAAGGTGGAAAGCCGAGCGATGACAGCAGTCCTGAGGGTGAGCCATCTGCAGCACCGCAACAGGCTGGAAGAGGCAGTGGTGTGGCTAAAGAAAGAAGGCGGACCGCACCAAACCGGCCCGCAAATGTTCCACGGAGCACCCCCTTGCGTAAATCTCCCTTGCCAAGGGCTAGGTGTTCCGCGGTATGGCGTTTTTTTAAGGAAAGTGCGGACGACAAAAGAATTGTAGTTTGCAACCTGTGCCACACCAGAATGAGCCGAGGCATGAACACTAGCAACCTCACCACCACCAGCATGATCCGACACATGGCATCCAAGCACCGTAATAAGTGGGAGGAACGCCCGGATCGCCAATCTGTGTCTGCAGGCCACACCACTGCCTCCTCTTCCCCTGTTTTCGGTGCCGGCCAATCGCCTGTCGAAGGCGCAGGCCCGCATACCTCCCGCCCTGCACCTGTACCATCTGAAGCACCATCAGCGACCACATCCACTTCCCTGTCCCAGCGCAGCATCCAAATGTCGTTACCCCAGGCATTTGAGCGCAAGCGAAAATACCCAGCCACCCACCCACAGGCCATAGCACTAACCTCACACCTTTCCAAATTACTGGCCATCGAAATGCTGCCATTTAGGCTTGTGGACACTGAGTCCTTCCGCAGCCTGATGGCAGCAGCTGTCCCTCGGTACGCAGTCCCCAGCCGCCACTACTTTTCCCGGTGTGCCGTCCCCGCCTTACACCACCATGTGTCCCTTAACATCACCCATGCCCTGACCAACGCAGTTACTGGGAAGGTCCACTTAACGACTGACACATGGATAAGTGCTTGTGGCCAGGGACGCTACATTTCCCTGACGGCACACTGGGTGAATGTCGTGGAGGCTGGGAGCGACTCGGACCCTGGGATGGCACAGGTGCTACCCACGCCGAGGATTGCGGGCCCTACCTCCATCAGGGTTTCCGCCAGCACCTACGTTATTGGCTCCTCCTCCTCCTCCTCCGTTTCCACCTCCGAATTCTCTGCGCGCAGCGCCACTCACCCATCAGCCGGTAGCTGGAAGCAGTGTAGCACTGCAGTGGGGAAGCGTCAACAGGCCGTGCTGAAGCTGATCTGCCTTGGGGACAAACAGCACACGGCCTCAGAGCTGCTGCAGGGGATTAGTCACCAGACCGAGCAGTGGCTCTCGCCACTCAACCTGCAACCAGGCATGGTTGTGTATGATAATGGGCGTAACTTGGTGGCGGCTTTGGAGCTCGGCAAGCTCACACACGTACCATGCCTAGCGCATGTATTTAATTTAGTGGTTCAGCGATTTCTAAAAACCTACCCCAATTTGCATGATCTCTTGACGAAGGTGCGCCGCGTGTGTGCACATTTCCGTAAGTCATCTACAGCTTCAGCCGGCCTGTTGACGCTGCAGCAGCGCTTACAATTGCCAGCTCACCGGCTGCTGTGTGACGTGAGCACACGCTGGAACTCCACCTTCCACATGTTGGCCCGGCTTTGTGAGCAGCAGAGGGCAGTAGTGGAGTACCAGCTGTTACACGGTCGTCGCCTCTCCGTTCAACTTCCTCTAATCAGAAGTGAGGAGTGGGAATGGATGTCAGACCTCTGTGAGGTTTTACGCAATTTTGAGGAATCGACACAGATGGTGAGCGGCGATAACGCTATTATCAGTGTAACCATCCCACTTCTGTGTCTACTGAAACGCTCGCTGCTCACAATTAAAACCGACGCTTTGCATGTGGAAGAGGTGGAAATGGGGGAGGAAGAGCTTACACAAGGTGATAGCCAGAGCACCCTCACTTCGTCTTCTCAGCGACAATTGGAGGAGGCGGAGGAGGAGGAGGAGGAGGAGGAAGACACGGTTGCCTCCGCTACAGAGGGTAGCCATGGAACTTTAGTTCCATCTCTTCAGCGTGGGTGGGCAGAAGAGGAGGAAGAGGATGAGGAGATTGAGAGTCATCCTCCTGGTGAGGACAGCGAAATCTTGACTGTTGGTACTCTGGCACACATGGCTGACTTTATGTTAGGCTGCCTTTCCCGTGACCCACGCGTTGTACGCATTTTAGACAACACGGATTACTGGGTGTTCACCCTTCTGGACCCCCGCTACAAAGAGAATTTCTCTTCTCTCATTCCTCCGGTGGAGAGGACAAGCAAAATGGTGCAATACCAGAAGGTTCTTGTTGAAAAATTGCTCCAAAATTTTCCATCTGACAACGCTGGCGGCAGAGTACGTGCTACCTTGGCCAACCGAGAAGGGGAGAAAAGGGGAGCACACAGCAGTTCCGACAAAGGCAGGGCAACACTCTCCAAGGCGTGGGACACCTTCATGACACCCCGCCAGCACCCTCACCCTGATGCGCAGCCTAGTGTCACAAGGAGGGAAAAGTTTTGGAAGATGGTGAAGGAGTACGTAGCAGACCGTGTCAGCGTCCTCAATGATCCCTCTGTGCCTTACAACTACTGGGTGTCCAAGCTGGACACGTGGTATGAACTGGCACTCTACGCCTTGGAGGTGCTGGCCTGCCCTGCCGCCAGCGTTCTGTCTGAGCGGGTATTTAGTGCTGCTGGTGGCATCATAACAGATAAGCGTATCCGCCTTTCCACCGACAATGCTGATAGGTTGACACTTATAAAAATGAACAAGGCCTGGATTTCCACTCCACTGGAGGAAAGCCCCGGGGGAACATAAACTCACTTTATATATGTTATTTACAATGATGGGAATACTCTGTATTCCCATTCACCCCTTCCACCCAAAAAACGGGTATATGGTTGACTCTTAATCTTCTCATCCTCCTCCTCCTCTTCTATATGCCCTGTGATATAATTTTTATATAGGGCCAGCTCACCAGCGGGCCCTGTGATATAATTTTTATATAGGGCCAGCTCACCAGCGGGACCTGTTTGACAATTTTTGTATAGGTCAGCTCACCAGCGGGCCTTCTCATATAATGTTTTATTGGGTCAGCTCTCTAGCGGGCCCTCTCATATAATGTTTTATAGCGTCAGCTCACTAGCGGGCCTTCGCATATAATGTTTAGGATGGTCAGCTCCGCAGCAGACCCTCACCCATAATGTTTTAGATGGTCGGCTCAGCAGCAGACCCTCATTCCTAATGTTTTAGATGGTCAGCTTAGCGGCATGCCCTCGCCCCTAATGTTTTAGAGGGTCACCAGCAGGCCATTAATCCTAATTTTTCAAGGGTGTGTATGATGCCCTCCTTTATGTGTAATAAAGGGTGTATTGGAGTGACATTTCAGTCTAATTTTTGGCAGCCCTTTCACTTAGTGCATAGGCTTTATGAGTGTTGGACCACTACCTGAACTATTGTACCACAATGTGAATGAGGCCCTCCATTTTGTGATATACAGGTTGTATCGGAGTGCCTCAGGTCCTCCCATTGAATTAAATAGGGCTGGGGTGTTCGACAGAGCAGAAGGTAGTTCTTGGCTTCATCCACTAAGTCACTTCGTCACTTTTACTCAATGGATCAGACCCCACTGTTCCGACTATAAATTTTGGACTTAACAAGGGCAAACGGACATGTTGTAAAACCTGTGGTAGCTGCGGCCTCCGTTCCTGAATGCTGTACCTTACCCGGGCCATAACCACGTTGAACACCTGCTTTACGCTGCGCACGTTTCCCTCTTAATCATGGCCCCAGTTCCGAAAAATAGATGAAATTTTTTGCAGAATTTGCAGATGATATACAAGTAAATATACAGCAAATACTGTTTGGTAACAATTTTTCGCCTAAAATCGTTTTTATCTTCCTTTTTGTGTGTTTTACGGTCAGTCTGTAAAAATGGCGTACTACGGGCGAAACATCGTTCCCAGCAGCGACGTTGGAGTCCAAGACGCATCCAGACATCCTCCCTATGCTGTCCCTGAACCATTTCTGTGGTGTTTCCATCATTTTCTGACCTTTTCCTATGAACCAGGCACCCTCCCCTCATCAGAGCAGGGGGTGCCTGGTGTAATGCTCGAGTCCTCCCATTGACTTCAATGGGTCTCGGATGCTCGGCCGAGCACTCGAGCCTCCGGGGGCGCTCGGCCAGAGCACCCGAACACCCGAGCATCGGGGTGCTCGATCATCACTACTTATTAATCAATATGAATTTTAGCAACATTGATTAAAGGGATAGTAATACTTTGTTTTATCTTTATTTTATTTTGTAGGCATTAAAAAAACATGAAGAATGATATAAGTCTTATCTCTCAAACCTTTATTAAAGTTTCCCCTCCCGCCCCTTTTACCTAGTGTAAGCCATTTCTTCTCAGATGTGGAATCTAGTCCATAGACCAGACAGATAACAGAAGGGGACAATCTTCTTCCTATGAGAACAATGAAAGCCCTGCCCCCTTGACAAGTTTTTCAGGTTTTTCCCTTATCTTAATTGAAGATTGTCCCTCTCTGCAGTCTGCCTGGGCACCTCCCTTCTGCTCTGGCTGAGCAGTGTTTCATCAGCAAAAGGGGTGGGAGGGGGATACTTTGCATTGAATTACTCTTGAACTGCAACTCTGACAGTATTGAAATAACACTCTCCAAAGTCCAAATACTATGATGATTAATTAGAGCTGCTTTTATTATGAAGCATTACTATCCCTTTAAAGATACATGTTGGAGGGAAACATATTTTTCACATTGACCAAATTAGTGTAGAGATTTTGTGTCATGCATAAATTATGTCATGTGTTGCACTATAAAAGAAAAAGGAATAAAGGATTTTTTTCTCTTTTGCTTTGCCATTTTATACCAGTCCTAGCACTTTGGAAAAAGGGCGTATTGGCTTCCCTTGGTTTCATAAAATATATATATTACTGCAAATGAAGATGCTGAGATCCTGCTGAGTAATAATAGCTTATTATTCACTTACTCATATTTTTATCTGTACTGAGACAGTGTTGTTAAATAAAGACCTTACTTGATCTAAATTAGCTACATCATCAGCTGAAACTGATGGATCCTTATAGTGATAATCTGAGTTCTAATACCTCTAATTTTCCCTTCAAACAACTTATTTCATTTGTCCCTACATGTAACATTTATGTCAACTGCTTTGTCTACTTGGTGTCTAACTTGGTTAAAAAACAATTGTTTCTCAGTTTTTTTCTTTTGGTGACTGTAAACATGTCAGAGTATTTCGCTCATGATGATTATTATTTGGCAGACTGACAGAAGGGGAGAAATTGTAGTATTAAATAATGAATACTACTGGACATAGCTACTATCTCAATTAACTAATCTTACATCTGCAATAGATTTATGGATATACTTCAACAAATTGTATAGGTGCTAGTGATTTATAACTAATAACCAAGCCTCTTATCCCAAAGCATAAAAGATAATATACAATATAGCATACAACAGGGACAAATTACGAAAAATTAAATCATAAGTAGAAATTGTCCTATAAATATACATTCTTTTAGTGGTCTTCTTCGCAGCTCTCCTTAGGTAAGTAGGGTTTCCTACAAACAAGAAAACAGTGGCTCAAAATACTCATCTACATGTAGTATTTAACCCTTTGAGTGCCAAAGGGGTATGCAACGTATTGCAGAGCACCCTAGTGTTCTCTTTAAGAAATTTACCTCACATGCTTCAGAGGCATTCAATCCACTTCTATAATTTACAGCTCGCTCTGGTACACACTCCCAGACTAATGTTCTTGCCCTTTCCATTTATTACACCTCTTCATCTTCAATCAAATTGAAATACTGTCTCACAGTAGATAGATAGCTCAGTGGTAAATTCCCTGACTATGGAGCCTGTTCGAACCCCACTGTTGCAAGTTCAAATCCCGGCAGGGTCAACTCAGCCTTTCATCCTTCTGAGGTCAATAACATGAGTACCATTGATTGGGTAATAATAACATCTATTATTTCAGCTGCCGATTTGGTTAGTTCTGAGATCGTGTGCTGAAAGTGCTTTGAGTCCCACTGGGAGAAAGGCGTTATATAAATACTAGTTGTTATTATTATTATACACACAGTTCGCCCAGGAAGACTCTAATGACTCCAAAATAACTCTGTCGAGGGTAACAACAGGTGGGCAAAATAGTAGCAAAAGAAAACCTCTAAGGGTAATTTATAGAGAATGTACTACAAAAATAAATTAAAATAAGAATGCAGAAAGAAACTAAGGCCTATAAGTAAAAACTAGTTTATTTAAAAAAGAAATGTATAGAAAGAAAATCATATGGAAATAAAAATTAAAACACAATAAAACTAAATTATAAAATTCAGCTGTACATATTTTATGACATATATATTGCTTCCATAGGAACCAAAAATCTTATTCATGCACAGAGTACTACTTTATATATTCATTTTTAGAGTGAACAATCAGTGACTTTCTGGGTTTTGCCAGTAGTTTTGACTGCCAAATAAATAGGGATGGAAATTGATGTGGTTGGTGTTAGTAGTAGTGAGACTGATGGCGAAGCAGCTGGTGGAACTAGCGTTAGGGGAGTGGTAGGGGAAGTAATGCAGAGCATCCAGACTAGTGGTCAAGGGAGCCTACTCCATTCCCCTCACCCTGGGAGTCCCCTTCTCCCCCATGGCATTGTCCAGGTGGAATATGATCCTGAAACAAAAGGCATGTGTGACATTAGGGGACTCTTTGTCACATTTCTCATCACCTCCACAAACCGGTGAGATGTCTGTAATAGAGCAGCAGCAGCATTGAGGGACTGGTGGTGGTGATGATGAAGATGATGATGATAGTGGATGATGATGCAGAATGCATTTGTCCTTTGCCCACAACACTTACTTCCTGCTTAAGTGACACTGACACACATTCATGATGATGTCAAGTGATTTAAAAAAAATAAGGTACAACCTAGAGTGTGATAGATGTGTATGGTAGTGGTGGTGGTGGGGGACTGGCATGGTGTGATTGGTGGGACCTTGACAAACTGCATCCAACCTGGGAATAGAGGGATCATCATTTATGGCACAAGCTGTAGCAACCATTGCTGCACTCAGTTTTTGCATTGCCACTTTACTCCCATGTCCCTGCACTTCTCCACCTTTCCCCCTCCACCTGCTGCTTTTGCGTTTGCTGGTCATTACTCAACTATTGTGTGTTTTTACACTCTACAGTACACAACTGATGGACTGTGATGTCTTGCCTTAGCCATCAACAAAATTATCAATGGCATCTGCTGTCTATCCAGTCTGCCTCAGTTACAGAGCTCACATCAGGCTCCCAGTCAGCTGCCTGTCACCCAATATATTTATTTTGTCACAGTTCGGTAAAGTGAAAGTAGTTTATTGAAAATGACAATATATACAGTGAAGATAGCAGCAGGAAACGGTAGCAGGCCCTATTACCAGAAATAATAGGATGGACTATGCACCTGGCTGCCGGAGACTGGGCAAAAGACCTCTTGCAGTATCCTCACAATCAGAAAGTATCAGGAACTGGAACAGCGACTCTTGATCCAAAGTGGTAATAGAGGAGCACAGGAACAGTAGCTAGTGACACTGAACCCACTGATACACTAGTAGGAATACAGACACTAAATGGCTATACTGGAGCACAACCAGAACCTTATGTTACCATTGGCAGAGGCTAGACCCCTTAGGATTAAGGAAGGATCGCAACACAGAACCGTCTGATACCGAGGCAGAGAATAGACCCCTTTGGCTAGGGAAGGAGCGTACACAGAACCCTCTGATACCGAGACAGAGAATAGACCCTGTTGGCTAGGGAAGGAGTGCAACACTGAGCCCTCTGCTAGTCCTGCGGACAAATATCAGAGCCCTTAGGCGATATCATTACCCAGTTGTGAAACAACAAAGGAATGACAGGGACGGGAATCCCAGTAGCTAGTACGCTCTAGAACAGGCAGCGGAGAGTTAGCAGAGCAGAGACTGGTACCCAGATATCTTAGCCTAAAGCAGGGTTGACATGGACAGTTGAGACTGTCATACACAGAGTGGGTTCCTAGCCAACATCGGGTCATACACAGAGTGGGTCCGTAGCCAGTATCGGGTCATACACAAGCTGGTTTGTAGATAGTATTGGATCTTACACAATGCGGGGTCACAGCCAGTATCGGCTCATACACAGAGCAGATTCTCAGCCAATATCGGGTCATACACAGAGTAGGTTCTCAGCCAATATCGGGTCATACACAGAGTGGGTTTGTTGCCAAAATCACGTCACACACAGAGCGGACTTGTAGCCAATGATATATCATGCATTAAGCAAAGCTCCAAACTGACACCAACGCAAGGGCGAGAGGTAAGAGATAAGGCAGACCTAAAAACCCCAGGTCACAGGAAGCAGCAGGGCGGAGTTAACTCAGGTCGCTATAAATCAATCCTAGGCTACATAAACAAAGCGTGAACAGAATGCCAATACCCGTGTACTGCGTCACACCAATCTATCGTAGCCCTGATCGAGGACATGGATGCCACAGATCACCAGGCATAGTCCGCCCGGATTTCCCACAGGATGCTCACAATTGATAGCACCCTTTGCTCACCGGGTCTGGGTGCAACGCCGACTGGAATGTCCCGCCAGAAACTAGGTACTGTGACAATAAGCAAGCAAATTGGCCCCAGCTACCTGTTTCTTGCCAGTCAGTCACACTGAATTTTGGTGTATTTGGGATCAACCTCGTTCCTCCCTTCTTCTACCCCAGAGTACCTCCAGACTCCCCTGACACAGAGAACAAATGTCCTACCTAAAAGACTCCATAAACTAAGCTTCAATTCCCATTTTTTTGCCTATCCTCTCTAGCTCAAAAATGTGCAGCTTTCTCCTCTTACAAACACAGAATGGCATGCTCTGAGATCCCTGACACCTTTGTATATGGCTGGAGAAAATGTTTGTGTGGTGGAGAAAATGTTTTCTTCCCATTGATTTCAATGCAATGAGCTAGGTGAAAAAAGCGGGAAAATGACACTTTTCGTTGGAAATTAGTCACCAAGCGGAAAGTACAATTTTTTCGTCAAGTTTGGTTTGAGGTGAAAGTTTTCTCCCATCCATATGGTAGAGCACTTACCACTAGTGTTGAGCGAGCATGCTCGGCCGATGCTCGGATCGGCTCGAGCATCGCTCTGCTCGGCACATGGCGGTACTCGTACGAGTACCGCATGTGCTTGCCCGCCATGTTCGGGTCTCCTCCCCGCACGTTTCGCGGCTGCTGCGCAGCCAATAAACGTGCAGGGAGGCTCTGACATCAGTGTAATGCCAGCAGCCATGTTGGCTGCTGGCATTACACTGATTGGCTGGCCAGAACCCGTGGTCGGGTGCTGTATAGCACCTGACCAGCGAGTTCGGCTCAGTCTTAGCCAGGGAGAGATGAGGATAGGAAGGGAAAGTCAGTGTAGGGAGAAAAAAAGCTAATTTGTAAAAAAAAAGACCCAAAAGTCCTTTTTAGGACTACTGTGTGTGGGGGCAGCAGTTTATTTTGTGTGTGGGGAAAAAAAACAAAAAAAAAAAAACTTCATATATTCTGTTTAGTGTGCAAAGTTGCAGATTAGAGCACATTCTGTTTAGTGTGCAAAGTTGCAGATTAGAGCACATTCTGTTCAGTGTGCAAAGTTGCAGATTAGCAGCACATTCTTTTTAGTGTGCAAAGTTGCAGATTAGAGCACATTCTGTTTAGTGTGCAAAGTTGCAGATTAGAGCACATTCTGTTTAGTGTGCAAAGTTGCAGATTAGAGCACATTCTGTTAAGTCTTCAAACTGTAAAATATCAAAGTCACATATTCCATTCAGTGTGCGTTGCCGCAGTTTAGCAGCACATTCTGTGTACTGTGCACAGTTGCAGAATAGGAAAAAATACTGTTAAGTCTTCAAACTGTAAAATATCAAAGTCACATATTCCATTCAGTGTGCGTCGCCGCAGTTTAGCAGCACATTCTGTGTACTGTGCACAGTTGCAGAATAGGAAAAAATACTGTTAAGTCTTCAAACTGTAAAATATCAAAGTCACATATTCCATTCAGTGTGCGTCGCCGCAGTTTAGCAGCACATTCTGTGTACTGTGCACAGTTGCAGAAAAGGAAGAAATACTGTTAAGTCTTCAAACTGTAAAATATCAAAGTCACATATTCCATTCAGTGTGCGTCGCCGCAGTTTAGCAGCACATTCTGTGTACTGTGCACAGTTGCAGAATAGGAAGAAATACTGTTAAGTCTTCAAACTGTAAAATATCAAAGTCACATATTCCATTCAGTGTGCGTCGCCGCAGTTTAGCAGCACATTCTGTGTACTGTGCACAGTTGCAGAATAGGAAGAAATACTGTTAAGTCTTCAAACTGTAAAATATCAAAGTCACATATTCCATTCAGTGTCCGTCGCCGCAGTTTAGCAGCACATTCTGTGTACTGTGCACAGTTGCAGAATAGGAAGAAATACTGTTAAGTCTTCAAACTGTAAAATATCAAAGTCACATATTCCATTCAGTGTGCGTCGCCGCAGTTTAGCAGCACATTCTGTGTACTGTGCACAGTTGCAGAATAGGAAGAAATACTGTTAAGTCTTCAAACTGTAAAATATCAAAGTCACATATTCCATTCAGTGTGCGTCGCCGCAGTTTAGCAGCACATTCTGTGTACTGTGCACAGTTGCAGAATAGGAAGAAATACTGTTAAGTCTTCAAACTGTAAAATATCAAAGTCACATATTCCATTCAGTGTGCGTCGCCGCAGTTTAGCAGCACATTCTGTGTACTGTGCACAGTTGCAGAATAGGAAGAAATACTGTTAAGTCTTCAAACTGTAAAATATCAAAGTCACATATTCCATTCAGTGTGCGTCGCCGCAGTTTAGCAGCACATTCTGTGTACTGTGCACAGTTGCAGAATAAGAAGAAATACTGTTAAGTCTTCAAACTGTAAAATATCAAAGTCACATATTCCATTCAGTGTGCGTCGCCGCAGTTTAGCAGCACATTCTGTGTACTGTGCACAGTTGCAGAATAGGAAGAAATACTGTTAAGTCTTCAAACTGTAAAATATCAAAGTCACATATTCCATTCAGTGTGCGTCGCCGCAGTTTAGCAGCACATTCTGTGTACTGTGCACAGTTGCAGAATAGGAAAAAATACTGTTAAGTCTTCAAACTGTAAAATATCAAAGTCACATATTCCATTCAGTGTGCGTCGCCGCAGTTTAGCAGCACATTCTGTGTACTGTGCACAGTTGCAGAATAGGAAAAAATACTGTTCAGTCTTCAAACTGTAAAATATCAAAGTCACATATTCCATTCAGTGTGCGTCGCCGCAGTTTAGCAGCACATTCTGTGTACTGTGCACAGTTGCAGAATAGGAAGAAATACTGTTAAGTCTTCAAACTGTAAAATATCAAAGTCACATATTCCATTCAGTGTGCGTCGCCGCAGTTTAGCAGCACATTCTTTGTACTGTGCACAGTTGCAGAATAGGAAGAAATACTGTTAAGTCTTCAAACTGTAAATTATCAAAGTCACATATTCCATTCAGTGTGCGTCGCCGCAGTTTAGCAGCACATTCTGTGTACTGTGCACAGTTGCAGAATAGGAAGAAATACTGTTAAGTCTTCAAACTGTAAAATATCAAAGTCACATATTCCATTCAGTGTGCGTCGCCGCAGTTTAGCAGCACATTCTGTGTACTGTGCACAGTTGCAGAATAGGAAGAAATACTGTTAAGTCTTCAAACTGTAAAATATCAAAGTCACATATTCCATTCAGTGTGCGTCGCCGCAGTTTAGCAGCACATTCTGTGTACTGTGCACAGTTGCAGAATAGGAAAAAATACTGTTAAGTCTTCAAACTGTAAAATATCAAAGTCACATATTCCATTCAGTGTGCGTCGCCGCAGTTTAGCAGCACATTCTGTGTACTGTGCACAGTTGCAGAATAGGAAGAAATACTGTTAAGTCTTCAAACTGTAAAATATCAAAGTCACATATTCCATTCAGTGTGCGTAGCCGCAGTTTAGCTGCACATTCTGTGTACTGTGCAAAGTTGCAGATTTGCAGCACATATTCCGTGTAATATGAAGAAGGCGGGTAAAAAGGGACGGGGAAGTGGACGTGATCCTGATAGTTCAGGGCGCGGGTCAGGACGCGTAGAAACTGTGCCTGGTGCCAGAGCACAAGAAAGAAAGACATCCACCATACCTAGCTTCATGTCTCATTTTACAGGGCATCGCAGGACATCACTCTCGAGGTCCGACCACTGCGAACAGGTGGTCGGTTGGATGTCAGCTGATACTGCTTCCAGTCGGTTAAGCACTACCCTGTCTTCCACCAAGTCCACTCTCAGTAGCCAAGAGTCTGGTCAACATAATCCTCACTCTGATCATCCTTCCTCCCACCATAGAGGGTCTGGTCAAAGAAGTGATCCCACACTGGGATATAGTGAGGAGCTCGTCTCATCACCAATCCTTCATTTGACCCTCTCTCCAAGCACGCTTGCAGAGGAACATGACATCTTGTGCCCTGATTCACAACCTCTAGAGGGTACCCAATCACAAGAAGATGACAGATGTGAACGGCATTTAAGGTCAAAGGAAGTAGTGGATGATGATGATGATGATGAGACACAGTTGCCATTAAATCAACCACTATTACTGTCTCAAGACCTTGATGAGGAGGATGATATACAGTTGTCAATGACTGAGTATGTGGTGGGATCAAGACATGAGGAGGATGATCAGAGTGAAAAAGTGGAGGAGGACTTGGTGGACGATGAGGTGACTGACCCCACCTGGGAAGGTGTAGAGCCGAGCGATGACAGCAGTCCTGAGGGTGAGCCATCTGCAGCACCGCAACAGGCTGGAAGAGGCAGTGGTGTGGCTACAGAAAGAAGGCGGACCGCACCAAACCGGCCCGCAAATGTTCCACGGAGCACCCCCTTGCGTAAATCTCCCTTGCCAAGGGGTAGGTGTTCCGCGGTATGGCGTTTTTTTAAGGAAAGTGCGGACGACAAAAGAATTGTAGTTTGCAACCTGTGCCACACCAGAATGAGCCGAGGCATGAACACTAGAAACCTCACCACCACCAGCATGATCCGACACATGGCATCCAAGCACCGTAATAAGTGGGAGGAACGCCTGGATCGCCCATCTGTGTCTGCAGGCCACACCACTGCCTCCTCTTCCCCTGTTTTCGGTGCCAGCCAATCGCCTGTCGAAGGCGCAGGCCCGCATACCTCCCGCCCTGCACCTGTACCATCTGAAGCACCATCAGCGACCACATCCACTTCCCTGTCCCAGCGCAGCGTCCAAATGTCGTTACCCCAGGCATTTGAGCGCAAGCGAAATTACCCAGCCACCCACCCACAGGCCATAGCACTAACCTCACACCTTTCCAAATTACTGGCCATCGAAATGCTGCCATTTAGGCTTGTGGAGACTGAGTCCTTCCGCAGCCTGATGGCAGCAGCTGTCCCTCGGTACGCGGTACCCAGCCGCCACTACTTTTCCCGGTGTGCCATCCCCGCATTACACCACCATGTGTCCCGTAACATCACCCGTGCCCTGACCAACGCAGTTACTGGGAAGGTCCACTTAACGACTGACACATGGACAAGTGCTTGTGGCCAGGGACGCTACATTTCCATGACGGCACACTGGGTGAATGTCGTGGAAGCTGGGAGCGACTCGGACCCTGGGATGGCACAGGTGCTACCCACGCCGAGGATTGCGGGCCCTACCTCCATCAGGGTTTCCGCCAGCACCTACGTTATTGGCTCCTCCTCCTCCGTTTCCACCTCCGAATTCTCTGCACGCAGCGCCAATCACCCATCAGCCGGTAGCTGGAAGCAGTGTAGCACTGCAGTGGGGAAGCGTCAACAGGCCGTGCTGAAGCTGATCTGCCTTGGGGACAAACAGCACACGGCCTCAGAGCTGTTGCAGGGGATTAGTCACCAGACCGAGCAGTGGCTCTCGCCACTCAACCTGCAACCAGGCATGGTTGTGTGTGATAATGGGCGTAACTTGGTGGCGGCTTTGGAGCTCGGCAAGCTCACACACGTACCATGCCTAGCGCATGTATTTAATTTAGTGGTTCAGCGATTTCTAAAAACCTACCCCAATTTGCATGATCTCTTGACCAAGGTGCGCCGCGTGTGTGCACATTTCCGTAAGTCATCAACAGCTTCAGCCGGCCTGTTGAAGCTGCAGCAGCGCTTACAATTTCCAGCTCACCGGCTGCTGTGTGACGTGAGCACGCGCTGGAACTCCACCTTCCACATGTTGGCCCGGCTTTGTGAGCAGCAGAGGGCAGTAGTGGAGTACCAGCTGTTACACGGTCGTCGCCTCTCCGTTCAACTTCCTGTAATCAGAAGTGAGGAGTGGGAATGGATGTCAGACCTCTGTGAGGTTTTACGCAATTTTGAGGAATCGACACAGATGGTGAGCGGCGATAACGCTATTATCAGTGTAACCATCCCACTTCTGTGTCTACTGAAACGCTCGCTGCTCACAATTAAAACCGACGCTTTGCATGTGGAAGAGATGGAAATGCGGGAGGAAGAGCTTACACAAGGTGATAGCCAGAGCACCCTCACTTCGTCTTCTCAGCGCCAATTGGAGGAGGCGGAGGAGGAGGAGGAGGAAGACACGGTTGCCTCCGCTACAGAGGGTAGCCATGGAACTTTAGTTCCATCTCTTCAGCGTGGGTGGGCAGAAGAGGAGGAAGATGATGAGGAGATTGAGAGTCATCCTCCTGGTGAGGACAGCGAAATCTTGCCTGTTGGTACCCTGGCACACATGGCTGACTTTATGTTAGGCTGCCTTTCCCGTGACCCACGCGTTATACGCATTTTAGACAACACTGATTACTGGGTGTTCACCCTTCTGGACCCCCGCTACAAAGAGAATTTCTCATCTCTCATTCCTCCGGTGGAGAGGACAAGCAAAATGGTGCAATACCAGAAGGTTCTTGTCGAAAAATTGCTCCAAAATTTTCCATCTGACAACGCTGGCGGCAGAGTACGTGCTACCTTGGCCAACAGAGAAGGGGAGAAAAGGGGAGCACACAGCAGTTCCGACAAAGGCAGGGCAACACTCTCCAAGGCGTGGGACACCTTCATGACACCCCGCCAGCACCCTCAACCTGATGCGCAGCCTAGTGTCACAAGGAGGGAAAAGTTTTGGAAGATGGTGAAGGAGTACGTAGCAGACCGTGTCAGTGTCCTCAATGATCCCTCTGTGCCTTACAACTACTGGGTGTCCAAGCTGGACACGTGGTATGAACTGGCACTCTACGCCTTGGAGGTGCTGGCCTGCCCTGCCGCCAGCGTTCTGTCTGAGCGGGTATTTAGTGCTGCTGGTGGCATCATAACAGATAAGCGTATCCGCCTTTCCACCGACAATGCTGATAGGTTGACACTTATAAAAATGAACAAGGCCTGGATTTCCCCTGACTTCTCCACTCCACTGGAGGAAAGCCCCGGGGGAACATAAACTCACTTTATATATGTTATTTACAATGATGGGAATACTCTGTATTCCCATTCACCCCTTCCACCCAAAAAACGGGTATATGGTTGACTCTTAATCTTCTCATCCTCCTCCTCCTCTTCCATATGCCCTGTGATATAATTTTTATATAGGGCCAGCTCACCAGCGGGCCCTGTGATATAATTTTTATATAGGGCCAGCTCACCAGCGGGACCTGTTTGACAATTTTTGTATAGGTCAGCTCACCAGCGGGCCTTCTCATATAATGTTTTATTGGGTCAGCTCTCTAGCGGGCCCTCTCATATAATGTTTTATAGCGTCAGCTCACTAGCGGGCCTTCGCATATAATGTTTAGGATGGTCAGCTCCGCAGCAGACCCTCACCCATAATGTTTTAGATGGTCGGCTCAGCGCACGTTTCCCTCTTAATCATGGCCTCAGTTCAGAAAAATCAAGGACATTTTTGGGAGAATTTGCCTCTGCGCACGTTTCCCTCTTAATCATGGCCTCAGTTCAGAAAAATCGAGGACATTTTTGGGAGAATTTGCAGATGATATACAAGTAAATATACAGCAAATACTGTTTGGTAACAATTTTTCGCCTAAAGTCGTTTTTATCTTCCTTTTTGTGTGTTTTACGGTCAGTCTGTAAAAATGGCGTACTACGGGTGAAAGATCGTTCCCAGCAGCGACGTTGGAGTCCAAGATGCATCCAGACATCCTCCCTATGCTGTCCCTGAACCATTTCTGTGGTGTTTCCATCATTTTCTGCCCTTTTCCTATGGACCAGGCACCCTCCCCTCATCAGAGCAGGGGGTGCCTGGTGTAATGCTCGAGTCCTCCCATTGACTTCAATGGGGCTCGGGTGGTCGGCCGAACACTCGAGCCTCCGGGGGTGCTCGGTCAGAGCACCCGAACACCCGAGCATTGGGGTGCTCGCTCATCACTACTTACCACGTCTCCATAGTCTATGACTGCTGTTACATCTGTTGAACAATACATTTCTTTAGCAGGGGACTTTAAAAGGGATGTTAATTTATCAATATGAATAGTAAAAATGAGGTTGGGGTCGATCGACATACCAATATATTTGTAGGAGTCCACCAGGCCAAGTTGCGATTAGACTCTGTTATAATGAACAGATTGGTACTGCTGAGATTTACACAGTTTGCAATTGTACCAAATACCATTATGACTGTCTTGTCGGTGTTTAAGAAAAGTTTGTTCTTTGCTATCCATCTTTCAACTTCAGAGAAATAATTTTGTATTATATCCTCAAGTTGTGATATGGTTGAGTTTTTAGCATATATTATGGTGTAATCTGCATGTATATGCACAGAAACTGCTTTGAAAACCATGGACAGATCATTTATTAAAAGAGAAAATAGAAAAGGACCAAGACTAGAGTCTTGGGAAGCTCTGTCAGCAACAGACACATATTGCATTCTGATAAATATGATCAAAACCAGTTTAGAGAGTGAGTACCCAAACCTGGACTTTGGATTTTCCTTATCAGAATATTATAGTCTGCTGTATCACAGAATGAAGACAATGAGTGCACAGGTCATCAGACAAAGAGGCAGACTTTCTGTTGCAGATCAATGGGGTGGATGCCCTTCAGGATGCAAACAGCAAGCACAGATCACACTCTGAAGACACAACACAATGTCTGAGGGGTTACCTCACTGAGGTTATTACAAAGGCATGTCTTTTTATTTACTTATTTAGAAAATGTTTTCCCATGCAGAATACATTGAGATTTCTCTCATTTACAAGTATGTCCTATATATTTACACTTGAAAGCAGGGAACCAACAGGTCTCAATAAAGCATATGACATTTGATTATACACTTAATATTTCATGTGGCCCCTTTTAGCTCCCTATTTTTCCTTGGTTTCAGAGGGGTTTAACTGGTTTAATATATTTGAGACCTCGTGACCACCTTCAGGTTGTAAAAATATATTCATACATTCCATCTACTTATGTATATACTTTGTATACATTTATTTGTTTTTAATTTTCTATTTGTCTACAGTATTTTATGTGTTATATGGTTTAAACTGGATGCATGTGCCTTTTATTAAGTATTTTGCATTGGTGATTTATTCATTATTATTAATATAATCTCTTTTGCAATGCATTCCGTACCCCTCTGGCACTGAAAGGGTTAATAGGAGGTCACATTGTATCTATGATCAAGACGGGTGAGTCCATTCAGTTGGACTTGGATACAATGTGTCATCACAACCCTTAGATTCAAATGTTAGGTACTGGATTTATTGTGGTTATATCTATGATTAAGCACATGTAGTGTGAAACATGTGAGACATTTTGTTTCCCCATTAACTGGTGTATGTATATTTGTTGAAATATAAATAAAGTGTGATATTTAATCAGAAGTTGTGTTGTGTCTTCAGAGTGTGATCTTTGCTTGCTGTTTACTTCCTACTGTATCAAAGGCCTTTGCAAAATCTAAGAAAATAGCTCCAGTGAGTTCACCATTTTCCATGCCAGTATGGATATCATTGCATACTTTTAGGAGGGCAGGGTGACTAGTGAGTGATTTGGATGAAAGCCTGATTGAAGGGGGGGGGGTGAAAAAATGGTCTCTTGGTAAAACTTATGGTTGTACATAGGATTTTAGATAATGTGGGGAGTAGGGATAATGGTCTATAATTAGATACTATATTTGTACCCCCACTTTTGTGAATAGGCACAACTCTAGCCAATTTCCAGGCTTTATGCATGCACCCATATGACAGGGAGGCATTGATTAGGGATGCAATAGGATGGGCAGTGACCAAGGCACTGAGCACCCTTACAGTGCCAGATGGGTACGCAACGCATTGTTCTGTAATGTGTTTCGTACCACTCTGGTACTGAGGGTTAATAACGTTGCTGGTAGTTGGTCAGGGCAGGATTACGATTTCATTTTTGAGTTGAGGAGATGATCATATGTTTCTCTATCATTTACTGTCATGAAATTAAATTCATTAGTATCATTGGACCAGGTTGTGAGTGACACGGACTGTTCCATGCACATTTCTACTTCAAGATGACAAGATGACATCTCTGTTTCAAAGCAGACTGATCCAACCAGTAGCAAAAGATTTTGCATTGGAATACTATATAGTATAGAATCTAACAGCTTCAAGGTGTGACTAAAATCTATTGCCACATTTTTGCGTGGGATGAAAATATATTATTTGTAAAATATTTTATCAGGAACAATACTTTGAGATTTCTCTCATTTTCAAGTACAGAATGTCATGGTGAACTTTTACAGTAACAAGTCACATTTTTACACAAAATAGAGGAACAATATATACACACATACAGATACACATAAAAAAATTACATTTACATAGTGTTTTTAGATACAAAGAAGCAGTTTTTAGGGGTTTTAGACTGGGAGATATGATTTTTTCAGGTAGGTTATTCCAGACTTTCTGAGCTCTGACAGAGAAGGCAAATCAATTGGCTTCTTTCTTGTAGTGTGGGATACTCAGAGAGTTGTTAGAAGTGGATTAGAGGTTATAACTAGTATGAAAAAGCTGAAGTGAAAGATGAAGGGTATGTCTACATTTGAGTGTTAACCACTTTAGTTCTTTAAACATCACAATGATGGGTAGTATAATTACACTGAGGAGAGAGTGGCATAATGAATTATACACTACTGAGTTTACCAAGATGGATTTGTGGTTCAGAAGGGTACACTAAATTCCCATAGTATTTGACTATGACAATACATTTTATTACCAGAGGACTTAGACAGAATTTGTTTATAAACAGAGCACCTATTTCAGGATGAATATATATGCTGGACATTACTCATTGACTGTGTTTTTACTCTAAAGTACACAACAGAACTGATGAGGTATGATATCTTGCCTTGGCCTTCAACAAAATTCTCAATCTCCTCTGCTATCTATCAGTTACGCAGCTCACATCAGGATCCCATTCAGCTGGGACAGCAGCTGCCTGTGTCTTTCAAATCATATCAATCAGACAGAATGTTGGGGTATTTGAGGTCAACCTCCTTTGCTCCCTTCTCACAACCCCAGAAACATCCAATACAGATAAAATGACAGCGATATCATCAAGAAAATTGGACTCCAGCTGCCTGTCTCATGTCAGTCAGTCACATGGAATTTTGGGGTATTTGGAGTCAACCTCCTTCCTTAATCCTCCCCAGAGTACCGCCAGACTACCCTAATACAGACAACAAAGTGTACCTAAAATACTCCCTAAATTAAGCTTCAATTCCACTCTATTTGTGTTCTGCTTTCTCATCTCACAAACACAAAATGGCATGCTTAGAGAGCCTGACACCCTTTTTTATGCCTGCAGGAAAAGAAGAGAAAACTGCCATATGGTGAAAAGAAATTCAGTCTCCCCATTGATTTCAATCCAATGAGCCTGGTGAAAAAAGCTGTACTTTTGGGGGAAATTTTTTGCCAGGTGGGAGAGTGCCATTTTTTGCCTATTTTGGTTTGAAGTTTTGCCCATCCCTAGTCAATTCACTACAGACACGCATTCTATGGCTGCATCACCCTTTCCACTCAGCATAATGATCGTTATCAACATGGTTGGTGCAACATTCAGTGTTGCTAGCCCTTTTATACTATCTCTAGCACTATGTATGGCTTTTGTATATCATTAACCTTGTTTATGTTGTACACGGTTCTTTAAACTGGGCATAGCTACATGGTGCACCAGGATTTCCAAATGCATCCAAGCATTTATACTCAGTTTTAACTTTGTCATTGTAAGGTTCCTTACCTTGGAAGAAACAATGATGCCATAAGCAGACCTACTACTATGAAGTTTGATACTACTTCTAACAGAGTGTTGTTGAGGTTGACAGGAATTATGTTGCTTACCAAGAGCCTTGAGAGTGTTGCCATATCCTGTGTAACAGCCACCTTGAAGCTCCTGTCAGCCATGGAAGGTGATGTTTGCTTTTGGCCCACCACCAGTAGCTCTCACATTCAGGGACACCAATCTTATTCTTCACTTTCCTCTGTCCAGTCTGTCCAGCATTTTTTTTTTATATAGTCTTTGGTGTGCTTGCATCGTGACACTACAGTGTCCAAGTTGAACATGGTCCTTAAGAGGCCAGACCTGGTGTTGGGGGGAGCAGGCTCAGAATTAATATTACCTCCACCAGCAGGAGCACAGATCAGCTGCCTGTGCCTGCTGCTACCGCTGCTAGTGTGCCTTCTTCATCAGGTCAAAAGGAAATCGCAAGTGTGACGTTAGGGGTCCCTCTGTCACATTGCTTGCCACCTCCTCCAAGCAGCAGTGAGATGTCTGTAATAGAGCAGCAGCATGTAGGGGTTAGTGGGAGTGGTGATGATGCTGATGCTGGAGAAGCTGGTGTGGAAGAGACATTGATGGCTTTTTTAGCAGAACTGAGAAGGAATGAGAGACAAGGGTGAGGATGGGCATCACCACCACCACTAGCAGTGACATTTTACAATTTGAGGAATTTGCAACTGCTCTAATTCCTTCTTATGCTTAGTTGCAAGGGCAGCAGGATGCTGAGGCGCAAGCTAGTGTGCCACAGACCACTGAGGACACAGTGGGAATGGGGTCAACAAATGTGGGACTAGGACAGGTTCCACTTGCCAGCTTCAGCAATTCTCCTGGTCCTACTTGCATTGCTGAATCTGAGGCAGTAGCAGCAACAGCAGCAACATTACCCACTGCAACAGATAATGAAGGGTAATGAAGAAGAAAGAGGCCATTCTTCTCCAGCTGTTCCCTTCCCCCTGAAGTCATCATGGGTGTGGCCCTATTTTTCTGTTGGGGCAGGCACAGTGCAGTCATCAGCAACAGCACTGTGCACAATTTGTGACAAGTCAGTGAAAAGTGGAAAGGAGGGAACACACCTTGGCACAAGAGCCCTGATATCACACATGAAACACGGACACCATGATATTTACATCAAACATGTTAAAGACAATCACCCACCACAGAAATCAAGCACTGCTTTTGCTCTCCATGACTCTTCAGAAAGGCAACAAGAGGTGAGGTGGAGATCAAAGAGGAGGAGGAACAGAGCAACCCAGGAAGTTCCATGATGAGTGAAACAACAAGCTTACCATAACCTTCTAGAGTAACTACATCTTCTGCCAATCCACCTCTTAACTCCCCTGCCAATTGATAGCTACTCTGTTGATGTTAGGATGTGGCAGTTCGTATCTACCCATTGTACACTGTGTGATGCACTGACCACACATGCCAGTGTCGTGGAGGAGAATCGCAAGCAGTATATCAAGTGGCATCTGAGGAGATTCCATCCCACAGAATAGGCTAAGCTGGTGTCAGGGAGGGTTCATCATTACTATTAAACTGTCAGCAAGTTGTCTTGTGTCCTTAGTGGGGCCTGGACAAGGGGTATAGTGACAGCGGCAGTACTTGGTTTCGGGCATCATGGTGTTTGGATACAGTTGTGCCCCCAGATGTTATTTACCACAAACACACTGTGCACATTGCAGTTGCTGATAAGAGCCACAATTCCTGCTCTCAAGGGAAAAAATTATATTCTAATAATGGAAGAGGGGCAGGTGGAGAAGATTTAATGGCCAACTTCTCCTTTTCGCCACATAGACTGGGGGTTACGTGTTGTGCTGCTACTGCCTCAGGCGCATCACTGGAGCCAGTCGTGGCAAGTGGAACCTTCATCATCCATCTTTCATGTTACTGCTATTGTTGATCCCATTCCCTTTCAGCTGCCTAATCATCCTGCTGCTTAAACAACTCAGCAGCAGCAGTAGGAACAGCAGCTGCAACTCAGAACTCAGGAGGACATTTGACAGTGGCCACTGTCCAACATGACCTGCTGGTATTAGACCAGTAGGGCATTTTTATTTTTTTCTCAGGGCTTATGCTTTAAAAAAAGAAAAAAAAACAGTCCTACAAAAAAATAAACAATTTTTGTGGGGTTTGTTTCTAACAAGCCTAAGTCCTACAAGTCAATGTTTCCTCAGGGCTTGTGCCTCTTTAGAATCCTAAGTCATACAAATCAATGTTTCCTTAGGGCTTGTGCCAAACAAGCTTAAGTCCTACAAATCAATGTTTCCTCAGGCCTTGGGCCTCTAATAAGTATAAGTCCTACAAATCAATGTTTCCTCAGGGCTTGGGCTGATAACAACAAATCTAACAAATCATCCTCTACAAAATACTCTATCAAGTATCAGTCCATGCCAGAGGCAGCTTATGTCAGGGGGTATCATGGTGCCTGTGTTATCGCTGGCGACATTATGACCAGTGCTACTTCCTGATTCCTTTTATTGGCTAACGTGTATTTGCTCTGCCCAGTGCTAGCCCTTAAATACTGAGCCCTGTCACTTCTGCAGTGCCCTTTCATGGTGTTCCCATTGCTAGCGCTTGTTCTTATATTCGTGTGAATACTGTGTATGACCCGGACTGACTGACTACTCTGCCTGTAGATGTTCCTCCTATGTGTATTGACCCGGATTGGCTAACGTTCCTGCTCTGTGTACTGACCTGGTTTGGCAGATGTTGCTGCTCTGTGTACCGATCTGGCCTGGCTGACGTTCCTGCTCTGTGTACCGACCAGGATTGGCTCACATTCCTGTTCTGTGTATCGATCTGGCCTGGCTCACTGCTCCATCTGGTGATCTGGTTAGGGGCTGTCCTCCGGTGTCCTCTCTGTCTACGGACAGATCCTCTGGTTGCCTCGTCTGCTGCTCCGGCAGTCTAGTTACTGTCACCCAGTCACCAAGTTTGTGCCTCGTGATCCTACACCCAGACGTCCTACAAATAATCAGGTTGCACCTCGGTACTCTTGACCTGTTCACCACTTACAAGCTGAGGCTGGTTTGTTCCTGGGTGCCTCAGGTTGTCCCCACTCTCTGGCAGCCAATATCAGGTCTGAGCGTTCGTTAACCCCTTGCAGGTTGGTGCCATTGCACACTGGGTCACAATCTATTGCAGTTTCGGTTTGGCGTTACTCTGTGTCTACAATTTCAGTCCAACTCTAACTGCTCCAGCAGTCTGCCACTTGACCAAGTCCTTCGTTTACTCTTGTGTGGCCTCAGTCGCTATTGTGTCACTGTCTGTGTAGTGAGTGTCCTGGGAGCCTTTGCTCTCTTAGGGCCTGTCTGTACGTCCTGGCCTAATAGCAACCATTTATCCACTTTCTCGCTTTGGATTCACACGAACTGTAACCTGACCTATGGCAGTGTTGTACCATCGTGTCTCACTGGACCCGTGTGGATTATCGATCTCTACTGTAACCTGACCTGTGTCAGTATTATATTTGTCTATATATACTGGACCTGTGTGGGTTATTGATTCCTACTGTAACCTGACCTGTGACAGTATTATATTAGTCTATATATACTGGACCCGCGAGGGTTATTCTAATTTCTGTGTTTTTTCAATAAAACTGTGTTTTTACCTAACCTTCCGTGTCTGAGTGTCTATAAAACTGGTACAAGGGGTTCCTGTCTTTATCACTTTACATACAAATGTCTTATTTTATTGATTTATTTTTTTATTAACTATCCCCCCAATAGCAGTCAGGAAACCCCAAAACAAATTCTCTGTTCAAATGATTCATTCATTCACCAACACAGGCACCCTCCTCAGACCTCTTTTATACCATGTCTTATGGGTTTTTTTTTATTTGTATTTAGGATTTATTTTATATTAACTACCTCCCCCCAATCTCAGTACACAACCCACCCCCCAAAAAAATCACCCCCTGTTCAACTGGTACTTTCCCCACACTCCACCAACACAGGCACCCTCATGCCCCTTTTTTACTATGCCTTTGGGAAATAAAATAATATTTGCTATGTGTTGTGTGTAACTTCTATGTTCCCATTCATTTCAATGGAATGAGCTAGGCGAAAAAAGCAGAGAAAAAGTGGAAAAATCAGCACTTTTCATGGAAAAAATTTTCTCAGCAGAAAGTGCCATTTTTTGCCGATTTCAGATTGAAGCAGCAATTTTCACCCATCCCTACTTAGAAGTTTGTGTGTGTTCCTCCCCCACATCATCTCCTCTTCCCACTGCCATTTCAGTCCCTGGACGAAGTGTACCTGGCTGTTTTTGGGTACCTCTCTGTCCACCTGCACTACCTCTTCTTCCCTGACTGGGGATTCCCTACTCTCATTCCTCCTGTCCTATATCTCTCCCCATCCCTACAGACTCCAATGCTTACCTGCCATCTCTCCACTACTGTCCATCTCCCTCACACACCCTCTCACACTCAGGCACTCACACAGGCACTTGGTCACAATCACCCTCTGCCACTCCCTTACACTCACTCAGTCACAATGTCTGAAATAAAAATTAAATGTGTAGTGTGCCCCAGAAAAGGTGTGTTTGTGTGTGTTTGTTATTGTGTGTGGAGGTGATGTGTGAAACATGTTCAAAAGTGTATTCTGTTTTTTTATGCAAATCACTACGCTCCCCACTACAACTCTACCTCTCTCCAGAGTCTGTTCCTGTCTCTCTCTCTCTCTCTCTCTTTCTCTCTCTCTCTCTCTCTCTCTCTCTATATATATATATATATATATATATATATATATATATATATATCGCTCTATCCTCTACTCCAGGGCCCTGTGCTGTAGCTCTAAGAACCTCCAAACACAGGCAGGGGCTGTCATTTATTTTTGATATACATTTATTTGTATGTAATTTGCTGGATGTTGATTGGCTGGGGATTTCAATTCACTTTGACAATTCCTAATGCGGCCTTCTAACATCAAGGATTAGATACCTTCCTTTGAACTTGATGTTTCTCACATTATTTTGTGGACAAAATCAACTCATGGTGCGGAAAATAGATGCGATGCACATTTTCAGGTTAAGGCAATTTGTGCGACAAGTTATTGAATAACTATGGAACACAGGTCTGTTTATAATTCAGTGTTTGTTTTACCATTACCAACTCTTTTGCCTAATGGTATCAAGCCCTAGGACTCTTCTTCTGGCCTAATCATATTATTCACTTTGAGCCAGTAAGGCATACATTAGGGCCAATGAGTTCCGGCCGGTACACACACACAGTTGTACCATCAGAATTTAATTGCCCTAACAACATGAACTACAATGAGCATTGGTCACCAGAACATGAATTTCAGCCTAACATTCATTGCAGCTTTATGTTCCCACAATGCATGCTAAATAGTGCGAATAATGTGAACATCAAAGGAAACTACCTAATGCTCGATGAGATCTAACAACAGTCACCACCCACTCTCCTAAACACTAACCCTAACAGTACCCCCTGACCCTGCACTATATCTAATATTAACAATAAAGTTAAAAAATACTAGGCCTAATACTATCCCATGACCCATACCCCATAGCTGTAACATGTACCATGAAGTCTGAGTTCCAATGGGGTCTTCTGCACCTTGGTCTTCCTATTAAATTAATTTTTAAGTTGTTGTTACAGCTTACTTTGGTTTCAGCATCATCTACAGGTGTGAGACTTCAAGCATGCAGCAGGCCTCTGTTTTATGTTGTTGCTTCCTGTGGTCTCCTCCTACCTACTTCCTCCTACCTACATCCTCCCTCTGAGCTGCTCCTCCTACCTACTTCCTGTGGAGGGGCTTAAAAGGCAGACTGAGTCCTGACTCAGTTGCCCTTGCGTTGTTGTTCATTGCAGTTCTATTACCTTGGGCTCTGTGTATGACCTGGATAGTCTTCCATCCAACCTGGTGCTGACCTGTGGTTCTGTCTGACTATTCTTTTGCTTATCCCTATAGTAGACATCCAACCTGGTGCAGGCCTGTGGCTCTGGCTGACTACCTGAACTGTGTATGACCTGGCTTTTCTGACTACCCCCTCTGGTGCTGACTTGTGGCTCTCTCTGACTACTCTTATGTTTGTTCCTTGTACCTAGCAGACACCCAACCTAGTGCGGACCTGGGGCTCTGGTAGACCAGCTCTGATACTGACTGCAGGTGAGTCAGCTATCTATTTCCTGCTGATACTGATACTGACTGCAGGCGGGAGTCAGAGTTCGCTCCATTCTGACTGCAGGCATGAGTTAGAGTTTGCTCCCTCCTGACTGCAGGCTTGAGTCAGTACGCCTGCTACATCGGATCAAGATCCTGTGTTCCCTGTTCCTGCTCCTGGCTCCAGCAGAGATTACCAGTGGTTTAGGCCTAGTCTCCAGCTGACTGGTCAGGCTCGGCAACCTACTATTCCTGATAGCAGAACTCGCTGGCCTGTAACCATCTGCTTGTTTCTGCTGTATATATTGTATATATTTTGTTTTCCTTTCGGTTGTCAATAAATTGCATTTAACTATACCGTACTGACTCTTGAACTTCTCTGGGAACCGTGACAGTCGTCTTCTCTAATTTTCATTCTTCTTTCTTCTTCTTCAAAGTTCTCTTCTGTCTGTAAAACAACAATAACAAGTGCCACAGTAAATGCTCTCCACCCCTGCCACTAGAACGAAAAAAAAAATCTCCCTTGTTGTGTCTATTCAGTCTGTTGCCCAAGCCAAACCGAGGGAAATCTGAACAGAAGCTGGCTTTTATATGATCAGTCTCTGTTCAGATTTGTTCCCATGGTCACAATGGCTGGGATGTGGGGTTACATAGGGCACATAACATGCCATGCAGTAACCAAATTGAATAGCTGGAGGGATGACAAAACATGCATTTATAACACCTCCAGATAAAAGCCCTGCTTAACCCCCCATCCAAGCCAATGGGAGCTTGGAACAAATTTAAACAGAGACTGGCCATATAAAAGTCAGTCTCTGTTCAGATTCCCTCAGTTTGACTCTGGCAACAGCCTGAAAAGGTAAAACAATGGAGATTTTTTTGTGTGTATTTTGGCAGCAGTGGCACAGAATGTGAATTTTTTATTGTTGTTTTATAGACAGAAGATAACTTAGAAGAAGAAGAAGAAGAAAGAAACTTAGAGAAGAAAACTTAAAGATGAATTAAAGAGGAAGACCAGGGAGCAGAATACCCCGCAGGACCTCAGACTTCAAGGTAAGTGTTGGTTGTTGATGTTATGGGGAATGAGCCATGGGATGGTGTTAGCTTTAGGGGGATTAATCCTCTGAGTACTAGAGGGGTATGTAATGCTCTGCAATTCTTTGCATATACCACTAGCACTCAAAGGATTAATTATTTTTGTTTTCACTCATGTTTTTGGTACCTTGGATGTATTGATATGGGCCTCAGGCCCCATATAAATACATCCGCAGGTCACTAGTATAGGAATGCCTAGATGCGCATGTGTGCATTGTTTATTTTACTATATTCAATTACCCATTGTGGCTGTTAAAACTTGTTAAAGAGACTCAACACCTAGGTTTGCTAGGCACTAAAATAATGCAAAAAAATAAAAGTCCTTTAATGTGTGTTACTAGCCACTGCATGTAACTGAATACAAATTCATATGCAGTTTCATTATTTTCAATGGGAGCTAATTTTGCGCCCATTGTGCTTCTTAAACCATCAGTAGTTTGTCACAGCACAGGTAATAGAATACCAAACTGTGTACCAATGGAGGTGATTGAACCGAGCCCTTAGTGTATTGAAAGCTTGCAGTGCAATTCTTTGGACACCTCTCTGGCAGTCAGAGGGTTAATTTGTGCCCTCTCGATCCCCTCCTTGTTAGCATTTACAAACAAGGAATTACCAATTTGCAGCTATAGAATACAACACAGTTTCAAAGTCACAAAACATATACTCAGTAGTTAAAAGTGATTTCTATGTAAAGGACACAATACCTAGGCAAATTAAGAGCCACTCATTCATATTGGTATATTTCCCTTTCATATCTATTTATTTCAATTGAATTTATTTTAAAATAATTTTGTAGTATCTAAATTCATGCTGATAAATTCAGAAAAGGAAACATTAAAATTAAGTAGAATATACTAATTAGTACAATTCTATGTGTGTTATATTTAGGATAAATAATTTTAAGAATAAAATAAATAATGGCAGCATAAGAAAAATGTACTACTGTTCTGAAAATATATCTCAATGTATGTTTTCTGCTGTGTCTATTAACCCTTTGAGTGCCAGAGGGGTACAGAACGCATTGCAAAGCAATGCGTTCCGTACACCTCTGGCACTCAAAGGGTTAATAACATATGCATTTTGTTTTTGAAGAAGAATATTTAGATTAATGTGCTCCACTTTACAAAAGGAGACAAAAAAATATAAGCAAATGCTGTAGAAGGTCACTTTTTGCATTTTATATTATTTATATTATAATTGTTTTATACAGTATACCAATTTGGAAACTTCACAGTAGATATGTAAAATTGGAATATAAATGTAATCCTATCAATTACTGCTAGAAAGATAAATGGAGACTTTTGAAGTAACATGTCAGTGTTCTGCTGTTTAGTATTCACCCATCCATTTAAATGTCATTTATTATTTAGAAAGCAATTATCTGAACCATTTTTGTTTGATTTAAAGATTTAACTATAATGTGTAATATCAAGTAGTAATACTCAATCAACTGGAAAAAAGAGCTTTTTATAGAAGACAACTTTTCTTCAGATCAAGTTTTCTTTGCACATAAATATTTGCATTAATAAACATGCAGTCCTTACTTTAAGTTAAGACTTACAATATTCTATGTAGAGTTGCTGTTGATAGCACTATTTGTCATTGTAGTCAAATTTGAAATTTTAAAATTTTTGGCTTGATGCATCATACAGCAGAACTACAAAATAACACATCTAAAATTCTGGAACACAATTCTACAGATGACAGTTGATCTACTGAACATTAGAAGTTATACAGATGCTGGTTTCTCTAACATTGATCAGTTATTAAATATTTAACAAATTGGCATCTATATCCTGACTCCAAGTTTTCTTAAGTCTTGCAGCAGAAGAAGTTGGATGGTTTCTTCTGCTGTTGTGGAAGAGGGTTCTTCCCTAACAACCGAAGAAATACTCCAACTTCTTCTACTGTAAGACTTAAAGGGATAGTAATACTTAAAATGTAAAAAAAAATATGTTGTAGAGTTTATCCCCCTGAGTAAAGCAAGGCTACTCCCACTGCTGAAAGGTGTTTCATTCAAAAGTTATTAATTTTCAAAGTTGAATTTTTTAGGTGCAATATCACAGTGGCCTGAAATTGTACAGTGGCGCTGTTGCTACACGATCCTATGGACAGCTCTGGTCAGTTGACCATAAATCTCCATAGGATGGTGTAGCAACAGCGCCACTGTACAATTTCAGGCCACTGTGATATTGCACCTAAAAATTTCAAATTTGAAAATTAATAACTTTTGAATGAAACACCTTTCAGCAGTGGGAGTGCCCTTGTTTTACTCAGGTGGATAAACTCTACAACATATTTTTTTTTACATTTTAAGTATTACTATCCCTTTAAGAAGCAGGAAGCAGAAGCTGGGTAATGTGCCTTTGTTCCCACCATCTGGTCCACCGATGTGTCCTGCTCCCATTCAGAGTCCCCAATGGCCCCCATCATATCCTACTCCCACTCTGACTCTACCACCATGTCCTACTCACTCTCTTTGTCCCCCATCAATCCCTACTCTGAGTCACTCTAGTGTCACATGATAATGTGTGCCCCAGCAGATTGCAGCTGCTTGAGCATGAAGCAGCTGTATTGAGGTTCAGTAGAATGAGGGTAGACTCCCCACCAGTAAAACAGAAGGTGGGAGACATTGGTGGTGCTTGTGGTGATACTACCAAACAAGATGTTCTTGATACTGGGGCAAAAATGAGATTGTTCTTGGAAGTGACAAATGAAGATTCAATTATACAGTCTCAGAGATTCATTATGGACAAAATTAAAAGAAACTGGCTCCCCTCATGACAACACTATATATAGGCAAGTAAGGAATACATGTACAAAACAAACAAAACTAGCAAAGTTTTACTAACAACTTGGACAATAACATTTCAAAGCCAGACAACTTTTGGAAGGTTATAAAAACATCTACAACCCACCTAACCATTCTCCCCCATCAAATATAACAATAGACAAAGAAACCATACAGTGCCCCACAGCCATAGCCAATGTATTCAACAGCTATTTTGTTGGATGTGCCACCACACTGATTAAACAAAACAAAGGCCACTCTGAAGTTCCACCAAGTTCAGAACAGTCACTGGCACCTGTTGCCTGGTCCAACAGTGCAAATGAATTCAATTTCATGCCAGTAAATGAAAGTGAAGTATATGATCACCTCCTCAACCCAAAACTGAAATTGCAATCGAGCCCTGACCATCTACCACCAATTTTATTAAAGCTCAGTGCTATGGTCACAGTCCAACCGATAGCAACTCTAATTAATGCCTCTTTGACATCAGGGTATATACCCAAATCCTGGAAGGTGGCAAGAGTTGTACCAATCTACAAAAGTAGGGATAAAAATGTAGTATCAAATTACAGACCAATATCTCTCCTCCCCACTTTATCTAAAATCATAGAGAAACGACATAAATATTACCAACAGACCAATTTCTTCACCCCTCTTCAATCAGGGTTTAGACCAAACCACTCAACAATCACGTCTCTTCTAAAAGTAACCAATGATATCCAGACTGGCATGGAAAATGGTGAACTCACTGGAGCTATTTTCCTAGATTTCGCTAAGGCCTTTGACATAGTAGACCATAACATTCTTATCAGCAAACTCCAAAACTCAGGATTGGGTAATAATTCTCTAAACTGGTTCCGATCCTATTTATCAGACAGAATGAAGTATGTGTCAGTTGCAAACAATGACTCCCTTCCACTCAAAGTAACAAGTGGAGTTCCCCAGGGCTCCATTCTTGGCCCTCTTCTATTTTCTCTTTTTATAAATGATCTGCCCAAGGTTTGCAAATCATCTTCAGTACACATGTATGCAGATGACACCATAATCTATGCTAAAAACTCAAGCATATCACAACTTGAAACCGAATTACAACATGATTTCTACAAAGTGGAAAGATGGATAACGCAGAACAAACTTTTCTTAAACACAGATAAAACAGTCACAATGATATTTGGCACAAAGCACAAACTGCGTAATCTCGACAATATCCACCTATCCATTGTAACAGAGTCTAATCATAAAAATTGGCCCCAGTAGACTCCTACAAATATCTTGGTATGTGGCTTGACCCTAACCTCAATTTTGGTCACCATATTGAAAATTAACCTCTAAACTTTATCCCAAAATAAGTACTCTTTTTAGAAACAAATCATGTTTAAGTACCCTGGTGAGAAAACGTATTGTACAGCAGATGCTGCTGCCAGTCATAGACTATGGTGACGTAGTATATGCTCCAGCACCAGAAATCCATCTCAGTAAACTTGACACCCTATATAATTCATTATGCAGCTTTATCCTCCAATGTGACTACACTACCCATCATTGTGACATGCTTAAAGAACTAAATTGGCTAACACTTAAATCTAGACGCGCCCTTCATCTTTCTTGCTTAGTACACAACCACTTCTCTGGAAAACTACCACACTACCTGAGCAGTATGCTCACTCCAGCTCTCCAAACTAACTATAACCTCCGCTCCACTACTAACAACTCACTGCGTATACCACAATACAAGAAAGAAGCGGGAAGATCTGCCTTCTCATTCAGAGCTCCAAAAATCTGGAACAATCTGCCGGAAATAATCACATCTGCTCTCAGTCTAAAATCCTTAAAATCAAATGTTTCTTTATATCTAAAAACATTGTGTAACTGTAAATAATCCCATTATTTAATAAGTATGTATATTTATGTATGTTTGTATATAATGTCTCACAATTGGTGTAAATATGTAACCCTTTACTGAAAACTCTCCAGGACATACTTGAAAACGAGAGAAATCTCAATGTATTCTTCCTGGTAAAACATTTTCTAAATAAATAAATAAAGATTGGACGAGAGAACTGTAAGGACTGGGTATTACCACCGCCACCACAACCCCCAGTGCTACTAAAATTACAGTGTTAGCTGCAAATTTAGTTCTTACTGCTGAATTGTCTTTAGGTAACACTGATGATGATCATATATCCTAGTAGCAACATCAGAAAGCAACCAGCAGGAGGTGCATCAGCACCAGAAAGTACAGCAGCAACATCACAAGAACTGCCTTCAGATGATAACACCTGGTTCCTCTTCACCTTTCCTTCCATGGTTATTTTTCTTTGAGGCAGGAACTATTCAATACTCAAAATCAGCTTTGTGCACAATGTGTGATGAAATTATGAAGAGGGGGAAGAAGGGCTTCACATTTATGCACATCTCCCCTGATAAAGCATGTCAAGCACAACCACTCTGAAGTGGACTACAGATATGAACCATCCCACTCCCAGGCCAGGCCAAAGAAGTCATCTGCTGCAGATGTGGCCGGACTGAGCCCCCCTTGTCCATTTTTAATGGGGGGAAATGCTTGCAATCACCTTTGCCAACTGATAGCAAAGCAACATCCATAGCCCAGTAGACCATTGCAGGCTGCCCTACTCTCAGGCAACAGGAAAATTCAGTTGCTGCCTTCCAGCATGCCAGTGACAGCACTTTGAGTAGTCATCCACAGCAGGCTGGAGTAATGCCACTACAAACACTGCAACTATGGATAGTACCTCTGCATATGTGAAGATATGGTAGTATGTACCATTGCATTGCACATTGCGTGGTGCCATGACCACACATGGCAATATTTTGGAGAGCAATAGAATGAAGGGCATATGGGAGAATATGCAGATGCAACACAATGCTGGAAATGCCAAGGTTATAGCTGGCTTGGTACAGTATTTTTTATGTGTACTGTAAGTCAGTCACCATCCCACCATCAAATGGCTAGCTTTTGTACGCGCAATAGAAAAGGATCTCAGTCAGTGAATAACAGCACATGATTTATTGGGGATGGTTTAACTTAACCAGTAGCACTTTGAGGGTTATGTTTGCTCATTGTCACGGAGTGACTAAGAAATAGTAACACTGACAAGTACAGATGAACTTAAAATAAAACTTTATTTTAAATACAATAGTGGAAGCAACGATGACACAGTACACAGACACAGTAGTGGCAGCAATGAGTGACACAATAGTTGACAGCAATGAGTGACACGATGAATGGCAGCAATGAGTAACACACTTTCACAAGGCCAGGGAGGAACAGTGAACTCACTTTCCTCACCCTTCACTAGACTAGTGCAATAGGCCCACGTCTGTACCCAGACAATAGATTAACTCAGGCAACGGCAGCGAATAGCTCCAGACACTGGAGCACACAGTTGTGACTCTAACTCAATCTCCTCCACGAGGCCAGGTGAGGACAGTGCAAGACACTTCCTCAACCCTTCACTAGGCAGGTGTGGCTAGTCTGGGAATGGCCCTAGGAACCTTCATAGGCAGATGGGAGGACAGTGCATAGCACTACCACAATCTGAGTCGGCAGGAAAATGAAGAGCAACTATACCCTAATGCTAGGGTATACCGAATGCAAAGTAAACGGCACTGAGGGCTAGGTAAGGCAACACACAACCCGGAACGGCCACGGGAGGTCAGTACACGGACTGACCGATAAAGCTGCTAGACGTAGCGAGTGTAGAAATGAGTAGGCACAGGCAGCAAGGATCCTAATAGCTGAGGCTAGGCAGCAGAGGCTGGTAATCGCAACTGGAGCACAACAGAGGGAGAGTAACAGAAGGCAGCCAGGGATCAGAACCGGAACGGGTAGTCAGCCAAAACCAGAGATCAGAGCCGGATCGGGTAGTCAGACATCGCCAGTGGTCGGAGCCGGATTGTGTAGTCAGACATAGCCAGAAGTGAGAGCCGGAACAGGTAGTCAAACATAGCCAGGAGTCAGAGCCGGAACAGGTAGTCGGAGCAGGAGTAATACACAGGAACAGCAATGGACCAACACAGCACTAGGCTCAGGTACACCACGAAAGGGCAAAGGTAATAGGAAATGCTGAGGTTTAAAAGGCCTGGCAGGTTGGTGGAGAGATGACATCACAAGCACAGTGACCTATAAGAACAGTGACTCACATAGAGCGACATCCAGGAAGTAACAATGTCTCTGTTACAGCAATTACCCATTGAAGGCAATCACGGGCACTGTGATACTCATGCTTTATGAGTGCTGCTGACATGCCAGCTGTGTGATCCTTGCCCTTGCACCTTCTTATAATGTTTGTTTTTGCACACTACACATTGCAGTTGTTGAGAACTTCACAGTCCCTCCCTGACCCCATGGAAACTTCTTTCAACACCCATGATTTTGAGGAGTGGAAGGAGGAGAAGTGGCTTGTTGTGCTGTTGCCTCTGCTGTTGTCCACACAATACTAGGTTTAGTAATAGGTAAAACTATTACCATCACCATTACCACCACCTGTCCCATATGACAGCTTCTGAAGGATCACAGTAACACTGCTCCCATTACCATTACTACCACTAATCATGGTCAAGGTGGATACAGAAGCTGCTGTGACATGTTATACTCAGAAAACTCAGCAGAAGGAATTCAATTTAAAGCAACACCATAATATCAGAGATGTTTGGCATATGTTCATGGCTGGCACCCGTGGCATGCAAATGTCATGGATTGGCTTCAAACACATTCTTTAAAGACTTGACTTGCTGTGCATTCTTCTTTTCAAGAACTTGTTTCAAGATGTGCAACATTATACAAGCCCGCTTCTATTTTTATTCAAGATCTTCATTGTTATGTACGTCTACTCGTATTTTTTTTTTTCGTAATCCTGCTAAACACAAATATGTATGGATTGCCTTATAAGCCTTCAAACAATTTTTCTGAAGGCTTTCCCTATTATAATTAAGCCTACAAAAATATTTATTATGTATTGTCTTATGAGAAGCCTGAAAACAAAATTTCTGAAGGCTTTGCCTGTTATAACCAAGTCTACAAACAATGCTTACTATGGATTAACTTATTATATGTTCCAACTTCAGGTATTATATATTTGTTAGAATGCCGTTGTTGGTTATATTACATAGGTAGAAGTAAGAGAACATTTAGAAGAAGGTTTTATGAACATAAAAGAAACATCAGAAATACAATTATGAATCATTCAGTTTCACATCACTTTGTTGAGTGCCATGAAAGTAATGATAAATTACTATAGGGATATGCCATAGAGAAAGTTAAGTCTGATCCAGGTTCGGGGACTTTTGACAAATTGTTAAATAAGAAGAAGGCTTACTGGATGTTCACTTTGGGAACGCTGACTCCATTGGGATTGAATGAGACTATGGAATTGGCATTCTTTTTATGATAGATGAAAATTTTCTGCATTATATGGCGGGTTGAATTTGCCTTTAAGAAAGGAATTTTATGTGGGAGAATGAGCATTAGCGATGTTCTCCTCAGTTGGAACTTTTTGACCTGGGTAGGATGCTTTAATTGGATCCTACCAATTAACCAATGTTATGGTTGTTAGAATATTTAAAAGCTGTTATCATGAGAAGTGCGCAATGCAACATTTTTTCCTGCTTGATAAAGTACGATTGGAGTGTGAAACGCGTTGCAGTAGTTGCAGTGTTTGCAGTTATTCCCCAGCTGGGTGTTACATTGTGCACTTGGAGTTATTACTACTCTATGTAAGTTTATATCATTTGTGATTTTTTATAATCTGTTTTATATATATGTATAGAACGCTGAGTGTCTAGGTATTCACTTTTTTAATTGCCTTTAAGATCCTATGTGTGTATTTAATAAATTAATTTTATGTATCTTTATGTGTTATTTTCAATAGATTTTTAATTAAATATACTATTATATATACTCGTACAAGCTTGATTTATGTTGAAGGGCTCCCCGGGAGATAGAGGTCAGCGCTAACTCCGTTGTGTGAAAATTATTTGAATTGCTTACTGTGCTTGAAAAACTGCTGTTGGATTTTTTTTTTTTTTTTTTTTTTTGCGTTGATGTCCTTTAAATCAATCCCTTCATCTTTAATGTGCATTTATACTGACATCATTCATAGTGCATATAATTGTTTTTTGTTTCTCCTTATAATAGGCTGACCAGACCTCACCTTTAACCAGGGACACATAGGAAATAGGCATATTTTAGGACTGCACTGAAATCAAGCAGCCCTGCAGTATTCATTTTTCATCTGTGTACCCAGTTAAAGGTGAAGTCTGGTCATCCTACCTTATAATTAATTGGCAGTAGTAATATTTCTTTTAACATTGTTTTCAATAATCAATTTTCATTTAAGGTAAACCCCAAAACATACCTAATTAATAACATATATAAAAGTTTCATAACACTTTTTATGGTTTAATAAAAACATGTTTTTCTTTCAGTGATTTTTTCCCCCAGAATAGGCGAACATACTTCAAAGACAATCATGTATGCACTCCAGTCATTGATTACTTGCTTTTGTCTATTGATCCTTGACAGAATGAAGTTTATGGTGTTTTGTTTTTTCATATTTTTCAAGATGTGGAAGGTATTCTAAAGCATTTATATTTACATACACAATGTTTTGCTTGTGTTTTCTGCTTTCAATCCAACTGCAAATAAATAAACATGATCACATCTAGCTAAACAAAGATCTGTCCTTGACCTGACGTATCATCATAATTGGAGTTTCAAAGGCTGATGCTGCCTTTACACACAAGCGGGGAGCTCCACATTGATTTCTATTTAGTATTAACTAGAATTCTTTGAAAAATATCTACTTCTTAAGCAGCCAGTGTTGAGTATTATTCTTACTAAATTCTCTGTCTTGCTTCAAAGTCACATTGCATTTATCTCTATATACAAGAAACAATTTGAATTACGTGTCCTTGAATGACTGTGATTATCTTTTTAAGCATAAAAAATATAAAGTGTTCTAAAATAATTATGTAAAGATGCACTAATTTATATTTTTTTATTTAATTGCTGCATTTTAATTAATAAAAAACAACATTTTACATGTTAAAGTAACTTAAGTTTAACATAACCTTAGAATAAGAATGGAAAAAAAAGGATATTCTAAAAAGCATACAATATATAGATTGGTTTTCAGTAACTTATTCCATGAATAGGGTCACATCATGGAGATTTTCTCTGATTATTTGAAATCTAGAATTAAAAAGTTGTATTCACATAAATCAGTATAAGATATATTAGGTATGCATGGATTAGTTCAGATTTCCAAAAAGGATCCATTCATAAATCCATATTTCAGTTGATTGCTTTTCTCTAAGAAAGGAAAAATCAATAAACTGTGTAAACATAGTGGTTTAATACTGTTCTTCTTTTCTTGTATTCATTTACTGTGGTTATATATTGCAATTTTAATTAGAACAAGCTTTAAATGAGGCTAAGATTTCCAAATATTTAAAGAGGATCTATCAATCTGATAACAATTTCTGCTATTAATTAAAAAGTAAAAGTTTATATAATGTTTTATTTTTTTGAAGATGCACAGTTTCCTCTCTTTTTTTAACGACATATCACCTTTCCAAGTCCTCATCTGAATGGGAGCATCTACCTACTTATTTAAATTAGTTCTACCCCACTGGTCGGTGGTTTTAGCAACCAAAGGTGGAGAGAGGTGAATTTATGGCCTAGTTGAACTAGTTGAACAGCCCGTTACACGGGCTACAGTGCCGCTGCCACTTGGTCTCGGGGCAGTCACGTGCAGTAGAGACTGCCCGCACCACGGCTGATATAGAGCTGGACGCTCCTTCGGAGCGCCCAGCTCTGTATCAGCCGCGGCACGGGCAGTCTCTACTGCGCATGACTGCAGCACGCGCAGCCGTGTCTACTGCGCATGTCGCGGCGTTACACACAATTTAGCGAATTATTATATAAGAGGATAAGTAATTAATTATACAGGGTTTGTCTAATCAATTCAAAGAACAAATCTCTTCTTGAGATTAGATTTCCCATCTAGTGAATAAAATCCCTAAAACGGATAACTTATTTGCAAAAAATGCACAAGTTATAGGAAATTTAAATTGCTACATTTAAGGAGAATAAAAGTTACATAACTATCAGGTTCACTTTAAGTACTGTGTACTTTCATTCTGTTCCACACTGAGGACATGCTTTTATTGAAGATTATATGCTCAATTGTTACTATTTTTGCTCAAGTTCCTCTAATTCTTTTTACTTCTTACTTATTAGTTGCATACATGGAACACTCATGGTTATTTTAAATCATTGAACTCAGGTGCAAGGTCAAAGAAGGGGACATAAGCATGAGTGTGCATAAGAGAACATTTTAAATGACTGTGAAGAACAGACTAGTCCAAGAAAACCTTTCTTATTCAGAAAACTGTATACATTACTTTATTCTCCAAGGCAGCTAAATTATTGATATTGAGTTAAAATAACTAAATAAACAAACAAATCTATTAATCCAGAGGACACGTAACTCCCACACATCTGAATAAGTAAGGAACAGGAGAGATGAAAGAGTTAGGAGATAGGAGATTCTCTCTCTCTAACATACATATAGTGACTTCAGGTGGATGTGGACTCTAGTCATGTGTAGAGATGGGCAAAAAGTACATTTTTGCTCCTATTGAAAATCCCACAAAAATGTTTTCTTACACTGTTCCAACAGGAAATTTTGTAAATGAAAAAAGTGTTTTATTGGTTTGCCTCCAGCTCTTGAAATGTTCTCAGATGTTTGACATTGTCCTCCTATGTTTCTATGTGGGGCTGGATTTACCTCCATCATAGAACTTCCTCATTTGCTAAACAGTGTTTAAAGTTCCATAGAGTCATATTGCTACATTTAAAGAGAGAGACTGAAAAATGAAAATGCGAGACACAATGGCCAGAAGGAGAAGCAGTAGCAGTGAGTGTTGCAGCCCAGAGAGCCCACCAGTGCCAACAGTAAACCCCAATAAGTTAAATGGGGTTATATATGAAAATAGAAATAAGCAATGTGTCCCCATCCAGGCCACTGGAACTCCATTTCCAACTCCCACTCTTGGTTCTCCATGACCTCCATCAAGTCCCACTCCTACCCTGACTCCACCTCCATGTCCCACTCCCTCTCTAAGTCCCTCACCATGCCCCACTCTAGTAGCAGTGCAGCTGCATCAGGCTGATTCAGTTGCACTGTGTGAGGAAATATCACTTGAGCATATGTGCCCCAGCACAATGCACCTACTTGAGCCTGAATAATCTGCATTGATATTTAATAGCATAAAAGCGGACTTCCCAAACCTTGGGGTACTCTTTATAATGGGGCGAACATGAGCGTGTTCTTGATGGTGACAAATGAAGTTTGGAGGTGAGATCTGGGAGCACTGTGTAGTACCACAGTTTCCAACACCACTACTAATGCAATTATTGGGTTAGTTGAAAGTTTAGTTCCTGCTGTATAATTGTCTTTAGGTACCACTGATGATCAATAATCATAAAGTCACAGCAGCAGCAGCAGAAGAAGAGGAAGAGCAGCATGATCCTCACAGGCTGCTGTTGATCCATCCTGCCCATCTTGAGTTCAAGTATTGTAGTGATAGCAGTGGTAAGGAAGATGATGGAGGATTTCCACTTAGTGGTGGTAACATGGGGCAGGCAGTGGTGAAAGAAATAGTTCCAATTCCTAGTAGTAGCAGTAGTACTAGAGATGCTTCAGAAGGTGCAGTAGTGCCAGAAAGTAGAGCAGCAACAGTACAAGAAGTCAGTTCAGGTGGTGTCTGTCAACAGTACAATCCCTGTCCAACTTTTCTTGTCTTGAAATCATGGGTATGGGGTTATTCTTCTTTGGTGGAAGGCACTGCTTGATATAATAAATGTCATCTTTGTCCACAATGTGTGACAACATTTAAAGGAGGGGAAAGTGTATTAAACATACTATAGGTTCCACTCCCAGCCAGCTGGTAAATTCAGTCAGTCCCCACTAGCAGGCCAGTGGCAGTACTCTGAGTCATCAATAGCAACAGGCACCACCGCCACCTGCAGACAGTGCCTCTGCAGACGTGAGGGCATGGCAATACGTCTCCATGCATTACATATTGGTTGGTGCTATTGCTATGACCACATATGGAAATATTGTGGAGATCAAAGGAATGCAGATTATAAGGGTGCAGCTGCACACAGCACTCCATTCTGAATATGCCAAGGAGATAGTTGGGAGGGTATACTATTTTGTTGTGTACAGTGGGTCAGTCACCCACCATCAAATGGACAAGGGCTTCTTTTAGTGACTGAAACAATGTGATTTCTTGGGCTATGATTTAACATAACCAGCACCACTATGAGGTTGATTTTAGTAATTTGGACATGCTCTATGAATGTTCTTAATGTGACAGTAGAATGATAACAGTCATTGCCCCTCATCTCAATGGTTGTTTTAAATCAGTATGTATATTGCAGTTGTTGAGAACTGCACAGTTCCTCACTGTTCCACAGGGAAACTTATTATTTGTAAAGACTTGATTTGCAATACAAGCCTGATCATTATATTTTTTTCAGGATTTGCATTGCTTTGTAAACCTATAAAAAAAAGTCTTAAGGCTTTCCCTATTATAACTACAAAAGCAAAAATAGTTATTATGGATTGTCTTATTATAAGCCTGCAAATATTGTTTCCGAAGTCTTTCTTTGTTTTAACCCTTTTTTAAGATACAAATAAGATGAACATAAAGTGGATTTAAACATTGTTTATGTGGATGGTGGTGTTGTGGCTCTGGAGATAGAGAATAAATATATTGAAATATTACTGGTCCCTTCTGGGGGCTGGGAAGTAGGGGAGTTCCCATGAAAGTTCCATGAAAACCATGTGGTTGTCTGCTTTTTTCACTGGAAAATCAGCTTTAAATACATTGATAAAAATCTTTGCCATTTTCACCCATTGCCAAAAATGTTTTGCTATTTTTTCATTGGCTAGAAAGTTTTTGCCACTTTAATCACATGTTTTTTGCCTTTTCTCTAAAACATGTGCCATTTTCCAGGAAGTGAAACACAATACAAACAGCTACAGAGACAGAGAGGTGCTAGGCTGTTGTGCTGTCAGTTAATAGGAAAACTGAGGCAGGAGAGGTTCATAGTGACTACTATCACTATGAGAAAGTTTACTAATAAAAAATGAGGAACTGGAAGCAACGTTATGTGTCCCGTGAGTATGAGGAGGAGGAAGTGACCATTGCCAAAAGGAAAGGGTCTGGATGCCCTGGTTCCCCAGACCCAATGATGATCAATCCCCCTACAACACCCCTTGCAATCTTGGGGACATTTATGTCACTGGAGGAAGAACTACCTGTACCTGCTGCCATTGTGTCTTGTGATACTCAGGAGGGTGGGAGGAGGAGATGATGTGTGACAGCAGCGGACCCTAAGTCACACTTGCCATCCCTAAGCAGTCCCACCACAAGTACTACTTCTAAGAAGGTACAGCAGCTTTTAAAGTGTTATGAGTGAGGGAGGGGGTGATCATACTACTAGTGAGAAGGTAGACTCAGGGACTGAAATTGATGTGGTTGGCGTTAGTAGTAAAAGTGATGGTGAAGCAGCTGGTGGGAATAGCGTTAGGGGAGTGGTAGGGAAAGTAATACAAAAAGTCTAGACTAGCGGTCAAGGGAGCCCACATTCCCCTAAACCTGGAAGACCCCTTTTCCCAGTCCCCACATCAGTATCCACATGGAACATGAGCCTGAAGAAGCCAGAAGTGGTGACTGGCAGCAATAATGCCACTACCACCAGGAGCATAGATCAGCTGCCTGTGCTTGCTGCTTGTGCTGCCAGTCTGCCTTCGACTGGTCAACAAGAAATGGCAAGTGTGACATCCCTCCTCATCATCATCATACTTAACCCCTGTTCTGTTGTTAATAATACATGTGACCTGCCTTTCTTTGTCATGTGTAGTTTTGTCCACTTTTGCTACCTGATTGATGGTGTTGATGTAGTTGGTGTGTATTTCAGTCAGACATGTGGTTGTGCTTGAGATGGGATCTCATTGAGAAGGTGCTTAGGTGTGAACCTGCTTTTCCCTTGCTCACATGGTTTTTACACATACAACAGATAGGAACATGCTTTTATATCATGAGTGAAGTATCTCCATACTGTGGACTTCATTTGTTTTGTGCTTGTTTGTCTCACTGTCAGATGCAGCAGTTGATTGAGCCGCTACACCATCATCTACTATGCCATCAACACTAGAATGCAATTTATTGTTCTCTTCACTTTATTGGCTTATTAATAGTACTGATGCTGGTGATTATGGAGTTTTTGGCGAGACTTTTACAAACTGCATCCTCCTCAGGAGGAGGACAGTGATCACCATCATTTATTACACATGCAACAACAACCATGGTTGCAGTCAGTTTTTGGACTACCACTTTACTCACATGTCCCTGCACTGCTCCTCCTAATCCTTTCACCCTCTACCTAACCTTTGTGCATTTGCTGGGCATTACTCAACTACTGTGTGTGAGTTTTTTTTTACCTAATGTGCACAAAAGAAATGATTGTGACTTAATGGCCCTCTAAAAATACTCTATGTTGTCAAATATCAGTCTACCTCAGTTGCAGCTTACATCTCAAACACAGAATGGCATGCTGTGAGACTCTGAGACCCCTTTGATACCATGCCTGCAAGAAAATAAGGGAAACTTGCCACATGGTGGGTAGAAAGCCATTAATTTCAATGCAATGAGTTAAGCAATAAAACAAAAACACTGCACTTTCTACAGGAAATGTCCCACTATAAGGGAAGTGCATTTTTCTCCTGTTTCTCTTTTGAGGTGAAATGTTTTGCCCATCCTTAATTGTGGACAGTAAAAATATCCCCATATGCTCATAAAGTCACAAGTGAAGTGTCCTCTTCGTGACAATATATAAATGTGAGTAGAATATCATCAGTTACACATTTTATCTGTGGGACATCTGTGAAGTGTTCATTTTTATGTACATCACATGACAGCTCTCCCACAGTCTTATTGGTTAAAATGTAAAACACATGTTCTTCAAAACCCAGCTTTGCAAAACATATTTCAGGTGTGGCAGCACAATATGAATATAGTACTTACTTAATCATTTCAATAATCCATATTATTAAGATGGCATAAACCCATGATGGAATGCTGCACGTTTCAGAAAGTTGTGTGTTAATTATCTTTGGATATTTATTGATTTTCTTTCCTGCTATAGAATATGTTTTCTAAACTGAAATTCCTAGGAAAATAATACCACAATCCTTTAAGAGTGTACAATACTGAAACTGATAGTCTCTCATATTCCTATGAAAAGGTGTTTTTAAAAGTGTTTTAAAAGGTAAATTTAACTTTGGAGTAAGTGGCACTTACTTAGCTAGGTAGGCATATTTCATACAGGAGTTAGGTATGTCTGTTTTGTTTGCATAATATATCTGAATTTTTATAAATAGTAATCTTTATTGAAGTCTGCCTCTAGGTCACTCTTCCTCACAACAAACCTCAAATTATTCATAATGGATTGATGGTAAACTTAAATAACTATGAGTAGACTAAATTAGAGACCAAATGCAAATAGAAACAGTAAATAGAAATAAATGACTAATATTTGAAGAACAAAAACCTGATAAACAAATTAAGGGCTACATATTTTAGGGTATAATTACCCTTTAAAGAGGAAATAAGGAGATTTAAATTGTCCTTTTTTTGTATTACATGTCGGTGTGCTGTGTCTAGTTTGTTTTGTTTGTAGTCTCTTTGGAAGATTGCTGTACCAGACAGCTGTGCCCAGCAGTGTTACACATTACTGTTATCCAATATATATCTCCACCTCATCATTTGGAGATTCCTGACATTTGTTCTCCATGAGTGATCTTAAGATCAATTTCTTGCTTAATTTTTATGAAACAATAACTCTGTCATGTTTACATACCCAGCTTGTATGTTATGCATGTTTACATACCTAGCAAAATAAGATTTATTTCCCTGTTTGGTATAACAACACCAATATGTATCATGTACAGAAATGGGATTATCTGAAATGTGTTTTACTAAATGCAACAGAGCATTGCATTAGACATGTCAGCAAGGGTAAAAGAAAAAGAAAACCACTGTGTTACTCCACAGAAGTGGCAAATATAGTAAAGGAGAAAAAAGAAGCATTTAGAAAATGTAAGCAGACGCAGAAGGAAGAAGATAAGTATCAGTACAAGACTAGGCTGAAGGAGGCCAAATTAATTATTAGATGTGTCAAAGTACAGACAGAGGAAAAAATTGCTCATTCAATAAAAAAGGGGGATAAAACATTTTTTAGATAAGTGAAAGGAGGAAAATGTAACAAGGAATAGTTAGACTGAAAACAAAAAATGGAAATAGGTAAATGAGAATAAAGGGCTAGCTGACTGTCTCAATGAATATTTTTGTTCAGTTTTTACAGAGGAAGATGAAGGGAAGGGACCTCTGTTAGAAAAACAAAATTGCAAGACATGGGAAACATGCATGTTTACAGAGGAAGAAGTTCTACTTCAACTTTCTAAGGTTAAAACAGATAAATCAATGGGACCAGATGGGATACACCCAAAGTTATTAAAATAACTTAAGTGTGTTCTGGCAAAACCTTTAACAGAATTAATCAATCAGTCACTAACGACAGGAATAGTTCCAGAAGATTGGAAGTTAGCAAATGTAGTACCTCTTCACAAAAAATGTAGCAGGGAAGAGTCTGGTAACTACAGACCAGTAAGTCTTACATCAGTAGTGGGAAAATTAATGGAGACTATGTTAAAGGAAAGAATTGTTGAATATCTGAATTTAAATGGCTTGCAAGATATCAAACAGCATGGGTTTACAGCAGGGGGATCTTGTCAAACTACCCTCATAGATTTTTTTGACTGGGTAACTAAAATAATAGACCAAGGAGGAGCAGTAGATATATCTTATCTAGATTTCAGTAAAGCATTTGATACTGTCCCTCATAGAAGACTCATAAATAAACTGCAGTGTTTAGGTCTGGATGCAAAAAAAGATAAATGGATAAGGCAATGGCTGAGTGACAGGAGACAGAGGGTGGTAGTCAATGGAGAATATTCGGACGAAAGGAGTGTTACTAGTGGAGTATTTCAGGGATCTGTACTGGGACCCATTCTTTTTAATATTCAAGGTAAAGTATGCCTTTTTGCAGATGATACCAAGATCTGCAATAGGGTAGACATTCCACGGGGAATAAGCTAGACCTCACCTAGAGTATTGTGTACAGTACTGGAGACCCCATCTCCAGAAGGATATAGATACTCTAGAGAAAATTCAGAGAAGGGCTACTAAAATGGTGACTGGATTACAGGAAAGAAATATCATCAGGATAGACTAAAGGATCCGAACATGTATAGCTTGGAGGAGAGAAGAGAGAGAGGGGATATGATTGAATCATCCAAATACATGAAGGGATTCAACAAAGTGCAGGATAGAAGAATATTTCAAAAGAGTAAAAATGTTAGGACAAGAGGCCATAGTCTAAAAATAGAGGGACACAGATTTAGATGTAATGTAAGAAAGTTTTACTTCACTGAGAGGGTAGTAGATAAGTGGAATAGCCTACAAGCAGAAGTGGTAGAAGTTAATGCAGTAATAGAATTTAAGCATGCATGGGATGGGCATAAGACTGTCCTTAACTTAAGAAAAGATCGAAGACCAAAAAAGGTTAGAGGTTTTTACAATAGGAAAATGGGCAAACTAGATGGGCCGAAATGGTTCTTATCTGTCGTCATATTCTATATTTCTATGTTTCTACAGCCCAATACTGACTCACATATTGGCTTATTTCAGCTGAACTTTAAATTGATCAGATGAAGAGAATCAAATGTGTTCATCTATATTAAAAATCACAAGAAAGTAGGTATTATTTCATGAAGAAATTTGTAAGTAACATGTAAGTAAAATGTTTAATGTGCAATGAAATCTAGCTTATTGTATTAAAGGTTGTCAGAAATGTAGTGTGACCACGTGTTTCTTATCTCCCTTTTGTCTTGTGGATCATTCAGTAGCAATTTCTGATGTTTGAGAGCATTGTTGTTTAAATCACTGTATGAACACAATTTGCTGTTACAGAAAGAATAAGATTCAAACAGCATACATATTCCTACACACTTGACACTGCCCATTATAAAGAAAACAACTGAGAAATGCCTTTCCATTCAAAGTTTCCTTTACTTTTGTAACCTATCATGGACTCTTTCATATCCATAGAACAGACATTTTGGTCTAGGTAAATAGAGCCTAAACAGTGTGGCTTCTTAATATAATTTCATCCGCTCTCATCTGGTCCAAACACATTAAGAGCCTAACTACAGATTCTGTCTGGTAGTTATGATCTTAGTGATTTTTTTTACATGTAAAATATATTTAATTACTTACAGTGTTGTAGTTTAAAAGCTCTTAAAGTGAAAGGATCCCCCTTCTGCCTCTTCTGGCCACCTACCCTTTCATCTGTGATCTGGTCGTGGTGCAGGACAGATGAAGTGAGTGACAGTCTTCATTCAGTAAATATAAGGAAAACCCTGCTCCCTTGACAAAGGAGGGCAGTATTTTCCTTTCACTTATTGAAGATTGTCCCTCTCTGTGCTCCATCTGATCCACACCAGATGGAGCACACCTGATGGAGGCAGCGTGACACAGAGAAAGGGGTATGAAGGGGATCCTTTCAGCTTGAAGAGTGTTTGAACTACAAAACTGTAAGAAATTAAATATAGCACTACATGTTAAAAAATATATAAAGAAGACTCGGAGCTGAACTTTAATAGAAACATTACTATCCCTTTAATTAAGTCAAAATGGAGATATGGATACAGTGCCTGTTAAGCTACTGTTTTGTCATAATTTTGTGTATCTTTTCCAATGTGCCTACACACAATCTAAACATGTACTAAAATGATCAGGGCACAAGATCACTATGATGTGAGAGCTAAAGCCTGATATACATGGATTCTATATAAAGCAGATTTTCTTACCACTGGCTATTTCAGTAATAAGCTAAATGTCTTGCTTTTTGTCTTGGATATGTAAATAAAACTCTTTAGATGAATTCAATGAATTCAAAACAGTTTATTTTCTGTGCTCATACCTTAGCAAAAAAAACAAAACATGCACTTCCACCTATGAGTTTATATAGTCATTTTAGTGCATACCAGCAGACACGCTTCACCATCATTTACACTATAGGCCGTATGTTCAAAGGGATAATGACAAAAAAGTTGTACGAAAGAAAAAAATAAGTAACAACATGTATACAACAAAACACTAGTAATGTCCATTGTGTACAACACAACTCCAGAACTGAAGGGCAAAGAGGTGGGGCAGCGGCTGGCTAAACTATTCTCCAGTGTCGTATAGAGGAAAAGAAAATTTGACATTAAAAAAGTCTTACAAAAGACAAAATTTGTAAGTTAAAAAAAAGTGGAGGTAATGTGAAGTTCAGAATGTGAGAATTTTTATCTTTAGTTAAGACATTTTTGTCATTAGTTAAGACTTTTATTAAGACTTTTTTTGTCATTACATACGATCCCAACGACACTGTACTTTCAAAAGTCGTTATGACAAAAGCTATTTCACTACTTTTTTGAACATATGGCCCTTTAAGGTGAGCTAGCCCTGAATGTCACTCAGTCAGCAAAATGGCTCATCAGTTTCCTCTGTGCCTTATACACAGATGGCAAACAACAAGGCATAGATGAAAAGTAAGCCCTACAATTTCCCTATACTCCTCCACTTCCCTTCACTTGAAGTGGCAGGAATATTTTCTGAGTAAATAGTTTAGCAAATAGGTGTTAACCAGGCACAGGACAAATAAAATAAAATAAAAAGGTTTTCCTATTTTAGCCTAGAGGCACATTTGTAGAGCCCCCCTATTATGTTACCTTGTGTAATTATTGCATTGTCTTATAGAAGGATAAATGACAAATACATTTTTTAAGTACCAATTTAGCTATATAACGTATAGTCAATTGTTAACCACTTGAAAACCAGACAGGTGTGCTGCACTTTCCTTCACAATGTGTTGCTCACCCCATTGGTCCCAAAGGGGTTAATTCATACTTTGATGAAAAAAATGCAATATGTAGAAATTATATCAGCTGATCAACAGATAGGCATTTAAAACAAAAATAGAAACTGTATATTCAATAGAGATAATGGAAGAAAAATGCACGTTATCCTATATAATAATTCGCTAGGATGTTTGTCAGAAGCCGTCATGTGCAGTAGAAACTGCCCGAACGCACAGAATGCTGGGAGTTCTGTGCTGGGAGCATTCTGTGCTTTCGGGCAGTCTTTACAGTGCATGACTGAGTAGGCGGCAGGACGCAGAGCAGGACCGGCCTCTTAACCCTTTGAGTGCCAGAGGGGTACGCAACGCATTGCTTTGCAATGCGTTGCGTACCCCTCTGGCACTCAAAGTGTTAAGATCACCCGGACCTTTGCCCGTGTACATGGGCTTTTACACTAGTTCATTGTAAAAGTGCATTTATTCTTGTATCGCTCAATATAGTACAAAGACTGTTTGAACTTATAAAGAACAATGAATACTGATATGACATGTCTTACCTATCATTACTATCCAAAATTATACGTTTTAAAGAGTGATTATTGACTAGGCCTGACATGAATTACATCTTTTAGGAAAAGTATCACTGATACCGAGTGGTATCTTTCATCGGCAAGAAAACTGTTAGAATTGTTAATGTCAGAATCTCAGGAAGATATTTTAGCTATTATAGATTTGATACTTTTCCTATTTTTTACTTAAATGTAGTTGTCATTAGAGATGGGCAAAAATTTCCACCTAAAACTGAAATCAGCGAAAAATGGCACTTTCCACTTAGTGAAAAATTTCCCGCGAAAAGTGCAGATTTTCTGCTTTTTTTCTGCTTTTTTCGCTTAGCTCATTCCATAGAAATCACTGGGAACATTGAATTTACACACAACATAAAATAAATATTATTTAATTTCACAAAGTATAAAAGGGACATGAGGGTGCCTTTGTTGGTGGGGTGTGGGGAAAGAATCAGTTGAACAGGGGATGATTTTGTGGGGTTGTTTACTGGGATTGGGGGCACTTAATAAAAAAGAAATCCTAAATAAACTAAAAACCATAAGACATGGTTTAAAGGGGTCTGAGGAGGGTGCCTGTGTTAGTGAATGAATTAATCATTTGAACAGGGAATTTGTTTTGTGGGGGTTTCTTGACTGTTATTGCAGGACAATTAATAAAAAAAAATAAGAAATTTGTATATAAAGTGATAGAGAAGGGAACCCCCTGACATAAGCCGCCATTGGGGTGGACTGATACTTGACTTGATAGAGTATTTTGTAGAGGATAATTTGTTGTTAGAGGCCTTTGTAGAACTCAGACTTATTAGAGGCCCAAGCCCTGAAGAAACATTGATTTGTAGGACTTAAGCTTGTTTGGCACAAGCCCTAAGGAAACATTGATTTGTAGGACTTAGGCTTGTTAGAAACAAACCCCCCAAAAATAGTTTATTTTTTTGTAGGACTATGCTTTTTTTTCTTTTTTTTTTTTTAAAGCACAAACCCTGAGAAAAAAAAATGCCCTACTGACCTAATGCCAGCAGGTCATGTTGGCCAGTGGCTACTATCAAATATCCTCCTGAGTTGCAATTGCTTTTCGTACTGCTGCTGCTGAGTTGTTTAAGCAGCAGGATGATTAGGCAGCTGAAAGGGAATGGGATCAACAATAGCAGGAACATGGAAGATGGATGATGAAGGTTCCACTTGCCACGACTGGCTCCAGTGATGTGCCTGAGGCAGTAGCAGCAGAATAAGTTGCCCCCAGTATATGTGGAGAAAAGAAGTTGGCCATTAAATCTTCTTCACCTAACCCTCCTCCAAAATCATCATGGATGTATTGTTATTAGAATATATTTTTCCCTTGAGGGCAGAAACAACGGGTCTCATTAGCAACTGCAATGTGCACAGTGTGGGTGTGGTAAATAACATCTGGGGGCACAACTGTATCCAAACACCATGACACCTGAAACCAAGTACTGCCTCCGTCACTGTACCCCTTTTCCAGACCCGCTAAGGACACGTGACAACTTGCTGACAGTTTAATAGTAATGCCACCATCTTAGAATATTCTGCAGGATAGAATCTCCTTAGATGCCGCTTGATGCCCTGATTTCTATTCTCCTCCATGACGCTGGCATGTGTGGTCAGTGCACCACACAGTGTGAAATGGGTAGAGATGAACTGCTGCATCCTAACTTCAACAAAATGGCTATCATTTGGTGGGGGAGGCAATGAACAAGGTGGATTGGCAGAATATGTAGTACTCTAGAAGGTGATGGTGAGCTAGTTGTTTCACTCATCATGGAACTTCCATTCTCTGCCTGTGCTGTTCTATTCCTCCTCCTCTTTGATCTCCGCCTCACCTCTTGTTGCTTTTCTGGAGAGTCAGGGACAGCAAAAGCGGTGCTTGATTTCTGTGGTGAGGGTTTGTCTTTAACATGTTTGATGTAAATGTCATGGTGTCTGTGTTTCATGTGTGATATCAGGGCGCTTGTCCCATGGTGTGTTCCCTCCTTTCCTCTTCTCACTGACTTGTCACAAATTGTGCACAGTGCCGATGCTGATGAATGCACTGTGCCTGCCCCAACAGAAAAATAATTCCACACCCATGATGACTTCAGGGGGAAGGGAACAGATGGAGAAGAATGGCCTCTTTCTTCTTGTCCTCTACATTCCCCTTCATTGTCTGTTGCAGCGGATAATGTTTCTGCTGTCGCTGCTACTACCTCAGATTCAGCACTGCTACTAGGATCAGGAATATTGCTACCACTGGCAAGTGGAATCTGTCCTAGTCCCGTATCACTTGTTGACCCCATTCCCACTGTGTCCACAGTGTTCTGTGGCACACTAGCTTGCTCCTCAGCACCCTGCTGCCTTTGCAACTCAGCATCAGAAGGAATTAGAGCAGTTGCAAATTCCTCTAATTCCAAAATGTCATTGCTAGTTGTGGTGGTGATGCCCATCCTCATCCCTGTCTCCCTTTCCTTCCCAGTTTCTGCTAAAAAAGGCCATCAATGTCTCTTCCACCCCAGCTTCTCCAGCATCTTCACCACCACTACCAATAATCCCTACATGCTGTTGTTGCTGCTGCTCTATTCCAGACATCTCACTGCTGCTTGCAGGAGGTGATGAGCAATGTGTCCCCTAATGTCACACTTGCCATTTCCTTTTGACCTGAAGAAGAAGAAGGCACACTAGCAGTAGCAGCAGTAGCAGCAGGCACAGGAAGCTGATCTGTGCCCCTGCTGGTGGTGATGGTATTAATTCTGAGCCTGCTCTCCCCCAACACCAGTTCTGGCCTCTTAAGGATCATGTTCAACTTGGACACTGAAGTGAAGGGAAGGGGACTCCCAGAGCCAGAGGAATGGTGTGGCTCCCTTGACCGCTGGTATGGATGCTCTCAAATGTTTCACCTACCACTCCAGCTGCTTCACCATTACGGCTACTACTACTAACACCAATCACATCAAGTTCAGCAGCAGAGTCTTCCTCCTCAGTCTCACAGTCACTATTAATATGAGTATATTGTTGTTGATTATCCCCTTCTTCACTCCTAATGCTAACAAGCTGCTGGATCTTAGTAGCAGAAGTACTAGCACTGGCAGGACTGCTTGGGAATGGCAAGTGTGATTTAGGGTCCCTTGCTGTCACACTTGGCATCATTCCCCCCCCAAGTACTACAAGAAACATTAGCAGCAGGCAAATTATTGGTGGCAGCAGGATCAGCACTGGCAGCAGGTTCAGCACTGGCGGCAGGTACAACACTAGTGGCTGCAGGTACAGCGATGGTGGCACTGGCAGCAGGGGCAGCATGTCTGGCAGCAGGTACAACACTAGTGGCTGCAGGAGGAACAGCAATGGTGGCACTGGCAGCAGGGGCAGCACGTCTGGCAGCAGGTACAACACTAGTGGCTGCAGGAGGAACAGCAATGGTGGCACTGGCAGCAGGGGCAACACGTCTTGCAGCAGGCACAGGCAACTGACCTGCTTGCTCTCACTAGTACTACCCTTTTCTCCCTTCCTTCCTATTCCCTTTTCTCCATTCCTTCCCTTTTCTTCCTTCCTTCCCATTCACTTTTCTCATTAAATTCCCCAAGATCCCTTGGAGTGATTTGGGGGACTGGACAGCATTGGTTCAGTACTGCTAGTCACTTCCTCCTCCTCCTCCTCCTCAGACTCAGTGTACACATAATAAGGGTCCTTTATGCTGTTCATAGTGATAGGAGTCCTGCCTCACTGTTTTGCAAAATATCACAAGAGAACAGCACTGCACGTCTATCTCTCTCTGTAGCTGCTTCTCTTGTGTCTGCCTTCAGGGAAAAGGTCACATTTTTATAGCGGAAGTGCGAAAACAATATAAATCAATGGGCGAAAACTTTATAGCCATTGAAAAAATGGCAAAAGATTTTGGCCAATGGCCGAAAGATGCCAAAATTGTAACAGCTAGTTTTAAAGCAGATTTTCCCGCGAAAAAGCTGATAACAATGTGGTTTTTGCAAAATTTCTCACAGGAACACGGCAACAACTTTCGCCCATCCCTAGTTGTCATTTCTGAGTAATTTCTCTATACAAATTAAGGGCATACAATCAGTGAATGTAAACTTTTAGTGTGAAAATTTTCAGCAACAAAACTTAACATGATTATTAGTGTTGAGCGAGCACCCCGATGCTCGGGTGCTCGGGTGCTCTGACCGAGCACCCCCTGAGGCTCGAGTGCTCGGCCGAGCACCCGAGCCCCATTGAATCCAATGGGGCGACACGAGCATTATACCAGGCACCCCCTGCTCTGATGAGGGGAGGGTGCCTGGTCAATGCCCCCCTTCATCTCCGCTATGCCCCCTTCATCTCCGAATGCCCCCTTCAGCTCCGCAATGTCCCCCTTCATCTCCGCTATGCCCCCTTCATCTCCGCTATGCCCCTCTTCCACAATGTCCCCCTTCATCTCCGCTATGCCCCTCTTCCACAATGTCCCCCTTCATCTCCGCTATGCCCCTCTTCCACAATGTCCCCCTTCATCTCCTCTATGGCATAGAGGAGATGAAGGGGGACATTGTGGAAGAGGGGCATAGCGGAGATGAAGGGGGACATTGTGGAAGAGGGGCATAGAGGAGATGAAGGGGGACATTGTGGAAGAGGGGCATAGCGGAGATGAAGGGGGACATTGTGGAAGAGGGGCATAGACTCTATGCCCCTCTTCCACAATGTCCCCCTTCATCTCCGCAATGCCCCCTTCATCTCCGCAATGCCCCCGTACCTCCAGTCCCTGGTGGTCCAGCGGAGCGTCTTCAGATCTGTGCCTCTTCCGGCACAGATCCCCGCCACCCGAACATGGCGGGCGAGCACATGGCGGTACTCGACGAGTACCGCCATGTGCCGAGCAGAGCGATGCTCGAGCCGATCCGAGCATCGGCCGAGCACGCTCGCTCAACACTAATGATTATTAATTTGAACTAATCATGATTATGTTTTGTGATTTGGAAGAAAATTATTAGTTGATAACTGGCAATGGAAAATTTTTAATCAATTATTTATACTACCGTATTTTCTATATCTACCATTTATGTAATTCTAATGAAGGCTATTCTTTGGTAAAAAATGCTGTATGTATTATTTAAGAAAAGAGTCAAGAATACAATAATTAGGTAACATTGCCAGACTTTTATATCTGATATAAGTCTGTGCAGCTTTAACATGTTTGGGAATGGTTTCCTCCTCAAAGTACACATCAGGTGCTACTTATCACAAAAAATTGCTTATGGACTAAGCTGGAACTTAACCACTTTCTCCCCTTGGATAAGCAATTATGAATTATTTAAAATGTCACCAGGTTGGAGCAGATAGTGTCAGGCTACTTTTTTTAGCATTTCCAGCAGCTAAAAGATGAATTTGTGATCCCTAAAAATGTACTATATAGATACTTAAAACTGTTATACTTACCTCAAGCTCAAAGTCAAGATGGCATTGTCTAGTTAGCAAAGAACTATTTGTAGCACAAGGAGTGTACAATATCTCCAATTTGGATCTCAAGCTACTCAAAAAAAACCTGTCTCTCCTCTCAGGTAAAAAAACAGAATTATCTTATACAATCAGAGTGCTAAAATATCCAATATATAAAGAAAGAAGATTGAGGTCAATAAAAAATATATTTATTAAAACTTTTCAATATGTCCATTCCTCATAATCCATAAATCCCATCACATACTGTTTCCCTTGTGGAAACTCCAGAGTTCAATTGCTCTAAAGAGACAAATAACTCCACATTAGACTCCCATGTGAGCACAATCAAGTTTCCACGTATGATCTCTCAATGTTACAAGAATCCACGTGTTCACCCGATTTGTCTAGTTAGCTCAAAATAATCAAGAAGAAAGATTTGATAATCAGTCAGTCAATCATTCAAAAATCTCTTGCATCCATACACAAACTACTTAGGGAGAATAACACTATAGCACTATCCCAACATTGTGGTAAATAGTACTAGGATGTAGCATGCTTTACAGCTGATGAATGCTAGGCTTTGCCTTACCCTAGAATCCAATGTTGGCCAGACGCTCCTGCAACTTAAAATATGTCATATGTTTTATCTACCACCAGGATGGGCTTAAAGCCCAATGATACATATACTACAGTCAGTCTGCAGTGGGGTTCTGAAGTTTTGGTCTCTGATAGCCAAGCATCTGTTTCATTGTGCCAAAATGCAGATCAATCTAGACAAATGTCTATTTCTGTGTATACAAAATGATCTGTATTCAAATCCTCACCTGAGAAAATTCTTGTTTGAGACTCTCGTTAAAATATCCTGGATAGGCCCCAGTCCTCCTAAGCAAAGTGGCTGCATTTGGTAATGGGTATGATGCCTTACTGTAAGTTAACATAGATTCATATAGGTCACTTATATTCCTTCCACAAGGTTTAGGATATATGGCAACCCCTACAAAACTATTAAATGTAATTTCCTGTTTAAATATTTCTGAACACTCAGTCAAGGTTATTTGTGCTTTGCTTTATTTTTCTCCAGGTTGTAGTTTCTCAAGACTTAACTTCAATATGCTGTGGATGCTAGGAGTGGGGGATGGGGGTGGTGGTTGAGCTGGTCTAAGGCTAAGGTATAGGGTGTTAGGTGTTGGAATGGGATGGGTTTCTAGGAGATGTTTATAGAAAACCCAGAGATCGCTCTACATGTAGCATGATTTGTATTTCTATATACTTAATAATATAGCAACATAGAAAATTAGGTTGAAAGACAACATTTTCCTCATAACCCAGATACATTAGAATTATATACCTTTCCTGCTTCCATATAAGTTAGTCTTTATCAAATCTTCCTGTTTTGCCTACTAATACATAGTATAGCCCTGTATGTTGCCTTTTGGATGAAATGTAACTAATAGTCTCTTAAAAGTATCCATTGTTCATCCTTGGGCAAGGAATTCCATAATTTAACAGATCTTACTGTAAAAACCCCTTTGCTCCTTTCCTCTAATCTCAAGTGGTATCCCCTGGTTATTTGATCAGGCCTTGGAATGAGTAGCTCACCACTTGATTCGTCACAGTGAATTGTTCAGGGGTCAGTTCAGCTTATGCCCCTTACCTCGCCAGCAGAAGCTGAAGGTCTAGCTTACACTCCTTACCTCTTTTTTGGAGGCCAAAGTCTAGCTTAGGTCCTTACTTCTCCCTTTCCACCCCCTATACTTTGTTTCCCCCCACACAGGATTGATGGCACCAAGCCCACATACCTGTTCAAAGCAGTCATTAAAAGAGAAATAAACATAAAAAATCTGCGCACTAATCCAATCTCAAAGGTTATACATTCAAAGTGGATAGGACATACAACATAATAGCACAAAAAATATATAAATAACCAATGATGCAAAAAAAACGGAAACCAAAATAAATAGTGAGAAACAATGATGACAATAACAGCACCAAGTGTACAGTAAAAATGTATAAATGTGCTGCCGAATCTAAACCCACATGCAGTTTGAATAAATATAAAACATAAAATAGGAATAGATACTTAAGTCCCATAAACAACTCGTCCGGAATCGGATCCTCTTCTAAAGAAAAGACAGAAGTGGAATCCTTAGAACAGCTTGAGTCCCGGAGTGTATCAAGCAAAGGAAGGAGAAGGGACAAATCGTAAAGTAGCAGTCTCCTCCACCAAAGTCTCCCGCACTCGTGTATCTTACTTACAAAATAGCAATAGTATTAGCGGGCATATCGGACTTCTCTACCGATTCTTCAACTCTTTGTTATAGAGTCCATACGCTTAATAGTGTTCTTATCTCCAAAACACACCATGGACCATCCAATAATCGGAAAACAGCTTTATTCCAGGGCTTCCCTCTCAATGCAGGCCTACCACACATGCATGGGCCATTAATGTTGGCTGAGCTGCATCTCTGTAAGCTAAGACCATCATTCCGCTGTCCTGTCTCTGGAATTGGGTTCATGTCTCCATTGTGGTAGGCCTGCATTGAGAGGGAAGCCCTGGAATAAAGCTGTTTTCCGATTATTGGATGGTCCATGGTGTGTTTTGGAGATAAGAACACTATTAAGCGTATGGACTCTATAACAAAGAGTTGAAGAATCGGTAGAGAAGTCCGATATGCCCGCTAATACTATTACTATTTTGTAAGTAAGATACACGAGTGCGGGAGACTTTGGTGGAGGAGACTGCTACTTTACGATTTGTCCCTTCTCCTTCCTTTGCTTGATACACTCCGGGACTCAAGCTGTTCTAAGGATTCCACTTCTGTCTTTTCTTTAGAAGAGGATCCGATTCCGGACGAGTTGTTTATGGGACTTAAGTATCTATTCCTATTTTATGTTTTATATTTATTCAAACTGCATGTGGGTTTAGATTCGGCAGCACATTTATACATTTTTACTGTACACTTGGTGCTGTTATTGTCATCATTGTTTCTCACTATTTATTTTGGTTTCCGTTTTTTTTGCATCATTGGTTATTTATATATTTTTTGTGCAATTATGTTGTATGTCCTATCCACTTTGAATGTATAACCTTTGAGATTGGATTAGTGCGCAGATTTTTTATGTTTATTTCTTATTATAGGTTGTGTTCTATAGATTCTTGCTGCAATATCCATTCTTCTTTGGTTGTTCATACATAGTACTATCTGTCCCCTGTAGGAGAGCGCTCAACTGTTTGCAATATATAGTCATTAAAAGAGGCCTATAGTCCCTCCTGCTGCTTACCTCTTTCACAGAGGTCAAAGGATTAGCTCCCTGCTTTTCCTTTTTCACAAAGGCTGAAGGACTACTCCTTACCTCTATCAGAGAGGCCAGAGGACTACATAATACCTTTTTACTCCTTACCTCTTTCAGAGAGGCCAAAGGACTACTCCTTAGACTTACCTCTTTCGCAGAGGTCAACTGTCTAGTCCTTACCTGTCTGCTCTTTACCTTTCTCAGAGGCTGAAGGACTACTCCTTACCTCTTTCAAAGACGCTGAAGGACTATATTGGCAGAACTTTTCAGCATATTCTCTTAAAGACTTACTGTAGCTTTCACAACTTCTCACTCATCACCCTCAGCCCCACTGCCACCATATATTTTTTTCCCCTGTGAAAAATTCTCCTAGCAGTATACCATCATAGACAACAATATTCTATGCATCATCAACTTTTGACCAGATACATGGCTTTCCAAGCTGCCATCACCCAGGTCTTCAGTTTGTGATGATCCATCCATCCCTATGACACCTACATGGCTCAAATGGGAGAATTAATACTATTTTGCAGTCAGTCTTTTCCTTTGTTGCCAAGATTAGCACCCATGGTCTTGATTGACACCTTTGAAAAAAATTGATTCTGTTACTTTTGTGTGTCTTAGTGCCCATTAGCTTTCTATCATCTCAATTACTCCCTCCTTTTTAAACCAGCCTTTCCAGACTCCAGTCTCTCTTCAGATCTTGACATTCTTTTAGCACACATACAATTCTACCAATCCCTCTTCCTCTATAGATTTCCCCAACATCAATCTCTACTCCTTTGCCATGGAAGCAAGCCTCACATGCATTCAGATTTAAAATCTCATCGATCTCTGCCTTTGGTGATAAATAGCTTATAAGAAGCCTAAGTCTTAGGGCCTCTGCAAAAGTAGGAGTGAAGATAACATAAGTGTGGACTACTGAAGGTCCATAACTTAAGTACAATGTAAATTAGCAGCTTTGTATACTTTTCTTAAATGTAAAGGTTCAAAGGATATGGGAAAATGCTAGGAGTATGTAATTAATAGTTTCCACTATTGTCCGACTACTCTCATATTTGTAGATATAAGTATTCCCCGTATGCCCTATGGAGGGTAATCTATCTACTCCAGTATCTTTGATACTATTCACAAGCTTTCGTATCGTATCTAGTGAATAGATGAAAGTCAAAGATAGACAAATTTAGCACTTGTCCAATTAATTCAAACAAGGTATCATAGAAAGGTGTACTAGAGATTTGTCAATCTAAGATCTAACTAACGCTATATCAATGTCTGGTGTCTCGGTGGTTACCCACGACTCAAGCCCATTTGCTGCTACTCAGCAGAGAGCTGGTCGTATCACCCCGAGACACTCAGATACTAACTAAAGGGACAAGTTCAATATCCAACACACAATTGTACATCAAAGTATCCAGAACCTAATTGTAAAATTACATTGTAACACTAAAGATTAAGAGATATAGTAGCAATATGGACTAGTGTAAGTGCATAGCTATAGCCTGATATGCCCAAAACAGCTTTCTCAAAGGTCTCGGCCGCCCTAATCGTGCCAATATTTAAACTGTTATAAAACCCTCCCTCTTATGTTCATTGGCTCTGAACATCCGTGATGTAATTTCAAAGAACAAGTAATAAAACTTCTAATAGTGCGTGTATAAGAGAGTTAGTAATAGGCAAAAGCCTTATATTTAATATGCATGTTAATAAATTGAACTTTGAACTTGAGAAATATCAATCCTCTATTGCTTCGCAATTTGATGGAGACCACGTCACTCATGTAACACTATAGCATGTGATTTCAAAAAGTTTATCTCGAGCACATTAGGTGAGGATTCATTGGAGGTATAAAACTTATAGAAAGAGCTGAATCGATCCTTCATTAGTATCGATAAAGTGTTAATATCATTACGTGGATAGATATATAGAAGCCAACTCAATGTGATCCGGTCCAGCTAATAGATTACCCAGTCCATAGTGCTTAAAGGATTAAATCCTCATTACTAGGGATATTGGGAGTAAATATTACGTTCACTCCCTGTATCCAGTTTAAGGCTTTAGCCATAAGTGATATAATGTACCATTAAGTAACTCAAATTATCCACTGTACATGATAACTATTACAACAAAACCTTTTTCATTGTCCACATGGCCTCAGAACATGAATCAGCATAAACAAAATGTTTTTTTCATTTTATAATACATACTCAGTCTTAGGGTTGGCAATCACTTTATCATAGGTGTGCTGAAATACGCATTCCTTCATTTAATCCTTGTGGGTACATAGTGTTCAGAATAAAAATCCAGCGATTTTCTTTTTGTAATAATCTAGAATCCATGTTACCCTCTCTTATGCCCAACGATATCTGTTCTAGGCCAGCTATTTTCATCTTTGACTGATCAGCATTATGAAAATCTAAGAAATGTCTGCTGACACTAGAAATATTTTTATTATTTGAACGGTCCTTTGCTGTATTCTTTATATTATTAAAGTGTTCTCTGGTCCGTTCCTTAAAGGGCTGTGTGGTCATGCCCACATACATGTTTTCATAAGGGCACTTCAACATATAGATAATCCCTTTAGAACTGCAGTTGAAATAGGATTTAATTCTCTCTTTTTTGCCAAACATATTTTCAGTTTATTTAATGTTCCACATAAGTGGACATGATTTACAATTGCCACACATATATGTCCCAGTGGTTAGTGGTCTCTTTTGTTTACTTGTGAAATGACTTTTCACAAGAATGTCCCTTAATTTAGGAGCCCTCCTACAACAGGTTTGTACCCTATCTCCTATCTCCTGTTTTATGTCATTATCCATTTGTAAAATATGCCAATGGTTGTTAAGAATCTGTATCACAGACTTCCATTGGTTATTGTATGTGCCAAAGAATCTGATGATTTTCTTATTCTTGATATCTGTCTTTTTCTTTAACAAAGAATCTCTTGGAGTGTATGTTGCTCTATATCTTGCCATTTTGATATTGTTAGCTCCATAACCTCTATCCTTGAATCTCAAGGAGAGTTCATCTGCTCTTTTATCAAAGTTTTCTTCTTCTGAACAATTCCTTTTCAGTCTGAGGAATTCCCCTGTAGGAATTGCTTTTACAACTGAGGGCAGATGAAAGCTATTGTGATGAAGTACTGAATTTGTAGCTGTGCTTTTCCTGTATAAGTCACTGGCTAGAAAGCCACCCTCAGTTTTTTACAGGGTGATATCAAGAAAGTTAACTCTTGTGAGAATGATATCCATTAGTCAATTTCAAGTTATAAACATTATCATTGAGATGTTTAATAAATTCCTCAAATATTTGTACCTCTCCATCCCACAGAATTATCAAATCATCAATATATCTGTACCATAGACTTGCATAGATACTTATTTGGCTGAATCTGTCACTCATCACTATCTCACTCCATCCGAGGTACAGGTTGGCATATGTGGGGGCACAGGCTACCCATATCACTGTACCTCGGACTTGGAGGTAGACGTGGTCTCTGAATATTAAGTATTTATGGGTCAGAGGGAATTTTAGGAGCCTAATGATAAAGGTCTTATATTCCTCAGTTGTAGAATCCTCCTGATCCAGGAAAAACCTGACTCCCCTTAGTCCCATATCATGATTAATGGATGTGTATAAAGATTCCACATCACAGGTTATAAGATATCAATACACCCATCAGGCTTTTTTAACTTTATTTTCCTTTCAGTTTCAGCGTCAGCTGTTTGAAGATGTGATAAGGGACTCAAGTCAGAAAAAAAGTAGGTCTTAACTTTCCTTCAATAAATTTAGTCCCTTATCGGTTCTTCATAGTTAACGCAGACAACTGAATTGAAATTTACAGTGTTTTCATTATTTCCTATGGATGAAAATACTTCTTAACTTTAACACCGAAAAAATGCAGTCGGCAGAAAAAACAGCTTTCTCCAACATTTGAATCGAGCCCTGTCAGTCTACACACCTCCCTTTCACTCCTTTACATTCATTCCCTGTGTCCGCCTCCTTCCCTCTCTGTCCATCTGCCTCCTTCCCTCTCTGTCCATCCACCCTCCTCCTCTGTCAACTTCCCTTCATGCAAATCTGTGTCTGTCTCCTTCCCTTTTCCAATCTCTAGGGGAGACAGACAAGGGCTGGAGACACACACAGAAGAGTGGGTCAGCAGTGGGGTTATGCACTAAGGTGTTTTCATATGGTGGTGAGGTGTAAGGAACTTCTCCAGTGTGCTAAACTCTCCGATTCCTGGATTATCCCATGAAGCCAATGCACTAAGAACTTACAGGTTGGTTAAATCTCGGTTCACTGGCTAGATGGAAGAAACAAGGATCGTTCATCACACTGGAAGGGTCATCTCCACTTCATCACCTCCTCTTAACACTTTGGTGTATCTCCCCTCTGTTAGTATCTGAAATAAATGGACAACAACTATGCTGAAGTTGTAAAATGTAATAAAATAATAATAATAATAATAATATTAATAATAATAATGACAGTAATAAAAAATAAAAATTAGATAAATCCCCCTATGGAGGGAATGGGGTCAGTGGGGGTGCCTCCTTCCTCCCCTTGTGCGAGGCCCCTGTCTAGGCAGGTGGTGCCTATCACAACGTGCAGCAGGCAGGGCACCAGATGATGCCAGGCTGCTGTCTGATGAGGAGGTGCTGGGCTCAGGGGCTGGCCCTAAACGCACAACATACTCCATCAGGAGGCCCTCTATGATCCTATTCTGCTCCACCGTTTGTTGGAGCAGAGCCTCCTGACGGTGCATGTCGTATCCCAGCTGCTGCCGTAAGCCCCTGATGTCAGCTGAGATCCCATATAGGACATCCAGGGCCTCTGCATACTCCTGGCTGGAAGGGAGCTGCTGCTGTTGTCCTTCATCAGTTGTATCTGTGGGGAAAGAAGAAATGCAAAGCAGTGAGCACCTCTCTGGCACACAGATGTTTGATGCATTTAGCAGGCTGATTCTCAGCAATGGTTCTGTTGTCTAGGATGCACAATCATGTCCTCTAACCACACCAACAGTGAATGTTGTCAGGATGTGCTCACTTAAACACAAGCGGTATTTATATTCACATGTGTTCAAGTGACAACATGCACTGTTGGGATGGTTAGAGGACATGATCGTGTGTCCTAGACAACAGGACCATTGCTGAGAATCACCACATAAAATATGTTAAAGTGGATGTGTCACCTATTTATAACATAGCCTAAATAGGCTACATATAGAATTCTTCTAAAACGTTAATTATTTTTTATTTTTAAGTTTTATTTGTTGTAGATTTAACTTAGAAAATCTGTCCACTACCTACTTCCGTTTAGACTGAAGTTACCAGCTCTGTAACCACGGTTCGTCACTCTGCCTCTGCTTTCCTCCCTCCTCCAATGATGGAGGCTTCTGTCTGCAAGCTGGAGCGGTCTCATTGGCAGAGATCAATATCTAGCCAATGAGAGCACTCTAGCTTACAGACAGAAGTCTACTTCATCGGAGGAGGGTGGAGAGCAGAGGCAGGGCAGTGTATGGGGAAGTAGGTAGGGGACAGACTTTCTAAGTTAAATTTACAACAAATAAAACTTTAAAAAAAAAGTATAATGTTTTAGAAGTATTCGATATGTAGCCTAACTATTTAGGCAATGTTATAAATAGGTGACACATTCACTTTAATTTGATGGGACTCAGCAAACATGTGGCATTGTTGTGGCCTGAGAACAGGATTGACCACCTCTGCTATGAACAAACTGACAGGTCAGGTTTGCCCTTTAGCCTTGATTGGACGCAGGTGGATCATCACTGTCATTGTGATTGATCCACCAACACTCAATTAGTGCTAGCCTGCAAACAAGAACTGTAGGTGTGTGCTATGGCCTGGAGCCAAGCATACGTGTATGACAAGATCATTGCATGAACAAAAATCACATAATGATTGTTCATGCCATGATACTGTCACAGGTATGTGTGACAAGAACACAGATCACTACAAGGACTTTGGGGTTTTTATAAGGGAAGGGGAGACAGGTGGAACACACATGGGACGGCAGATTTAGGATTCTACTTACCATGCGCTTCCCCTTCCATAGCCTCAGGAGCAGAGGCAGACACCCCCAGAGGTGGTTCATCCTCCTCCTCACCAGACACAGCCTGTGATGACCCTGAGGAGATACAGGACATTTTCACAAGGGAGAGATAATTGTATGGAGCCTTAACCCATTTCAGTGCCAGAGGGATGCACAGCAATTTTGAGAATGCATTGGGTACCCCTCATTCTCAGAAACGAAAAACTTGGAACCCTTTCCACAAACATAAACCAACAACACACAACAAAAGACATATTAGAAATTGAACGGATGTACATGTTTTTGCTGGAGGACATATTACAATTTACTATCCTCACCTGCCCTTTCCACGTGGTGGTCCCCAGTTGCAACAACGGGGGCTTGCACGCCAGCATCTTCCTCCTCCGCCTCCTGCGGCATGTCTGCTGGACCTATTTTGTATATTGAGGTAATTAAAATGTGATGAGAAACACTGACTTCATTAAATGCTTCAGTTGTGTAAGCATTCAGGTTCACAACAACTGCACCAAGGTGGGATAACGTAGTTATCAGGATTTACTCAACAACAGAGAGGCAAATTTGGCCTACAAAGCATCACTGTAATGCATGGTGGGCTTCAACATACCGAGACAACCATCATGGTGCATTAGCTTGTGTCCATCATGCCTACAATGTCATCATGTGAATGGCAGGAGCATGACAAACATTTTCTCCATATGTGCATTAGTGGGATATTTAACCCTTGGAGCAGGGCCGGATTGGGAATAAAAACCAGCCCTGGAAAAAATTCCTTACCAGCCCAATATCATTGCGGTGCGGCCGACCAGGTACGCAGGCGCAGTGCTCTTCTTCACACTGCTACTGACGTCACTGGGTGACCTCCATATTGCCCTCAGTCTCCACGTTGCCCATCAGTCTCCACATTACTCCTCAGTCTCCACATTGCCCCCATCTCCATATTTCCCCCATCTCCATACTGTCCTCAGTCTCCACATTGCCCCTCAGTCTCCACATTGCCCACAGTCTCCACATTGCCCCCAATCTCCACATCCCCCCATCTCCATATTGCAACCATCTCCATATTGCCCTCAATCTCCATATTGCCCCCCCAATCTCCACATTGCCACAATCTCCACATTGCCCCCAATCTCCACATTACCCCTCCGTGTCCATTTACTACCTCCATGGTTGTCCAGCGGTGTGGCATGAGAGGTCTGTGCCTCCTTCTGCACAGACCGCTTTACTGCTGTTGCTTCTGCATGGTCTTCGTTTTAGTAATGCAGAGTGCTGGGAGATGATGTAATCTCCCAGCACTCGACATTACTAAAGATCAGACTAGGGAGCTCAGCTGCTACAGGTCTGTGCCGAAGAAGGCACAGACCTCAGCATGTTGTGGGGCCCTTCACATCTCCCGGCTGCAGTCCTGTCACCTTGTGGCCATGGCCAGCGCTCCTGCAATTAAGAAGTAATCTACGGCCGCAAGGTGACAGGACCGTGGCCACGGATTGCTTCTTGATTTTGAAGCAGCCTCAGGGAAGCCCAGTGCAGGCGGCCTACCAGGAATTTTCCCTGTATCCTTGTAGGCCAATCTGGCCCTGCCCTGGAGTGTCAGAAAGGTGAGCAAAGCATAGCTTAGGAATGCACTGCTGCTCACCCCTGTGGCAATGCAATATTTATATAAACTAGATATGGCTAAAGCAAGCTGGGTATCATGGTGCAGCTTCTCAGGCTGTCACTCTCACTTGTGCTGCGCTCCGATTGGTTGAGCCTGTTTGGCCCGCCCCTGGTGACCTTTTTATTCTGGGCTAGTGGCATCTGTCATTTGCCCTTTCGTGGTGTTCCTGAGCCAGTTTTGCTGTGCTGTGTTCCTGTGTTCCTGATCTCCGGTTACCGACTTGGCTATCCCTGACTATGTTCCAGTGTACCTGCTCCGTGATCTGACCCGGCCTGGCTGACGTTCCTGCTCGCTCTCCTGATCCGGCTTGTCTGAGAAACTGCTCCGTGATTCGACCCGGCCTGGCTGACGTTCCTGCCTGTTTTCCTGATCCGGCCTGTCTGAATACCTGCTTCGCGATTCGACCCGGCTTGCTGACGTTCCAGTCCCGGTCTCTGCGGCCGGTCTCCGTTCCTGTCCTGCCTTCCCGCTACGGCGACATAGTGACTGTGCTCTCACTATTCATCTCTGCTCTGTGCCTACTGATTCCTGCCACTGAGCTAATCACTGCTGTGCTGTGTTCTTTCTACCGAGCTGTTAACCCGTGCAGAGCTGTGGCTTTATACCGAGCTGTTAGTCCATGCAGAGGTTCCTACTTCTGAGCTGTTAACCCGTACAGTGCTGTGTTCCTACTATCGTGCTGTCTCCAGTGCAGAGCTGTGCTACAACTACTTGCCATTAACCCGTGCAGAGCTGTGTTCCAGTGAGGGCGTGCAGCCTATACAGAGAGTTGCCTAGTGCTGAGCCAGTTCTCTCCTTGCAGTCCTGAGTAGCTCATTACCGTGCCCGGTGGCGTCCAGCTCTGGCTATTTCTGTGCACATCTCTGTGATTAAGCTGTAGGGCTATTGATACCAGCTCTTGCAATCCAGTCTCTCTCTCTCCAGTGGGTTTATTGGCTTAAGCTCTTGCAAATCCATCACGCACGTCTGGGTTATACGCTCAAGCTCTGGTATCAGGTCATCTCCGTAGGCCTTAGGGCTTTTGGCCCAAGCTCTTGCAATCCAGTACATCCACGACGCCCGGAGGGGCTAGTGGTTTCAGCTCCGGTACTCAGTCATCTCCGTTACGCCCGTGGGGGATATTCGCTGAGGCTTTGGCAGTCTATTCGCTCAGTTCATACGCCCGTGAGGGCTAAGAGTGCCATACAGCAGGTGGGAGGAAGGTTTTTCCTTGTTGGACATTTTCTTCAGTATTACAGACTGTGGGTGTTGAGTATTCTCCACCTTTAACACCTTGGGCGTGCCAAACTACACAACTGAGACGGACTGATTATTCTATTAACCATTTGTATATCAGTACTCAGTGCCTGTTCATTTCTGTATATTGTATACTGTGCATACTACTGCTATCCCGCTATTTCACAGTGTCTCCCCTAGGGGGCGATATTATCTGTCATTATTTTGTTCTGAAATAAATTGCATTTTATTTTTACCCACTGGTCTGAGTGTCTTGAAAACCGTGACACTGGGGTTGCTAATACACATATGGAACAATTTAACATGACTAAAAACATGTTTGTACATGAGGGAGACATATTAATAACAACTTACCAACAGCCACCTCTTCCTCCAGACTGGAAAGAGCAGTGGCAGTGACCGGCTGCTGATCCAGGGTTATGAATGGTTCCCCTCCCTGCCAGAGCTAGGTACTCCATCAGGGTCATCTGTAATGAGAAGAGTACACTGCGTTACAGTACACACACGCATGGACATGGCATAACAAAGTACTAAATTACATTACACACACGCATGGACATTGAATAACAAACTGTACTACATTACATTACACACACGCATGGACATTGCATAACAAAGTACTACATTACAATACACACATGTGGACATTGCATTACAAAGGATTAAGTTACACAGAGCAGACATGTGTGATTTGCAGTGCTTTACCATACATTGCACACCTATCTGCTCAGTAGTAGATATTGAACCCTTTGAGTGCCAGACAGTTACACAACACATTGTTAGCATACCTAATTTCCAGAGCCGCGCTCCAGGCTACGCTGGAGAAGTATCCTCCGTCTTGGCGCTTCTACTGACTTCCAGGCGTCTCTCCATGGCCTGGGTCTATGCGAACTTGGTGGTGTCAGTAACCATTCATGGCCTCAGGCTGGATGGTAGTATTGCCTGTGTGTCGCTGGATTGCCGCCGTGCATGGACGCATCGTGGAGATTCATCATTTTCAGGCTCATGGTTGTTATATGACACAGAGTGGAGCAGAATGGTAGCAAGGCTATGAGATGCATCAGAATGACGCAGGGTCTTGTTTTTAGTCTAGGGCTTCTGTGGGCTCCTCCTGCCTGCATCTTGTGATGGAGTTTAAAAGGCAGACTGAGTTTTGACTCAGTTGCCCTTGCGTTGTTGTACAAAGCAGTTCTTTTACCTTGGGCTCTGTGTATTACCTGGCTTGTCTGACCATCCAATCTGGTGCTGACCTGTGGCTCTGTCTGACTATTCTTCTGCCTTATTCTATTATACTGGACACCCAATCTGGTGCAGACCTGTGGCTCTGGCTGACTATCTGATCTGTGTATGACCTGGTTTGTCTGACTACCCTCTCTGGTGCTGACCTGTGGCATTGTCTGATTATTCTCTTGTTTGTCCCCTGTACCTAGCAAACACCCAATCTGATGTGGACCTGGGGCTCTGGTAGACTAGCTCTTATACTGATTGCAGGCATGAGTCAAGTATCTGTTTCCTCCATGCTGACTGCAGGCATGAGTCAAGTATCTGCTACTACTATTCTGACTGCAGGCGAGAGTCTGGTAGATTACTCGCTACCCCGGATCAAGACTTCGTGTTCCTGTTCCTGCTCCTGTTCCGTTCCTGTTCCTGGTTCCAGCAGAGACTACCAGTGGCTTAGGCCTAGTATCTAGTAGAGTGATCCACCTTGGCAGTTTATTATATCTGGTAGTATCACTTGCTGGCTGTGACTCTCTACTTGTTCCTGCTATTTACCTCTGTGTGCTACCTTATTTGTTATTTTAATAAATTGCATTTTTACTATACCATACTGACTCCTGAGTTATTCTGGGGAACCGTGACACACATGCAATGCATTGTGTACACCTCTGGCACTCAGAGGTTTAACTTAACAACATTACATGAACACATGCGTCAGAATACAATTACTTACCAGAAAACAAGCCATTATGCCCTGACTCCTCAGTTGAGGGGATGTCTGGTGCTGGAGTACCCAACTCTGAGGTGTGCAGGGAGAGAACATCACTGCCACTACTCCTAGCAGAACTGGTGCAAATCACCAGACCAGAAGAAGAGTTGCTCCCTCCAACTGATGGAGAATGGGCACGTACATCAGCAGGAACAGGAGCGGACATGTGGACAGTGAAGACAAGTGTTGTAGGGGCAGGAGAAGATGCAGGAGCATGGTCATCTTCAGCATCTGAGGATTCCACTTGTCCTGCTACATGGTGATGGGAGCTGGTCCAGCATGTGATGGACCAGCAACAGCCTCATCACCACCTGAAGCAGGAGCAGATTCTACCTACCTGAGGCTATCCAGGACCTGTTCATAATGATGGCATACAACAGGTCTACTGGATGACCCAGATGACCGCAATACCTCCGTCTCCGCCCTTTTCCGCAGCACCTGCCTTCGCATGTCGTAAACCCGCTTCCTGCATCTGTCTGATGTGTGTGGGGACACTGCCACCTCATTGACAGCTTCCACCACAGTATCCCACATTTTGCTCCTATCCACTACTGCGGTGAAAGCTGCCAATGGGCCAAAGAACTGGGAATAACAGCCCTGCAATGCCCCCACTAGTGCCTCATTCTCCTCCATGATGAAGGGTAGATCTCTCCTTCTGTCCATTGCTGCTGTTTGTCTGCAGTCCTCTTCTTTATGATGGTGGCTGTTGGGGGATGGTTCTTGTTTGGGAGTACTCCCCACTTTTTTTCCAGGTCATAGAGTCATCTTTAACTTTTTTAGCATTGCTAGTAAGGTACCTGGCCAACCAGCAATGGGAATGCCAAGAGTTTGAAACTTGGGCCAATAGTATTTGAAAGCTTGAGCTGCAATGGGCGATGCCATTTCAATATATCCAATACGATTCGAGGAAGATACGAAGTGATGTCGCAAACTAAGCAGGGGCAGGAAGTGACAGATATGGGTTGTTCGACAAACTGTGCAGGGTAGGAGGGGACATGCATGGGTTGGTGATGTTTGATTCATTTGTATTCGACTAACTATGTAGGGTGGGTGGGGACAGACGGGTTGGTTATGTTCGACAAACTATGCAGGTTAGACTGTGACAGACATATGTTTGTGATGTTCGACAAACTATGCATGTCAATCTGTAATCCTGCCGGGGAGGCAACTGAGTTATCCAATCCCAGCACATTCAGTTTCTTTCAAACTTTACCACTATGTAACAACTCTACCAGGTGAACCAATTACAACTCCAGTGTATACTGTACATAACATTACTGTACTTACAGTGATAGCTATGAAGACACAAGCAGAACATGTAGCTAACTGGAAAATAAATGGCCAAAGATGGGGGAAATTTATTTTGAATTAGTGGTGCATGGGGAATGGTTGTCGACCTATTGGTTGAACTCTTGCCAGCCCCTGGTGTATGTTAACAAATTACTTAACTCTTGGAGTGTCAGCGAGTTATCCAATGTGAAAGCGGCTAAGGGTTTGGACAATACAGGATGAAGAATGCTTAGGAGAATGAAACACTGAAAAGTGGGATTTGTGTTTGAAAGATTACAGCCTAAAGTGGTGAAGGGAGATGGATATACAGAGATCATATATACGTGTTCCTGGTGGTGTGACTGGTGGGATATTCCTGGGTAAGTGAGTTGACGATTTAGCACAAGATTAATGTATTTTCAATACACAAACTAATTTAGACACACATACTGCAGTTTAAACAAACACTGATGTGTTTATTCTTGACATCATTTGAAACACTAATGTATACACATAGACTGATCTGATATGAGGGGAAATCATGGTAGAAAAATGAGACAGAGGAATTTGGGTACCAAAGAGGGACAATAGGGTAGGAGGCTGGTACGAGAAAATTAAACCTTTAACCATGTACTAACATAGAATGTCACATGTATAGTTTGTCGATGTTCAACCACTTATGTTGAGTAGAATGTGATAGGCATGAGTTGTCAATGTTCGACCATATGCTAACTTGAATGTGACAGTCATGAGTTGTCGATGTTCAACCATGTGCTACATTGAATGTGACTGGCATGGGTTGTCCATGTTCTAACACATGTAATTTGGATTGTAACCGGCAACCCATGCTGGAGAAGAGGTGACATGCACAGACTGGCAATGTATGACAATGTCTGTTTTTGGGATGGATATTTTTCTATATGCACACCATGTCTATAAAGAATGATAGCAGCATTCACGGAGGCGCACTGCTATCATTTAACCCATGTTAAATTCGGCCAAATCATTCGGAATGGATCAGAATGTTGTCTGATTCGAATAGGGCCGGTCCGAAATTAGGATCCTCCAAATTAAAAAAAATAATTTCAGCCGAATTCAAATTAAATCGAAACTTTTGGCCGTGCACAAGTCTAAAAAATACTATCCTGGATGGGATAGAGTGCAGAGAAGATCAACAAAATGAATTAATCTATTTAAGGAATTGAAGTATAAAGAACATTTATCAAAACTTTGTTTATTAACTTTAGAGAAAAGAAACCTAAGTACAGGTGAAGGTGATATAAAGTCAATGCAAAGATCTCTCAAGTAATCTTTTCATTACAAACCCTGATCAAATAACTAGGAGCACCCAGTTAAGATCAGAGAAAAGTTGGTTCAACTTCAGCAAAAAGAAGGGGTTATTTTACAGTAAGTTATTTATTTTGCAATACTTTAGGTAGAAATGGTGGATGCAATTAATATATTTAAGAGAGGATTAGCTACATTTATTGCAGCAGGGAATATACAGGCCTATGTTATATGCTAGTAGACTAAATAAAAAGTTCTGGTAATTAGACTAACACCTATCTTCTGAAAGGATTATTTAGTTTTTGAGATATACAAGATAAAAGTTGCACTTGATGGACATTTTAAGTCTAATTTACCGTGAAACTATATATTTATGTCCTTGTAAATTTCACAATCTCAAACAGGGGTTGATTTGCAAACTGTGACTAGTTATTAACATTTTGTTATGATAATGATGCATATGGACATCTCAGTGTCACTATTAACATTTTATTCTCATAATATGCCCATGTATCCCCTCCTTCCTGGTGCTGCAATTTATAATGTTGAGCATACACTGTACTTGTTTATGCAATCTCCATAAATAGAAAATAAGAAGAATCTGTTCTTCAAAGTTTCTAGCATCTGCAGACTCAGTCAATATTTTGGGATAACCAACTCCAGCTTTAATTATGAGGAATCTTACCGTTCCATAGAAGTGTGCATAACTTTAATTGACCACCTTATTATAGCACCACTATATCCCAGGCTCACTTTATAGAGTAGAATGTACTTACACATTAAAGATATTGATGTAGAACAGTGTCATCAGTCCTTTATATATCCTCTCCATCCTCTATCTAGTAATCAGTTGATCCATGTAACTATAAAAATGTGAGAAAGGAATTGGAAAGGTAGATATAAGACTAGGGTATTGATCAAAATAAATCATAAAAAATGTTTGCCAGTTAATAATTAACTAGTTAAGACAAGTGGATCTGTAGTGCTGATTGAATAGGCATTGCTCTATTTCCTAAAGCTGCTCTAAAAACGTTTATCCCTACTGAAATTAAAAAGGATTTCTGAAATGTGGCTCTATGCTCTTAAACAATAGCTGGATCTTTCCAGATATGTCAGATTATTTAATGAAAGAACTGCAGCTACAATGTGTACATGTTAACCTGTGACTCGTCAGCTGTTGTAAGATTTCTAATCCCTCATAACTAAACTGAGCCAGACACCGAAAGATACAACAAAAAGAAAAAATGAGAGTAAAAAAGAGCATGCAAGAGAGTGTGCAAGAAAGGGGGCACAACAGATAGAACAAGAGCGGTAGAAGCAAGCACAAAAGAGAGAAAACATGAGCAAGCACAAGAAAGAGCAGAAAAGAAGGAGAGGAAGAGTCAGAGAGAGTGAAATGGAGTATTCAAGCCTTCGCAAGGCAAAGTGAGAACAAGAGAAACAGCACACATATTTTTTTTTATTAATCAGGCCTCAGACCAACAAAGTCTTCAACAGAAGAGGGAGAGTTAAGAACAAGGCTGCATTTTTTCTCTAGTTTGCAGTTGCCACATTCCGGTAGTACTTATTCTGTGACTACAGTGTGTTAGTACAGCATACAGAGGGAATGGGAATTGTACTGGCTAAGAACGAAGTAAATATGAAACACATTGAAAAACAATGCCTTGCAAATCCCATTGGTCATCAGGGTGCAATTCCTCATCTTATAACCTCTCTGCCTGCACCTCCATGTACTCTCACTGTCATTTGCTCTTTTTCTGGAGCTCTCTGTCACAGAATAGACACCCTTTGCTTTTTAACTGCCTCAAAAATATGGGCATGCATGCCCTTCTGTAGTATTGCATTATCATACAGTGGGGAGTGCAGAGGTTTGCCATTAGTACTACCCACCAGGTACAACTATAATATTCAAATTTGATAGCATTGTGGCTATTGGAAAGTGAAAAAATGAGGGTTAAATATTCTAAATACTAATATCTCTATAACTATTGCTGCTACAAATTAGGAAATAAATAATTTTGCATATTTAAAATTACTTTGTTATTAAGATATTCAATATAACTTTAAGGAGTTGTCTTCTTGGTGTTCCCTGGAGTTGCACTCCAGAAGGTACCAAGGGCTTGTGGCATATGTGGGTGTTCGTTAGGGATAGACAAAAGTTACATTTTGTTTCCTGAGGGAATTTTCATGGAAACTAGCAATTCACCACTTTTTTCATTAAAATGGCCACATAGTAAAATCCCCAAAATATTTTGTTTTTCACTAACCCCAAGAAATTTCTCATGGTATCTTTGGCACTTCCTGCAGCAGGGTTAGACTCAATATTTGGGGTTCTGGCTATACCAGGGCAGTTGGACAAAAATGGAGGTTGGGATGTGTGGCTCTATGGCTACAAGTCTTCAGGTCACAACTACCGTTTGACAAAGCTGGTGGTTTTAGTGTCTATGGCTCCCACGAGACAAAGTTGGGGGTCAGTATGTGGTTCTATGGCTACAATGGAGCAAGGGATTGGTATATGTGTGTTTCGATACCTACTGTGGGACAAGGCTTCTGGTGTAGTATGTGTGATTCTATGGCTACAGTGAGACAGAGGAAAGGGATTTGGGAATTATTATTTCTGATGACTTAAAGGTAGACAGGCAATGTAACAAAGTGGCAGGGAAGGCAAGTAGGGTGATATGTTGTGTAGCTAGGGGCATTAGTATCAGAAAAAGGGCAGCACACTGATCATGCCACTCTAATGATCTCTGGTTAGATCTCACCTAGAGTATTGTGTACAGTACTGAAGACCCCATCTCCAGAAGGATATAGATACTCTAGAGGAGAATTCAGAGAGAGGCTACTAAAATTGTGAATGGTTTACAGGAACAGAAATATCAGGATGGACTAAAGGATCTGAACATGTATAGCTTGGAGGAGTGAAGAGAGAGAGGGAATATAATTGAAACATTCAAATACCTGAAGGGTTTCAACAATGTTTAGGAAGGAAGTACATTTCAAAGGAATAAAAATTTTAGGACAAGAGGCCATAGTCTAAAACTAGAGGGACACAGGTTTAGATGTACCATAAGAAAGTTTTACTTCACTGAGAGGGAAGTAGATAAGTGTAATAGGCTACCAGCAGAAGTGGTAGAAGTTAATACAGTGACAGAATTTAAGCATGCATGGGATAGTCCTAAGGCTGACCTTAATATAAAACAAGACCAAAGGCCAAATAAGGTGTGAGGTTTTTACAGGACAATAGACAGACTAGAGGCTAGATTCTATTACAGGTGCTAATTTTATTTCTGTCTTTATCTCTGGTTTTCACCATAGACTTCAATAGGAAAATATTTGATGAAACGGGAGGTAACGTTTATCTCCTTCAATAGAATCTGGCCCTAGGGCTAAATGGTTCTTCAAATTATGTTTCTAAATATTGGGTTGCACCTTTCTTCTCAAAGATTCAGGGGACAGTTATTCCCTATTCTTGGTACAATTTCCCATAGTCCTGATTAGGGATGGGTAAAAATTTTCACCTCAAACTGAAATCTGTGAATAATGACACCTTCAGCTTGGCGAAAAATTTCCCACGAAAAGTGCAGTTTTTCCACTTTTTCCCACCTTTTTCGCCCATTGAAATCAATAGGAAAAAAAATATTTCTCCACCACACAAACTTTTTCTACAGCTATATAAAAGGCTGTCAGTCTCTCACAGCAGCCATTCTGTGTTTGTGAAGGTAGAGAACAGGGGAATTGAAGTTTAGTTTAGGGAATCTTTTAGGTAGAACATTTGTTCAGTTGGGAGAGTCAGTGGGGCACTCTGGGGAGAAGAAGGAAGGAATGAGGTTGACCTTTTGCTCTGTTAGGAGAGTCCGTGGGGCACTCTGGGGAGAAGAAGGGAAGAAGGAGGTTGACCCCAAATACTCCAAAATTCCATGTGACTGACTGGCAAGACACAGGAAGCTAGGGACCTGTTTGCTTGCTGATCTTGCTGTTATTATCTCTGTTCTGGGTGGGGAAGTCTGTCTCACACTGTGGCCTAAGTGCCCAATTTAAGCGGCTAGAGAACACCTAGAGGGGAGATAACCCCAATGGGCATAACAAGCTGATGCTTTAACCCCTAGAGTGCCATGTGGGTACATTGTATGAGTTTGGACAGCTGTACCTGCTGTGCCAAGCTCATACAATGTACAGCTAAAATGCGGTCACTGCATAAGCCGGTATAACTGGCTTGAAGTGGCCGCATTTCAGCTGAAATGCAGCCTGGCACTCTTGGGAGGACATAAGGATTACTCCTCATATCCTCCCAGGTATTGATCTCCCAGCCGATTGCGCAGAGCTTCTCCCTCCTCCGCTCTCCTACCCGAACTTCTGGGTAGGAGTGGGCGGGACCGGGGGAAGCCTCCTAAGGTCATCGGAGACATGATCACTGATGACGTTAGGGAAGTTTCCCTTATCCGATTCACTCCTACGGGTGGTAGGAGTGAAAAGCAGGAGAGCTTTTGCTCTCCTGTGGTCGCCAGATTGATCTCCCAGCACAATCGGCTGGGAGATCAATAACTGGGGGGACATCAGAAGGTGTCCTGACGTCCCACCACGAGGTCTGAAACTGAATAAATAAAAAGAAAAAAAAAATAACCCTCTGAGTGCCACGAGGACGTACAGTGCATTGCACTGGCTCTCACAGGGTCAGTTGTTCTGTAGGTCATTTTTTTAACTGAGACCTCATGGGGGGGGGGTCAGGAGAGGTCCTGATGACCCCCAATGAGGTCTATAAAAAAAAAAAATAGAAAAATTAACCCTGTGTGTGCCACAGTAGGGGGTGGGGTCCAATGCAGACCCCACTCCTGTTTCACACACAGGACTTTGGTTTGAGTTTCTTTTTTTTCAAAGCTTGTTAGGGGGCCCTGATGTCCCCCAACAAGCTATGAATAAAAAATAGCAATGCATTGGACACCCCTGTGGAAGACAAAGTGCTTTGTTTTTTTCTTCATTTTTACTTTATTTAGACCTCATTGGGGGACATCAGGGGTCCTGAAGCCCCCCAACAAGGTGTAAAAAAAAAAAAATAGGAAAACAATGCATGCCCCACAGGGGAATCCAACGCAGTGCTTTGCAATGCGTTGGACCCCCCTGTGACACACACATTTATTTATTTTTTATTCTGCCCTTGTTGGGGGGTCATCAGAAGTAGACCTGATCCCCCAACAAGGTATGAATAACAAATAATAAAAGAAAAAAATTAACCCTCTGCGTGCCACAGGGGGTCTAATGCATTGCTTTGGAATGCATTGTACACCCCTGTGGCGGACAAAGGATTTTTCTTTTTTTCCCTCATTATTTTTTATTCAGATCTCATTGTGTGGCATCCGTACTAATGCCCTCCAATGAGGTCTACACATATATATATATTTTTTTTTGGAAAAAACAGAAAAAAACCTGCATGTGTTAAAGGTGGGTCCAACACAAGTGGTTTGCAATGCGTTGGACCACCTGTGGCACACACTTTTTTTTTCCCATTATTTTTTATTAAGACATTGTTGGGGGACATGAGAAGTGGTACTGATGCCCCCCCCCCCCAATGAGGTATGGATAAAAAAAATAGTAGGTAAAAAACAAATTAACTCTTTGTGTGCAACAGGGTGTCCAGTGCACTGCTTTTCAGTGCATAGGACACCCCTGTGGCATTCACACAAAATGCCTCCAATCCCCTCCACCACATACCCTACCCTCCAGCCTAGTTCCACAGCCTACTGGCAGTCCTATTCCCCCAGTCTGACCCCCCCCAGCCTGATTCCACTGCCTACTAGTAGACCCAAGTGCCAGTACGCACTGGATTCAGGCTGGGAATCAAACAGTGTATGAGGGGACTTACAGTGCACACTGGTAACCACAAATCCCCCATATGCACTTACCTCCACACCATCACCACCGCCACACTTGCTCACTGCCCACTGGTAGGTATACCCACTTACATAGCCTGACCCCTCGTCCCTTCCCCGACCTGGTTTCTCTGGCAGACACAAGTCCTCACTTACAGTGACTGACCACTGGTAGCAATAGAATCACACATACAGTGTTTGCTTCCCCATCCTTGTTCCACCAGTAGCCACGCTCCTGGCACCCAATATGGTATGTCAACCCACAGCAGTGGGGCACCATTTTTTGTAGGCTGGCAGGAGGTTCTCCTAGGAAATCCCATGGTGTTGAACCATTTCCATATCTTTGAAGTGACTGATTTGTAAGAAAAACATTTTTTTTTTCTGTAGCACCACACTCTGGAAATAGTTGTGCACTCTAACTTAGGGGTAGAAAAGCTAGTCATGGCTCATTAGATGCGGCAGGTTATCTTCTTTCCAAAATGTCATAGTTTCTGTACCCTTTCTTCACTTCTGTAGTTGATATAACCATTTTTGTACAGGCAAGTATTATTTGAGAAAATATTAGAAAAATCAGAGGTTGTGGTAGGTGTCATTTTGCACTTCTAGCACCCCCTACGGTAGGTCAGCTCATACCAATGGGGTGTCATTTGACTCCTAAGAGCACTAGCTAGTGAATGCAGTTGAAAATTTTCACAGAGCTCCATACATTTGAAGGGGCAGAAATGTAAAAAATGCAATTTTTTCCTATGGTGCCACCTTCTGGAAGCATTTGGGCACAACAGGCTTGGGGTAAGAAGGCAAGTGACCCCTCATTAGATGCGGCAGGTTGTCTTCTTTCCAAAATGGTATGGTTTATCTACCATTTCATCACTTCTGAATGTGTTATAGCCATTTTCGTACAGGCAAGTCAGGTTTGAGAAAATGTTAGAAACATCAGAGGTTGTAGTAGGTGTAGTTTTCTACTTCTACCACCCCCTAAGGTAGGTCAAATCATACCAAAGGGGTGTCATTTGACTCCTAAGAGCACTAGCTAACGAATGCAGTTGAAAATTCCATGTTTTTCACAGAGCTCCATACATTTGAAGGGGCAGAAATGTAAAAAAATTCAATTTTTTTCCTATATCGCCTCCTTCTGGAATAATTTATGCACACCAGTATTGGGGTAAGAAGGCAAGTTACCCCTCATTAGATGTGGCAGGTTATCCCCTTTACCAATGGTATGGTTATGATACTTTTCGTGCAGGCAGATAATTTCAAAAACAAAAGTGTCAGGTTTAAGTAAGTGTTCCTACCACCCACATATTGCATGTATTCCCACACAAATGGGGTAACATTTTTCTCATGTTGGTAGAAGGTACTGAATACAGTAGGAAATGTTATGGTTTTCAAAGGTTTTAGTATCTTTGAAGTGGAAGAAATGTAAAAAAAAATGTATTTATTCCTATAGCGCCATTTTTTGGAAATAATTGAGCACTTCAGCCAGGGGGTAAAAAGGCAAGTGACCCCTCATGTGATGCGGGTGAATGTCTACTTTCCAAAATGGTATACCTTTTATACCTTTCCTTCATGTCTCTAACAGTTATGAACATTTTAGTACAAGCAACCATTTTCAAGGACGCAAACAGGTGAATTTATGTGCTTCTGGCACTCCTAAGGTAGGTCGACTCATACAAATGAGGTGTCAATTTTCTCCTAAAAAAGCACTAGCTAATGAATACATTTGGAAATTCCATGGTTTTCATAGATTTCAGTACATTTGAAGGGGCAGAAATGTAAGAAAATGCCTTTTTTTCATTAGCGCCACCTTCTGGAGGCATTTGTGCACTCCAGGCTTGGGGTAACAAGGCAAGTTACCCATCATTAGATGCGGCAGGGTGTCTTCTTTTCAAAATGGTATGGTTTGTGTACCCTTTCTTCACTTCTGTAGTTGTTATAACCATTTTTGTACAGACCAGTAATGTTTGAGAATATGTTACAAAACTTTGAGGTTGTAGTAGGTGTTGTTTTGCACTTCTAGCACCCCCTGAGGTAGTTAAACTCATACCATTGGGGTGTCATTTGTCTCCTAAGAGCACTAGCTAATGAATACAGTTGGAAATTCCATGGTTTTCACAAAAGTTAATACATTTGAAGGGGCAGAAATGTAAGAAAATGCTTTTTTTTTTCATTAGTGCCACATTCTGGAGGCATTTGTGCACTCCAGGCTTGGGGTAACAAGGCAAATCACCCCTCATTAGATGAAGCAGTTTGTATACTTTCCAGAAATATATAGTTTTATAAAACCCTAGATTGCACATATTATTTTATAAAGTTGAAAATGTCATTTTGCGCTGCTGGTGATTAGGGCTCTACGCTAGCCATGGACATAGGTAAAACTATACAAATTTGGTATTTTTTTACTCAGGGGACTCGGGGCTTTTTCAGATAACTGAAACTTTTTCAATCAAGAAAAATTAGTAATTTTTCACTTTTTTTGTCATTATGACATCATAGCTTTTTACACAATGTAAAATTCTCTTCATGTAAGGTACCACGAGAAAGCTCAATTAGTTCTGAAAAAAACAATATATAGTTTTCCATATTTAACTAAAAATCCCCAGAGGAAATCAAGCATAAACAGAAGGATAGCAAAAATGCTGAAAAAGTGTCTGGCCTGCAGGGTACAGGAAATGGCCCAACCCTCTGGCACTGAAGGGGTTAATGAGTACAGGAACAAAGAGACAAGAAGCTAATCACAGATACTCACTGTGTAGGCCCCAGTGAGCCAGGAGCTAGAGAGCGGAGAGTGGGGAACATAGCTAGCGGTCGGAGGCTGATCCTAGGAGGTCTTGCTGCGGCTTACAGGCGGGTGGGGTAGCAGGCCGCGAAGCCTGATGGCTGGACAACCACCTAGGAGACAGAACAACTACTCACCAGGTCAGAGATAATGCAGACACCTACCAGTGGTATGAGGCTTCTGTCTGGTACTAGATGAGCAGCAGCATGGGAGGAAATCTGATATGACTGATAGTTTGTCACGGTTTTTAAAGACACTCAGACCAGTATGTAAAATAAAACACAGTTTTATTTAGCAATAATAACACATAAGGTCGCCCTCTAGTGGCGGTTGGGTGTACATCAACGATAGTGACTGGAAAATACAAATATAGATGCACAAACAGAATACAAGTACAAATGTACCGCAGAGGAAGGGGTATAACCACAGAGGGTTAAGTCCTTGACAAATAACAGTTTCACAAGGAACTGTTTGGCACGCCCTGGGTGTAAGTAAGCTGAGCTTAAGGTAACCACAGAGGGTTAAGTCCTTGATTATGATCAGTCTCTTGAGTGGATGTTTGGCACGCCCGAGGTGTAGATAAGCTGTGCTGAAGAAATGTTCACCATAAAGTGGATAAGGACTGTCTCGCCACGGTGTGTAGTAAAGCAGAGCCCAATAGCCCCACGGGCGTACCTACTGGAATGGCTACTGCTAGTGCAAGTGATATTAGCCCCACGGGCATGTATCGAACCGGCCTGCAATGCAAGAGCTTCCAAGCCTCCTCAGACTCTACCGGACTGAGTATAACGAGACAGGGCCAATAGCCCAACTGAAGTAGTACCGGAATGCTAGTGCTGAAGCCTGTGCCCGTCACCACTCGGTATAACGGAATCGCCCAGTGTATACAACGAGAGAGAGAGAGAGCCAAAGCGCCCAACCGGCCTAATCGGAAGTGAATACTCTACTGGGATGGTACCGAGTTGCCGACGGAGAGCGGCCAACTCAGCAGGAGTATCACTAGGAACGAGGCTCACACTGGAGTAAGGATAGTGGGACCGAGGCAGCACTGGTAGGGTTAAAAGGCACGTTTACACAAGGCTTTTCTGCAGTAGCACAGCTCTGCTGTCTGAGTGAGGCGTACACAGCTCTGCACGATAGTAACACTGCACTGCACGAAGTAACACCAGGCAAGACAGCCACACAAGTACTGGAACAGTGGATGGTAATGTCGCGACGGCGACAACCGGAACGTAGGTCTTCTGGAACACGCTGTAGGTTGATCTTGCAGGAGGAAGTCAGCCGGGCCAGATCGAAGCACGTAGGAGGTAATTGTACAAGCCGGATCATACACAAGCAGGAACGTCAGCCAAGCAGAGTCGAGATCCGAAGGAGGGAGTCAGACGAGCCGGGTCATACACAAGCAGGAACACTGGAGAATGGTCAGGGCAAGCCAAATCGGTACACAGGAATCAGAAACGCAGCAACAGAACAACTGGCTCAGAAACACCACGAAAGGGCACCTGACAGATGGAATAGTCAGGTATAAAAAGGAAACCAAGGGGCGGGCCAAACCAAGTGAACAAATCACCCTCAACCACAGAAGAGAGTGACAGCTAGATCACAGGCACTGTGATATAGTTGTACTCGATACCGAGGGGCTGAGTCGGAGAAACGGAAGTCAACGAACCTGGAGGGTTAGAATTAATACGCAGTGCGACTAAGAGTAAGACAGTATGAATCGCCGAATCCGAGGGTCATACAGATTTACCATGTGACTGAGAGTCGTCAAATCCGAAGGAGTTGTGGACAACGACGGACTGGGCATGGTAGGCTTGAATAGAGAATTGTCTACTAGTCCGGTTCGGCAACAGACAGCCGACGTCAGGAACTAGGAAGGATGCAAGAAGAGTAGTCGGACAAGCCAGAGTCGAAACCGGACGGACAGCATATTACCAAATCAGCAGACAAGGGAATAGTCGAGGACAGGCCAGGTCAGATTGGATAAACAGGAGACAAACCAAATCAGGGGTCAGAAGCAGAATCAAGAATAGCCAGGATGAACACTCAGATAACAAGAGAGGATCAATACACAAGGAACGCTTTGATCGTTCACTGACCCAATGGTGTCAGTGCTTGATATATGCCCAGAAGAAAGGGCATGACAACCAGGGAAGTCAGGAAAGAAAACCAGAAAACCCAGAATAGGCATAAACAAACCCTGGAAAGGCCAGAGAAGTGTGACAGTCTGTGGAAAGATGTTGATTTTGTTTTTCAGTTCTAATTTTTTTTTTTTTTTTTTGGACAGACTGTGACAAGACAACAGGGTGGGCAACTTAAAAATAAAATAAAATAAATAAAAAATAAAAAGAATAAATAACTAAATATATTAGTTGACAGTGGTAGTCAGCTGACTGGGCTTAGGCAAGGCATCATACAGCTCCATCAGTTGTGTTGTATAAAACAACACAGTGTAGTTGCATAATGTCTAGCAAACGCTCAAGGAGAAGTGGAAGGGTGAGGGGTGGAGTCATGCGGGGGCGTGAGAGTAAAGTAGTTGTTCAAAAACTGACTGCAACAACGGTTGTTGAAGAGTGTGCAATCAATAATGATGATCCCTCTACTCCAAGGTAGGATGCAGTTTGTCATGGTCCCAACAAAACTAGAACATTGAAGATGACAACAAGTCTTATTCAAGTGTTGATGATGCTGGCAATAGAGGAAGGTGTAGTGGTAACCACCTGCTGCATCAGATAGTTAGACAAACAAGCACCAAAACACCCGTAGTAGGGAACTTTGTTACAATAAAAGTAAAAAGAAATTGTTTGAGACCTCCAAAAGCTTAAAGAAATATAAGGGTAGTAGTGGGCAAGAACTGTCAGGTGATGCTGATGCTGCTGAGGATGACCTAATGATGACTGATGATGATGCAGATCTAGAATATATCCCTCCAGCATCCTTCTCTTGTTCAGATACAGATAAAGTTTAGAGTGAGGATGATGACAGGGCTATAAGGTTAGCAGAAAGTCAAAGGCTGAATCTTCCACCACTTTTAAGGAGCACTGTTCCTGTCTATAAACTGTTTGAGAAAGCCTTTGGAAAGTGTGACCCTGGACAGGCACATTTGTCAAAAAGCACACAGTCACCCTATCAGTCATCAAGCAACAATGCTGGGAGACTAACATTCTTAAAAATTAACCAACATCTCATACCATCTGAGTATCAGGTAGCAGAAACCACACATGATAGACAAAGCCAGGACAAATATTTTAATAGCAGCACAGATGAGGAGGTGGAGGAGGGATGTGAAGAAAGGTTGCTGCCATCTGCCTCACTTGGGACCACTGCTATGACTGATAAGTAATGTGTGTCATTAATCTGAGAAGGAGGATACCATTTGACAGTCGTAAAAATACATACACAAATCACGCCATGCCAGTCCCCCACCACCACCACTACAATACACATCTGTCACATTGTAGGTTGTACTTTATTTTTTTATTACTTGATATCATCATGAATATGTGCCAGTGTCACTTAAGAAGGAAGTTAGTGTTGTGGGCAAAGAACAAATGCATTCTGCATGCTACCATATTTTTCAAGCCATATGTTGCACTAGGACTCACAACTTTGACTTTCAGACACTTATTTCTAAGCTCAGAAGAAGTAATATTACAAGGTGGAAAGGTGACTTTTTTGTGGGAAAATAAAAAAATTGGTACGTTTTCGTGAAAAATCAGGTGGGCAATTTTTTCACGCTTTTCGCCCACCCCTAGTTCTAATATTATATATGTAGATTAGCCTTGCAATTAATTATAGAATACAGTGAATACGATATAATGAAACAGGTTAGAGTTTTATTTATACATTGCTCATATTCAATGCTTTTTCTACACACCGGATATACTTTTTGTGTTTTGCTTTTTTCTAGTTTTACCCCCCCACACACACACACATACTCTTGACATCACATTTGTTGCAGCGCCAACATTTTTCTGAAATTTGTGTTGCAAATTCAACTTCTCTTACATTGCTTCCTAAGGATGCAAATTTAGCACCCAATGTGCATTTTTTGCATTCTTTAGTGTGTCACAGTGCAGATAATTGCATACCTGTCTGTGACTTAAAACTATCAATGGTACTTTTAATTTTTGCAATGGGATTTGGATTGAGCCCTTAGAGAAAAAACTGAAATGCATTCCATCTTTTACAGGTTTTCTTCTTATTTTCTGAAGAAGGAAACATCAAGGGCATGATTTCACTACTGACAAATAGCCCTGTCATAACTGAAATAAATTTTAGTAAACAACAGGCAGAGATAAACTATGGCAATTGCAAGTACATGTATCTATGTAAAGTCTGGCTTAATCACTTATTGATTCATGCAATGCATTTAGGGGAACTCAAACTCTGAAAAAGCTGGAAAAATACCAATATGATGTTCCTAATGGCGCAATCATTTGATCAAGCTCCATTTATATCATACACATGAGAAATGACTTATAAACAATGATTTCCCTGGAAGATTGAGCACTTGCAGTTGCATTTTGACACAGAGGAGAGATTGGAATTCAGTCTGTCTTTTGTGAATGTCTGTATAAGTCTTTGGAGAATCCATTCAAGGTCTCACTGATTTACCAGTCGTTTAAACCTCCATAGGAGCAGGAATGCTTTATTTTAAAATGTAATATTAATAAATAAAAATAAGGGCCAGAGTAGATGATGGGAATTGCATCGCAGAGCACAGCCTTTTAGTCCTTAAAGGGTTTTTTGTTCTGTGCTATGAAATTAAAAATATTATTTCAAGATACCAACATTTTATCCTTCCAAATTATTTAGAAACTATACAGGGGTAGATTTAAAGGCAGACATTAGAAAAAAAAAAAAAACACTAACGGGTGCGTTAACGTGTTGTAAGCCATTTAAAGGTCTGTCTTAAGAACAGCTAATGGCAGTTTGATAATCCATACGACTGATAGACTGACGTGCATTGAGACTCATGGAACAAGAATCCACAGAGCCATTTAAAGGCTTGCGGTACTGTTAACCGCTGAAAAAAAGATACACTTAATGGGCAAAAGTTAAGACCCATTTTTCTTAGACACTTAACGGTTAAAGCAAAACACACATTACATAGGAAAACACACAAAATACTTACCGCACAAGCATGTAAATGGAAAAATTAACCCGTGCAATGCCAAAAGAACACAAAAACATGGACAGACACCACAAATCATTCTTACACACAACAACAAGCACCACCACAGGGACAAGGACCCCCAAAAAATACCAACACAACATGTCACGGAACAATGCGGGTTATCACACAACACAGACACCTGCCAATACAAAACAAGCTCACCTGTGCAACATCACCACATGATCCAGATGAAACCTGCACCCCACAACTTCACACCGGCAACTGACAGAGACACAGCAATCAGAACACACCACAAACACACCTGCAAACATTTACCTAGACAACAAACACCTTCCCATTGGTCAGCACTCACCTCATCACCACACCTACACAACGCCCTACTAGGTACTTAAAGGGACAGCTCACTTGTGGCTTGTTTCCACTTAGGGAGAGAGACAGAGAGAGAACAATAAGTATGTTGGGATACTTATTGATGAGAAGACTGCGGAGAAGGCTTGCAATGGCAAGAGCTAGGGAACACCAGCAATCTCCAGGCACATCTGATCAACAGCCTTCACCTGTTGCAAGTTAGGAGGCTCTGGCTCAACAGCCACACAGGAGCCCATCCCCACCTGGAGCACAGCACCTGCCTGTAGATGAACAGCTGCAGCAACAGGATGCTCCACAGCAACAAGATGCTTCCCAGCTGCCAAAGGGACCCCTGCAGCAGCAGAGAATGTATAGACAACCACCAAGGCCCAGGGTATACCGCCCAAGGGTCACCATCTTTTGAATGACCAATGATGAGGTGATTGATCAGTACAGGTTGAGGCCACACAGCATCATTGCCTTGTATGAGGTCATCAATGATCAGGTGGATCCAATCTACATCCACAACCATGCCCTATCTGTCCTGCAAGAACTCCTCTGTGCCATACACTTCATGGCAAGTGGCGCCTTTAAGTCCACTGAGGGTTACACATCTGGCATATCACAGGCCACATTCTCCAGAGTGCTGGCCAGGTCTTGCCAGCCTTCAAAGGCAAGTCCAGTACCTACATACATTTCCCTACCACCGACATGGACTGGATACATCTCAAGCAGGGCTTTTACGCAAGGGGAGGCATGCCCAGGGTCATGGGTGCTATAGATTGCATCCATGTCCGTATCAAAGCCCAGCACGTGACGCACATCTATTCATCAACAGGAAGAACTTACACTCCATGAACGTGCAGATGGTGTGTGACAGCAACATGAGGATTATGAATGTCTGTGCAAAATATCCTGGCAGCTCTCATGATTCATACATTCTCCAAAACTCCTCAGTACACAGAGATTTTGAGAATGGAAATTATACAGGGGGATGGCTTCTGGGTGAGTTCACAAAACTACATCACACCACATCCACAGGTGTACATACAACATTGCTCAGCATGCTCCTAACCCACAGCTACTACGTCCACCGCACAAAATATCGTTCACACAACATGTGCTCCCTGTCTTACCATGTCACTCACATTACATAGGTGATGCTGACTATGGCTGCAATCCTGACTACTGACCACGGTTGCCAAACCACAAACAGATGCCCTAGAAAGATACATCCAGGCTCATGGCAGAATTCGGAATGCCAGTGAGCGGACTTTTGGCCTCCTGAAGTCTCGATTCAGATGTCTGGACCACACAGGGGAAGCACTGCAGTATGCCCCAGGAAAAGTGTGTGACATCATAATGGCGTTTGCAATACTGCACAACATCGCAGTGGACACCAGGCTGGTGGATCATTTCCACGCCTACCCCCCTACCTGAAGTGCCCATGGACATCGGCCATGTTGAGGAGACCCTGAGAGGGGCCCAGATCAGAAACAGGCTCATCACGGACCACTTTTGCTGTGAGTATAACACAGGCATTCAAAGAATCCATGCAAGTCCTCCATCAGTCCTTTGAATTGGTGCCAACACACTAACCACACCGTACATGATGTTCTGTTTCACCCCACAGGATCATTTACACAGCACTGCACTGGCAGCAGTATGGTTCCAAACATCATCCATACCATGGACGTGGCATATTGTGTGTGGGTATTCCAAAACCATCTTCTATGTCCTTCTCCACATTGACATTGATACCTCAAGGATACCACTCACACCCCCAGGAGAACCAAGGTACAACACATACCCCATGTTCAGCAGCTTCTAGGTCTTGATTGACAGCAACTAACGTGATTTGCCATGATCATAGCCAGAGCAACCATGGTACCCTTGTAGCCAAAGAGTGTTATCCAATGAAATGCATTGGATAACACTCTGTCACATTAGGGGTTAAAGGGCCATTGGAGTCAACATGGGACCTGTACTTTGCTAGAGCTGAGAAGAGCAGCAGAGGGATGAATCTACAGTGATATTGTTACACAACATAGAGGTCATGAAACGTGGATCAGATCTCCAGGGACACTATGCTGACCTGTGAGTGTGCAGTGATATGTGCTCCTGATATGAATACACACATCAACAAATATGTCATAATAGTTCCATGAAACAAATAAAATTGTGCTGCCACTGTCACTCTCACAGTGGCAACACAAATTAATTTGTTTCATGGAGCTCTCAGAACATACTTGTTGATGTGTGTGTTCATGTCAGGGGCACATATCCCTAGGGCTGCTTCACATTCCTTTAGATCTCTACATAATGGGTTACAGACGAGTACACAACACATTACAAAGCAATGGTTTGTGTACTCACCTGTAACGAAAAAGATTGAAGGGATTAGGAAATTGAAGTTGTTGCATGATGATCAGTTTGAGGGTGCTGATCGAAATTCTGTCCTTTTGTCCCACAGGCATCCATAGCATGATCCATCCTTGAACTGAAGATTTTCCATATGACTGGACTGGTGTCTTGACAACACTTCTATGAAGCTCACCCTTTGGTGTTTCAAGTGTTAGTGATACAATGTTTGACCTGATGTTCACAGCAACCTGTACTGGTGTCAAACCTTGTGGACAACACATGAGCAGGACAGTAGTGTTTCTAAAGTATTAATATTTAGTTTCAAAGTACATGTAGTGTGCTCATACAAGTGTTTAATGCATATAGGCAATATACCCAGAAAACACATGTACATTCATGTACTTTGAGACACCATAAAGAAGAACTATCACTTTTAAATCTATATGAAGAAATGTTGGATTACACATGTGTCAATACGTAACCACACTCAAGGCTAGAGTATCCTCCATACATGGGAAGGCATGACCCACATCACAGGAGTTCACTGCCTTGGCAGTGAGTGGACTCTGATGTATTCATGCAAACAGATGATGGCAGTGATATACTAATGTGTGTTGGGAGTGATAAAGAGGTGATACAGGGGACAAACTTCCAAAGTGATTTCATGTCCACTGTTTCTGTGTTGCTCAATATAATCAATGTTCTGAGATTGCTTTAGTTTGACATATCTCAGTACATGGGCTACATCAACAAACAACCAGATTAAGTGGACAAGTGTTATCACTGGTGAAGTCTGTTACAACCTTAGTAAAACAACAACTCAACTTCCTGAAGAACCCAGTGCTCACCCCAGGATTTCAATGGGTGTGCTACACACTGAAATCCTAGCATGAACATTGGGTTCCCCAGTAAGTCAGTTTCACAATAAGAGTTTGAATCAAAGACTATTTTGCTGCATGTTCCATCTGTCCTCCTTGTTAGTTCTCTGCTAAGTCAAATAGCTCTTTGTTTGGTTAACTCCTTAAATAGAACAATTGATGCAGACGAATGTTCAGTGTTCATCAGTTGTTGTGCTAAGGGGAATGTTTTGTTCAAATTCAACCCACAACATCGCCATATAAAACTGTCATGTTTATGGCTCCAGGGATGGATTGCCAGTTGAATTTGTACAACGATGTGTGTGTGAACCCATGTTGTTACATCTCATAAGCATGCTACCTAAGCTGAAGCTGTGTTCACTGCATTGCTTGGCAATGCATTGGAGACAAGTCTGCCACCCATGCTATCACCAAACACAAAGCATATCAGACAGGGTTCAAAAGCACAATGTTTTGTTTATTGAGGGGGAACATGACAATTTGGGCAGTTTACTTTTTTTCTTGGGGGGGACCTTAGACTGAGTGCCAGAGGTGGATGCCCTGACTGATTGCCTGGTCAACCTTTGACCCCTAGGTGTGGCTTCAGGGGTCATATTGGAGGGATTGGTGGGTGCAGTGGACCCCTCTGTGGACCTCAGCTCTCTCTCTACATGCAGGTTCTCTCTGCGGTTGTGGTCTCTCAACTGCACCAGCACCTGCCCCAGCATGCCCATCATCCCTGTGTGGTGCTGATGGAGTTATGTGTTCAGTTTTGTGTGCTCCAACTCCAGGGTATGTATCCTTGCCTCGATTCTTGAGGTGTTCCTCCTGGATTCCCTTCTACTCCTTGTTACATTGTTGTTGATCCTGTGGCATGAACGGAGTAACCTCCTCTGTAGCACTATGCACTCCGCATCCATCCCCATGATGTGTGCAGTGCTGGAGGTGGATGTGCATGGTGACTCTGCTGGTGGGGTTGCTTCTGCTTCTGAGTCCTCTGCTGCTGTGGCTGCTGCTGCTGAGTCCTCTTCTGCTGTGGATGCTGCTGCTGAGTCCTGTGCTGCTGCTGTGGCTGCTGCTGCTGTTTCTGCTGTGGCTGCTGCTGTGGCTGCTGCTGCTGCTGCTGCTCTGGCAGCTGGTGGAGTGGCTGCTGCAGAGGATGGGTATATGCCCACCACATCAAGTGACTCTGAGCTGCCCACTGATGTATGTGCTGGTGGAGGTGGTGTAGTGATGTCATCCCTGGGTAGAGGGTAGTGGGGATCCCCAATCAGGCCCAGGTGTTGGTAGTCCAGTGGCCAAGGGTCATACCTTGACCTCTGGTAGGTGCTTGGCCCCCACCTGGGATCATACCTGGGGCCATGCTGGGGAGACATCCAGGAGGGTAGATCCATCTAGTCTCCATATGTGCCATAATGCTGGCTGGCCACTGTCCCTGGAAGCCATTGCCTCCCTGGTGGTGGTGGTACTGCTGCTGGAGGGTAGTAGCTCCTGAAGGTGGTGGGATGCATCCACCTTTCCTTCTGTTGCATCCAGGCACTGTAATGGGGTGGTGCATACAGTGGTGGAGCTGCCTGTGGTGGTGCAAACAGTGGTGGTGCAGCCAGTGGTGGAGCAGCCAGTGGTGGAGCAGGTGTGGATGGTGGGTATGGTGACCACTGGCTGGTCCCCTCCTCTGTGTACTCCTCACTTGGTACTGATTCAGCCTCCTCCACGGGCTCCAGCTGTGCTGGAGGCCCATAAGGTTTGTGGAGAAATTAGATGTTGAGATTAGTAAACGTAGCAATGATAGGATTACAGGGATAGTAATACTTAAAATGCCAAACGAAAATAGGTTCAGTAAGGCAATCACATGTACTGATACTTGATAAAGTATTTTGTAGAGGATGATTTGTTTGATTTGTTGTTAGAGGCCTTTGTAGGACTTAGAATTATTAGAGGCCCAAGCCCTGAAGAAACATTAATTTGTAGGACTTAAGCTTGTTTGTCACAAGCCCTAAGGAAACACTGAATTGTAGGACTTAGGCTTGTTAGAAACAAACCCCCCAAAAACTGTTTATTTTTTTGTAGGACTATGTTTTTATTTATTTATTTATTAAAACACAAGCCCTGAGAAAAAAATAAAAATGCCCTACTGACCTAATGCCAGCAGGTCATTTTGGCCAGTGGCCATTGTCAAATGTTCTCCTGAGTTGCAACTGCTGTTCGCACTGCTGTTGTTTAAGCAGCAGTATGATTAGGCAGCTGAAAGGGAATGGGATCAACAATAGCAGTAACATGGAAGATGGATGATGAAGGTTCCATTTGCCACGATTGGCTCTTGTAGCAGCAGAATAAGTAGTCCCCAGTATTTGTGGACAAAATAACAAGTTGGCCATTAAATCTTCTCTACCTTCCCCTCCTCCAAAATCATCATGGGTGTGATGTTATTAGAATATATTTTTTCCCTTGAGAGCTGGATCAGTGGGTCTCCTCAGCAACTGCAATGTGCACAGTATATGTGTGGTAAATAACATCTGGGGGAACTATTGTATCCAAACACCATGACACCCGAAAACCAAGTACTGCCACTGTCACTGTACCACACCCGCTAAGGACACATGACAACTTGCTGACAGTTTAATAGTAGTGATGAACGCTCCCTGCCATCATCTTAGCATATTCTGCAGCATGGAATCTCCTCAGATGCCGCTTGATGCACTGATTGCGATTCTCCTCCACCACACTGGCATGTCTGGTCAGTGCACCACACAGTGTGCAATGGGTAGAGATGAACTGCCACATCCTAACATCAACAGAGTGGCTATCATTTGGCAGGGGAGGTAATGAACGAGGAGGATTGGCAGAAGATGTAGAAGGTGATGGCAAGCTAGTTGTTTAACTCATCATGGAACGTCCAAGGTGTGTTCCCTCCTTTCCTCTTCTCGCTGACTTGTCACAAATTGTGCACAGTGCTGGTGCTGATGACTGTACTGTGCCTGCCCCAACAGAAAAATAGTCCCACACCCATGATGACTTCAGAGGGGAGGGGAAAGGTGTAGAAGAATCGCCTTTTTCTTCTTGTCCTCCACATTCCCCTTCATTGTCTGTGGCAGCGGATAATGTTGCTGCTATTGCTTCTACTGCCTCATGGTCAGCACTGCAACTAGGATCAGGAGTATTGCTACTGCTGGCAAGTGGAACCTGTCCTAGTCCCACATCGCTTGTTGACCCCATTCCCACTGTGTCCACGGTAGTCTGTGGCACACTAGCTTGCTCCTCAGCATTCTGCTGCCCTTGCATCTCAGAATCAGAAGGAATTAGAACAGTTGCAAATTCCTCTAATTCCAAGATGTCCTTGCTAGTGGTGGTGGTGGTGATGCCCATCCTCATTCCTGTCTCCCATTCCTTCTCAGTTTCTGCTAAAAAGGCCATCAATGTCACTTCCACCACAGCTTCTTCAGCATTATCACCACCACCCCCACTAGTCCCTACATGCTGTTGTTGCTGCTCTATTCCAGACATCTCACTGCTGCTTGATGGAAGTGACAAGCAATGTGACAGAGGGTCCCCTAATGTCACACTTGCTATTTCCTTTTGACCTGAAGAAGAAGGCAAACTAGCACTAGCAGAAATGGCACAAGGCACAGGCAGCTGATCTGTGCTCCTGCTAGTGGTGGTGGTTTTAATTCTCAGCCTGCTCTCTTCCCCAAACACCAGTTCTGGCCTCTTCAGGTTCATGTTCCACCTGGACAGTGTAGTGAAGCGAAGGGGAGGACTCCCAGTCCCAGGGTCAGGAGAATGGTGTGGGCTCCCTTGACCGCTAGTCTGGATGCTGTAAAATGTTTCCCCTACCACTTTGACTGCTTCACCATTACTGCTTCTACTAACACCAACCACATCAAGTTCAGCCTCAGAGTCTTCCTCCTCAGTCTCACAGTCACCAGTAATATCATATTGTTGATTACCCCCTCCTTCACTCCTAAGGCTAACAAGATGCTGGACTTTAGTAGAAGTAGTACTAGCAGTGGCAGGACTGCTTGGGAATGGCAAGTGTGATTTAGGGTCCCTTGCTGTCACCCTTGACATCATTTTCTCCTGCCACCCCTGAGTAGTACAAGAAACACTAGCAGCAGACAAAGTATTGGTGGCAGCAGGTTCAGTACTAACAACAGGTACAACACTAGTGGCAGCAGGATCAGAAATGGTGGCACTGGCAGCAGGGGCAGCATGTCTGGCAACAAGTACAACATTAGTGACTGCAGTTACAGAAATGGTGGCACTGGCAGCAGTGGCAGCACATCTGACAACAGTTACAACACTAGTGGCTGCAGGATCAGAAATGGTGGCACTGGCAGCACGTCTTGCAGCAAACACAGGCAGCTGACCTATACTGCTCTCACTATCCTTTTCTCCCTTCCTTCCCATTCCCTTTTCTCCCTCCCTTCTTATAAATTCCCCAAGATCCCTTGGGGTGATTTAGTGGGACTGGACAGCATTGGTTGAGTACTTCTAGTCACTTCCTCCTCCTCAGACTCAGTGTACACATAATAAGGGTTCTTCCAGTTCCTCTTTTTTGCTGTTCATAGTGATAGGAGTCACTATGAGCCTCTCCTGCCTTAATTTTTGCTAAATATCACAAGAGAACAGCACAGCATGTCTATCTCGCTCTGTAGCTGCTTCTATTGTGTCTGCCTTAAGCAAAAATGTCACGTTTTTATAGCGGAAGTGCGAAAACAATGTAAATAAATGGGTGAAAACTTTTTAACCATTGAAAAAATGTCGAAAGATTTTGGCCAACGGGTGAAAGATGCAAAAATTTTAGCTACTAGTTTTAAAGCGGATTTTCCTGTGAAAAAGCGGATAACATGGTTTTAGTGAAATTTCCCACGGGTATACGACGACAACTTTCACCCAACCCCACTTATCAACACTAACTTGTGGTAGATGTTCAGGTGTTGGTTCATCTCGGAGGTGGTTAGATGACCCAACACCCTCCCACGGCTGACTTCCCTGCCACACAATTTGCATTTCGCTAGCCGGCCATCACCAATTGTCACAAAATGCTCCTACTCTTTGGAGCTACGGATGACTCTGCCAGTTGACATGCAAGGTGGTGGAGAAGAAGAAACTGAGATGACACTTTCTTCATCTTCACTTGCTGGAGCAACCTCACTATGCTTTTTGCTTCTACGTACCTTTACAGAGGTACTAGTAGAACTAGACATGGTAGCAAGGATGTTGGGGCTAGGATTGGAGGAGGATAGTGGAGTAACAGTGGTGGCAGAGACACTAGCAGCTACTACCTGCCTGGGAGACTCAATTGAAACTGGAAAGGCAGGTGTTCAGTTTTCAATAGAAGACAAAATTGTAGCTGGAGAAACAGGAGTACTATGTGTAGCAGGGGAAAAATCAAGCCGTGGGGAAAAATCAAGCTCAGGAGGCCTTGGTCCCTCATATTCTGTCACAAATCCCAACACTAGTGGTTGAACCCAAAGGAGAGGGAGTGCTTGGGTGTGACACTAGGGAGTGGTGCTCGGCGTGCGTTGGATGTCTGCAAAGGTACCGTGCTGTGGCCTAGGCTGGGTATAGGTGCCAGCCGCAAGGCTTGATGACAAGCCCCAGAGGAACTGGGAGTGAGACCTGGATGGAAACCTCCACAGGCAGCACCTTCTCTCCTGCAGGGGAGAGTGAAGGCTTGGGTACGTAGAGTCGGGAGTGGGGATAGGGAACGTAGGCCCAAAGGTGTAACTCTCCTTTAGGGAAACAGATGTTAAATACAAACAGAATTACTCTCCACAGAGGGAGAGAACAGATCTGTGCAGCAGAAGAGCAGATGAAGAGAGAGAACAAATGGTCAGATGATACTGGAAGAGTGGAGTCTGGAACAGGAAACAGATACTGGAACAATCCAGAAGAAAGGATGGTCAGACGTAGCCCAGGTCATACACAGTCCTTCAGCAGAATCGGCAGGCAATAAGAATAGTGAGGGTACAAAGCCAGGGTCAAACACAGTCCTTTGGTAGATCAGCAGAATTGGCAGGCAATAAGAATAAACAGATGACAGGCAAAAATCAGCAACCAGTAGACAAGTGCAAACTAGGACAGACTGGGATGAAACTATAGGGAACACTATTCGAGTGCACCCGCACCTGTACAGAGCGTCTAGAAATAGACGGAGGTGGATGATGTCACGAGGCACATGACGCAACCTGGAAGAGAGGCACCGAGAATGGAGCAAACCAGGAAGAGAGGCAGCAGATGCTCTGAGAGCGGAGCGAAAGGTGACATATTCTTCTTCCACCTCTTGTAGGTTAGGACAGGAAGAAAAATCATCAGCAACAGATTTTTGGGAGACCTGCTGAATTGCCTCTTCTGCCTGGTGGCTACCGGGAAATGGTAAACAGCTATCTCCCTCACCCTCAATAACATTTTGTGGAGAAGATATGCTCTCAGTGGCAGTGACAGTGGCAGCAGGAGGAATTTTCTCCAAATATTGCAATAATTAAAATTTGGGCTGCTTACACGGACGTTCGCTGTAAAAATCCCATGTTGATACTGCCTGCAGCTTCCGACCAGTAGTATTAAACACACTAAGTGACCCCAGGTTTATTGAACTGGTTGTAGTGGAGGTGATAATGGAACTGGCAGAGGCACTAGTCATTGTGCAGGTGGTTCTGAGAGGATCATAACGAAACAGCTGATGACGAGAAACAGATGCCAGCTGTTTTGTGGTCTCAGAGGAGGACCTGGACCTCTCTACCCTACTAGTAGAGGTAGAACAACCTGCAGTTCCCTTCTTATTTTTATTTTTGGGTTTGGAGTGCTGCTGCCGAGTCTGATTAGTACTACTGACAGTCCTCTTCTTTAGCCGCCTGCTGCTGCTAGCTCTGCCTGAAAGCAATGGCACTGTGGTGGTTTTGGTGTTTTCTGGGTCACTGCAGCTGGTACCAGGACGAGCAACATCAGGTTGTTCACTAGGACTCAAATCCATTACAGATAGGTTGGTAGTGTACTACAACAATTTTAAAATTTTAAAACCTGGCCACACAACAACTGTCACACTGGCTGTGTCACTCTGGAAATTGTTATTTAAACAAATCCCTAATATCTTACATTTCAAGAGGAACAGAGATGGCTTGAGGTGGCAATAAGGCACTTCTTCTGGATGCCTGGATGCCTACACAAATGGCACACTGGCTGTATCACTCTGGAAATTATTTACACAGATCCCTAATATTTTTAAACAGGAACAAAGATGACTTGCGGTATCAGTATGGCACTTCTGCCGAATGTCTGCCTGTCTACACAAATGGCACACTGGCTGTGTCACTCTGGAAATTATTTACACAAATCCCTAATATTTTTAAACAGAAACCAAGATGACTGACAGTGGCAATAAGGCACTAGACTGGCACTAGACTAGCTATGAGGCACTAGAATGGCACTAGACTGGCTACTAAAATCACTCATCTCTGGACACTCTCTCTCTGCCTGTTCTCTGTCTGAGCTCCAACAATGGACTAACAGGAAATGCAGGCTGTCTGTATCATTAGTTCAACCCCCATCATGAAACGAAGAAGCTAATTGGACTAGAGAGGCCCCCATTATGAAACAAAGAAGCTGATTGGACTAGAGAGGGAGGGAAAGAACCACGTGTGCATGGGAAGCCGTCGCCCGAATTTCTGAAATTGGCACCAAAATTTCGGACCAGGGCTGTTTGGGTTCAGGTCTTTTAAAAAGAACAGACCTTGGCATTCGGCCGGCCCGAATGACGCCGAATGACCCTTATTTGTCTGAATTCCGAATTTGGATGAACCAATTCGCACAAGTCTATTTGGCAGGGATCCAGTGGACAAGAGTGTATACAACTTAGAGGGCAGTTGCCTCTGAGTCTGTGCTGTCTGTCTCCTGCACTGCCCGGATTGGTGGTGACGTCTGTTGAAAACCTTAAGTTAATGGAAGTTGCTGCCTTTAAGCTCTGTGTCCTGGATGCCCACCAACGAAGGTGGATTACTTCAATAACTTAGATTTATTCACCATAATACAACTATTACTTTGCCTATCACTAATGTATTGGGGGGCAATATTATAAAGCTGAAAGTTCCACTTTAACAATAAACACTTATCCTGAAGATGAGGTCCAGCGGGGTCTTCTGCACCTTGGTCTTCCGCTTTAATTTGTCTTCTCCTTCTCTAAGTTTATTTCTTCTTCTTTCTTCATATTTAAATATTTCTTCAGTTACTGCAAAACATAAGAAATAAAATTCAATGTCCCTGTAAATGCTTTCCAGTGCCGCTGGAGGGATGAAATGCAAATTTGTTACCCCTCTAGCTAGGAGCCATGTCCTGTGCATCCACACATCAGAGACCATGGGAGCATGGGAACAAATATGAACAGGGATTGGCCATATAAAAAAGCCATTCTCTGTTCAAATTTGCCTCAGTTCGACTTGGGCAATCTCTCAAACCTTTATGGTTTGAGAGATAATAGTACTGAAAGTTCCCCCCTCCCTCCTCTTTCTCTGACATCAGTGCTCTAGCTGACTGCAGGGGATTCTGGTCCCTGGAAAAGCAGAGGCTCTTCAGCTGACATGGCGTTATTGAAGAAGAAATCCTTCACTGGAACGGTCTTCTAAGTGTGCTTACAAGGCTCCGCTGGTCCTTCGACCGGATTCCCCTGCAGTCAGCTAGAGCGCTGACGTCAGGGAAGGGGGAGGAAGGGGGGAACTTTCAGTAAGATTAGCTCTCAAACCATAAAGGTTTGAGAGATGGGACTGAGGGAATTTAGTTTCTCTTTTTAATACCTGAAAGATGAATATTTGTTAAAATTATGAATTACTATCCCTTTAAAGATACATTAAAGAGTAAGTGCAGGGTGCAGAAGACCCCATTGGACGTCTGACTTCAAGGTAAGTGTTATGGGTCATGGGATCATGTTAGGGCTAGTATTTTGTAACTTTATTGTTAATGTTAGGTGTAGTGTATGGCCAGGGGGGTACTGTTAGGGTTTGTGTTTGGTAGGGAAGGATTACTGTCTTAGTAGGTCACGCTTGATGTTTGACACAATCATCGAGCATTAGCTAGTTTCCTTTGATACCCCCCCATCACTCTATTTAGATTGCATTGTGGGAACAAAAAGTCACGATGAACTTTGGGCCCCAAGTTATGTTTTAGTGACCAACACTCGGTGTAGTTCATGTTGGTGGGGCAGTTTAATTCTGACTGTATAATTATGTGTGTACTGGCTGTAATTCATTTTGGCCCTAGCGTTTGTTTTATCAGCTATAACAGAATCAAGCCCTTGCCTCAGCTGCCTGTGTCTTTCAAATCAGTCAGACCGAATGTTGGGGTATTTGGGGTCAAACTACTTTGCTCCCTTCTCACTCACACTCCCAGACACATCTGACACAGAGATAATAATAACTACAAGATCAGCAAGGAACTTGGACCACAGCTGCTGGTGTATTTCAAATCAAATTGTTCAGACAGAATGTTGGGGTATATAGGGTGAACCTCCTTTGCATCCTTCTTACTCCCACCTCCAGGAAGGTCTAACACTTAGATAATAAAAACAGCAAGATCAGCAAGAAACTTGGACCATAGCTGCCTCTGTCTTTCAAATCAGATCAGTCAGATACAATGTTGGGGTATTTGGGTTAAAACCTAATTTTGCTCCCTTTTGAAACCCCTAGACATATCTAACACAGAGATAATAATAACAGCAAGATCAGCAAGGAATTTGGACCACAGCTGCCTGCGTCTTTCAAATCAGTTAGACAGAATGCTGGGGTATTTGGAGTCAATCTCCTTTGCTCACTTCTCACTCACACCCCAGACATGTCTAACACTGAGATAACAATAAATGCAAGATCAGCAAGTAACTTGGGCCACAGATGCCTGTGTCTTTCAGATCAGTCAGACAGAATGTTAGAGTATTTGGGGGCAACCTCCTTTGCTTCCTTCTCACTCACAGCTCCATAAACGTCTAACAGGGATAATAACAGCAACATCAGCAAAGAATTTGGACAGATAAATACAGCAAGATCAGCAAGGATCAGCTGCCTGTGTATTTCAAATCAAATCAGGCAGACATAATGTTGGGGGATTTGGGGTCAACCTCTTTTCTCCTTTCTTGTCCCCCAGACTCCCCTAATACAGAGAACAAATGTCCTGTGCAAGACTTCCTAAATCAAGCTTCAATTCCACTTCCTTCACTAGATCAAAAATTAGCTGCTCTCTCTTCCTCTCACAAACACAGAATGGAATTCTGTGGAAATGTGTCACCCCTTTTAAAATATGCCTGCAGGAAAATAACTTATGTGCTCAGTATAAATTCAGTCTTCCCATTGATTTCAATGTAATGAGCTAGGCAAGAAAAGCAGAAAAACTGCACCTCTCATGAAAAAGTTGTCACTCGGCAAAAAGTGTTATTTTCCTCTATTTCTTTTTTGAGGCGAAAACCTTCGCCCATCCCAAACTGACACCCTTTTATATGCCATGTGGCAGGGATAAATTCTGTCTTTCTGTTGATATTAATGCAATGAGCTAGGCGAAAAACAGCACTTTTCATGAAATGGTTCCCCCTTGGAAAAAGTGCCATTTTTTCCTGTTTCTCTTTTGAGGTGAAAATGTTTGCCCATCCCTAGTGATCAGTGCACCACACAATTTGCAGTGGGTTGACACAAACTGCCAGATCCTCACACCTACAGACTGGCTATCAGTTGGTGGGGGAGGTAATGTTGGCAAAGGTGGAATGCCAGAGGAGGAGGAAGAGGACCCTGAGGTGCTGAGGCAGGAACAATGGGTACACTTCCCTGCACCCAGACCCAAGCACATGAAGACAATGACGAAGCAGGAGGTATGCTTATCATCTAACCTCCAGGCTGAGTTTCTCTTGTCTTTCTCTGGGACTTCTCCTGCATTCTTTGTGCCTTTGGGGTTGGACACAGGGCATAGTGACAGAGGTACTTGATTTCATTTTTTGGGTTTGACTTTTACATGTTCAACATAAATGTTGTGGTAGTTATGTTGCATGTGCTTTATGAAGGCAAATGTGTCAAGAAGTTTCCCTTCATTTTCCCTTTTCATTAACTTATCATACATAGTGCACAATGTAGTCCCTGGTGATTGCACTGTTCCTTCCCCAAGGAAAAAATATTCCCACACTCATGATTTCATGTAGGTGACAGGTGGAGAAAAATGGCCTACTACTTAATCTCCTTCTCCAAAAGCACCTTCACTGGCCTGGGCAGGTGCTGTTGCTGCCTCATCATCAGCACTGGGGATATAACCAAGAGTATTGGTGGCAAGTGGAACATGCTCTAGTCCCATATCACAGCTTCTTGAACCCAATCCCATGATGGCCACAGTGGTCTATGGCACATTAACCTGCCTAACATCACATCATCCTGCTGCTGAGACAGATGAATGTATGTCTCTGATGACTCAGAAGCAGGAATTATAGCAGCAATAAAGGCCAGAATGTAACTGCTGGTGGTGGTGATGCCCATCCCCAATTGTATCTCTTTCTCCCAGCATTCAAAACAACTGTATTTTAAATTATTTTGTTCATTCTCTCTCTCTCTCTTTCTCCCCTGTCTGGTTCCACTTGCTGTCTCTGCTAGTTACACCATGCTAAATTGTGGGAAGTTATTGGTTTTTATTGTATGGGAAGGGGTTTTTCTCAGCGAAAAAACACTTAGATTCCCACCACCAAATATACATTCAGAGTGGGTTTTAGAGGTCATGATTATATTGTTAATGGGTATAGGACACAGGTATCCAGCAGCAGCATGGGTAAACTAACATTTTTAAAAATGAACTAGCATTGAACATCATCTAATTATTCTGAGCAGAAGTCATAGAAGTATATGGTGCATTTACATCTAACAGCATCACTGACGACTAGGTGGGATTTGCATAGTTCTGGGTCACTGCAGGCCACCAGGAGGGACTATTTCTATCATCATATATATATTATTTGCTATCAGTGCCACAACATCATCAGCTGCAACAAGGTTAAAATCCACATTTTATTTTCACATTATTTTTAGCTCAAAAATAGTTTTTAGGGTTTTAACTATTTGAGTGCCAGAGAGGGGTACACAACATATTGCAAAGCAATTGTTTGCAGGCCTAGCTATAACAAGGTCTTAAAATAATAATAAAAATGTTGTTTGCATTCTTAAACTGTAATACAAACCTTTAAAATATGAACAGGCTTAAACAGCGACACAGAGCTTGCAAAAATTATGAGCAAGCTTGCACTGAAATCAATCCTTAAAAACAATTGGTGGGAGCCAAGCCAGGTCAATAGTAAGCCACCTGTGTCAGTCAGGAACATATTCGACCAATATGTGACATTTTGGTGTTTGCTGGTAATTTAGTTCCTGCTGCTGATTCATCTGAAAATCAAATGTCAAAGCAGCTGCTGTTTCCACAAGGCCCATGGTCAGTGGTAGTAATGGGGATAGAAGGGATGTGACTGAGATCATTCAACAACAGTGACAGGGACAGGTGGTGGTGGTTATGGTCCTCGCTATTACTAGCCACAATGCTGTGGAAATGGCAGTGGCAGCAACAGCTGCAGCAACAAAACAAGCCATTTCAGGCACAGTCAACATATCCCTTCTCCTCTTCCCACTCCCCTAAAATGATGGGTGTTGGAATATGTTTTCTTGGAGGAAGGGAGGGACTGTGTAGTTATCAATAACTGCAAAGAACACAGTGTGTGAAAACAGACATTGGGAAGGACAAGGCCTGAGATCACACAATGAGCACTTCAGAATGCCCAAATAATCAACATGAACCCCATAATGCTGCAAGTTATGATAGCCCACAATTTCTTGGAGGATGATTTATTGGTCTCCGAGTGAGACCCTTCTCCATGCTGCAGCATATATATCAGTCACTTAATGGTTGGTGACTGAATTATTGTACACTTTATAAAAATAGCATCTGCAGAGGCACAGTCTGCAGTTGGTGATGGTGGTGGTGACATTAATCTGACCTGCTGTTGGTGACAACTTGCAGTGCTGCCACTTTCCTGCTGGTGGGGACTGGCTTAACTTGCCTTCTGGCTGGGAGTGGGACTATCTGCAATTGTCTGTTCACTGGGAGTGGGATGACTTGCAATTTCCTGCTGCCTGGGAGTTGTTGCCTCATTGTCATTTGTGCAAGATGTTTGCTATGTTTTTGCCCACATTGCAAATGTATACATCAGTCACATCTTAGCATGTACCATATTTTGCTTTGCTAGGGAGTGGGACAGTTCATGTCTATGGTGCACTTCAGAGTGGTTGTGCTTGACATGCTTTATCAGGTCAGCTGTTCCAGTATGTGACTCCTCCCCCCTTCACAACTTTGCCAAACATGTGCACAAAGCTGATGTTGAGTATTGAATAGTTACCAAAGAAAAATAATCCTATACCCACAATTTCAGGGCAGGAAAAGGTGGGGAGGGATTGGCCTGTCGACTGTCACCATCTGAAGTGCCTTCTTGTCTTGTTGCTGCTTTACTTTCTGGTGCTGCTACTCCTACTGCTTCCTCACTTTTACTACTGATAGTACTAGAAAGGGGAACGACTTCTTCAACCACTGTATGCCCAATGTCACCAACACTATGTGAAAATACATATCATCTTCCTCTGCTCCCACCACCCATGATGGGCAGAGTGGATGCATCAGCAGCAGCAGCCTGATGATGATCAAGCTGCTCTGACTGCTGATGATGGGGCATTTGATCATCACCAGTGGTAACTATAAACCATTCAGCAGCATGAACTAAGCTTGCAGATAACTCCATAATTTAACAAGTATGGGTGTTGCTGGTGGATACCCAGTACTACCAGATCCCATCTAAAATCTTAATTTGTCACCTAAAAAAAACCCCATCATCAGCAGCACCACCACCACCACTACCTGCTTCTCCTTCCTCCTGCTGCACTAGTGGTGATTCTGCTCTTATGCTACTAAACATCAATACAGCTATTTCTGGGTCAAGCAGCTGCACTATGGTACAGGTGGTGGGTAAGGATGGGCGAAAATTTTTGCCTCAAACTGAAATCTGCAAATAATGCCACTTTCCACTTGATGAAAAATTTACCACGAAAAGTGCAGTTTTTTTCACTTCTTTCCACCTTTTACGTCTATTGAAATCAATGGGAAGAAATATTTCTACACCACACAAAAGTTTTCTACAGCCATATAAAAGCCATTCTGTGTTTGTGAGAGTAGAGAGCAGCATGTTTTTTAGCTAGAGGATATAGGCAAATAAAGGGCAATTGAAGCCTAGTTTAGAAAGTCATTTAGGTAGTACATTTGTTCTTTGTATTAGGGGAGTCTGGGGGCACTCTAGGGGATAAGAAGGGAGGAAGGAGGTTGTCCCCCAAATACTCCAAAATTCTATGTGACTGACAGGCAAGACACAGAAAACCTATTTGCTTGCTGATCTTGCTGTTATTGTCCCTGTGCTGGGTGGAGAAGTCTGGGGAAAGACATTGTTGATTTTCTTTTTCCGTTATAATTTTTTTGGACAGATTGTGATAAGACAACAGGGTGGACAACTTAAAAAAATAAAATAAATAAATAAATAAATAAATAAATAAATAAATAAATAAATAAATATAAATAAAAAATGAAATATCTGACTGGGCTTAGCAAGGCATCATACAGCTCCATCAGTTGTGTTGTGCACTGTACAGTAAAAAAAACACAGTGTATTAACAGAATGTCTAGCAAATGCACAATGGGAAGAGGGAGTGGTGGAGCAGTGTAGGGACGTGAGAGTAAAGTAGTAGTCCAAAAACCTACTGCAGCAATGGTTGTTGCAGAGTGTGCAATCAATGATGATGATCCCTTTACTCCAAGGGAGGATGCAGTTTGTCAAGGTCCCAGCAAAACTAGGTCCAGCACCACCAGTGCCAGTAGAAATATAGAACCATATAAGAAGAACACTGAAGATGACAACAAGTCACATTCAAGTGTTGATGATGCTGGCAAAAGCATAATAGAGGAAGATGTAGCAGCTGAACCACCTACTGCATCAGACAGTGAAACACCAAAACACCTGTCCTCAAAGTAGTAGTGAATTTTGTTACAGTAAAAGTAAAAATAAATTGTTTGAGACCTCCAAAAGTTTAGAGAAATAAGAGGGTAGTAGCGGTCAAGAACTGTCAGATGATGCTGATGCTGCTCAGGATGACCTAATGATGACTGAAGATGATGCAGATCTAGAATATATCCCTGAGGACTGATGTGAAGAAGGGTTGCCGCCATCTACCCCACTTGGGACCACTGCCATAACCAATAAGTACTGTGTGTCAATAATCTGAGAAGGAGGATAGAGTATGACAATGGTAAAAATACATACACAAATCACACCATGCCAGTGCCCTACCACCACCACTACAATACATATTTGCCACATTGTAGATTGTACTTTATTTTTTTTATTACTTGATATTATACTGAATATGTGCACAGCACAATTATGATAAAGGCTTATTATGGGGTTTACAATTTATATTATCAGTATGGATCAGTGCAAGTTAATTTTTGCTTTTGTGTTTCTTCTAGGTTTTTCCTATGTTTGGGGGTTTGGAGACAAACCCCCTCTTTCCTTGCAGCATTCCATACATTAATCACTAGATTCCTTCACATCCTTCACATTAAATACATTAATCATGGTGGTTTAGCATTGTGTGTTTTCTATCTGTGGTTGTTTTTTTTCCCATTCTAGCTGCTTACACCATGGTATCTTATCTTATTTTATTTAATGCACATATTTAGCATTTTTATTTAGTTTTAATAAACATAACTACAACACATAAAGGGTTAATTGTGAGCATATATCTGGCCTTTTTGTTTGCTTTGCTGGCCTAGCTTTGGCATTGCTAGGCCAGGGGAGCTCAGGTATATTGCGGTAGGGGAGGGAGTCTGGGACTATTGATACTGTTTGGTCCCTTGGGTCCTGCCTCCCTTTGCTCACTGTGGCTGGCTCCAGCTGGACAATGGGTGAGTCCTGATATGGGGGGCTATGATAGCTCCACCACTATGTTTTTAAAGTTTTTGCAAGCTAAGAAGTTTCCTCAGACAACTTCAGATGTTTTTAATGTGTTTTTAATGCTTACAGGCAAGCTGCAACGTTTCCTCAGATCAAGCTTTAGAAGTTTAGTATGTTGTGTGTATAGGTTAGGTTTAGGACTCACTATCTATGGGTCGCTTTGGCGTGGCGAGTGGGCTTAACATACATTGACCAATGTATGCTACTAAAACTCTAATTATTATTTTATTTAAAGATAGCACAGCACAATTATGATACAGGCTTATTATGTGTTTCTTCTAGGTTTTTCCTAACTTTGGGGGTTTGGGGACAAGCCCCTTCTTTCCTTGCAGCATTCCATACCTTAATCACTAGATTCATTCACATCCTTCACTTTAAATATATTAATCATGGTAGTTTAGCGCTGTGGGTTTTCTATATTTGTTTACAACACATATCTGCCACATTGTAGGTTGTACTTTATTTTTTTTATTACTTGATATCATCCTGAATATGTGCCAGTATCACTTAAGCAAGAAAGTGTTGTGGGCAAAGGACAAATGCATTCTGCATGCTAACACATTTTTCAAGCCATATTTTGCTGTAGGACTCACAACTTTGACTTTCAGCCACTTATTTATAACTTCAGTCCTCAGAAGAAGTAATATTACAGTGGGAAATGTAGTACCCATAGGAAATATAGGTGAAAAATGTGTTAAAATAGGCAGAAAATGTGTTAACATAGATGGAAAATTTGCTAAAATAAGCGAAAAAGGAGGACATTTTTGCATAGGCAGAAAGGCGAAATGTTTCGCGGGAAAAGCGAAAAATCAGCATGTTTTCGTGAAATTTTTCTTGGGAAATTTTTCACACTTTTTGCCTACCCCTAGTGGTGGGGCACACATGCTCAGGTGACATGTCCTCACACAGAGCAACTGTACCAATCTGAGGCAGTTGCTCTTTGCTGATTCGAGAGCTGCTATTTTTGTTCTCTCTTTTGTATGCATTTTGTTTAATCCATTGTGTGCCAGAGAGGTATCCATGACATTGCACTGCAATGCCTTGGATACATCTCTGGCAATCAGAGGGTTAAGCATTTTCTTTTTATTCACTTTGATGTACTTCTCTTGATGCCACTTTGATCACCCCCCTCATTCCTGACTACCTGTTAATTTTTCTGTCTTTACCTTTTCTCATCCTTTTCCTTCCCTTCCTACCAAGGGATACACTCCTACAATCCAGATTATTCCTGAAACGTTTGTACTTGGTTGCAATGATCTTCTCTACTATGATACATCTGTATATACTGTAAAGCTTAATTTTTTTTATAAAACTTAATAAAACTTTCAATTAAAAATATATATATACAGTAGATGTATTTCAGTGTCTGAGAAAAATTGAGAAAGATTTGTAAGAATTTAAGCACAGTTTAAAAAGAACATGAGAAAATAATAAAATTAATTAAACACTACAGTCAGTGTCATTAAAATATGTATTGCCATCTTCAAATATTTGTGTTAGAAGTGTGTAGCAACATCCCTCTGGCCATACTGAAAGCAGGTATTTTTAATGAATTTATGAGCTGTCTCTATGGGTCTATGAACAAATGTAAAATGTGTTATCGTGCTAATAATCTGTCCCTTGCAACTTGCTTAGAAAGTACACAAAAAGTCTGTTGCATTATTAAAACAGCTGTCAGGAATTTACGCTTTTATTAGGTTAAACAGTTTTTTTCCCTTTGTATCAGCTACAAGCTCATATTATACTCGTAATATCGATAAACAAAAAGAAGCAGATAATTCATAAAATGTGCTGCTGTTGACAGCAATTCATCCTTAGCCATCTGACATATGTATCACAGCTTAGCCTTGAACCTGTTGCACTGTAAATTTTAAATCTGGTATGGTCCTTTGGGAACCATTAAAATACTGTCAAGAAAACAGTAAGCTAAACTATGGATGGATAGAAAAACGTCAGGTACAGTTTTCAGCTTAAGTTGATTTATTTTTGTGAATGGCACTTTAGCACTTTTGAAGAAAAATAGTTTTACTGTCAATATTTGTCAGGTTCCCTACATGGTTTAAAAATAAGGAGGAAATTAGAAAGATTGTAACACTTGATTTTTATACCAAAATACAAATTGCTCATTCCAGTGTTTGTTCTGTACATTTGGAAAACAAATTATAGATGTGGTTTCAGCTCTATCAACTGACCTATAGTTACCCTACAATATATGAGTATTATATGTAAAAGAGTATCAGAGACCTATGAATATAGCATGTTGGCTTCTGACTACTACTTCAAGGGAAGTATACAATTAGTTATAATAATAATAATAGTGTCCTGGGTTCATTTATACACAGGTGAAACATAGCTATACACATAAATCCTATAACAGTGTTGAGGGGAGATAGTTGACACTCCCCTCTCACTCTCAACTTATAGTAATACTATCAACAAGTCATGTCACTTTCTCTTGTGTAACATAGAAAACATTTGCCCCTTCCTCCACAGTCAAATTATTGCACAAGCACTTATCCTATCCTGCATGGACTACTATAACATTCTTCTCTCTGGTCTTCCTGCCTCCAAGCTCCATAAACTTCAATCCACACAGAATGCTGCAGAATGAGTTACCTTTCTGTTACCTAGGTTTGCCCCCCCCTCCACCAATCACTCCAATAGCTGCCCATCAAATCCCAGATATGTTATAAAATACTGCTTCTCTCATTCAAGACCCTTCTCTCCTCTACCCCTTCCTCTACATTTCCACTCTAATCTCTGGCTATACCCCATCCCACCACCTACAATCAGCCAACAACATTCTTCTCTCTGCTTCTTTTGTGTCTACAGCTCTCTCATATTAAAGCCTTTCCCCTCATTTCTGCTTATCTATGGAATGCTCTATCTCCCAGCCTACACCACTGCACTACTTCTGAGGTCTTCAAGTCTCTTAAAATTACACTTCTTCATCAGGGCTTCAACAAGCTAGGAGGCACTGACTTAATACATTCAAAGCTCTTATAATGTACTTATTTATGTTCCATTATTCCAAAAGAAACTGAGCACTGTATTCCACATTTAACCCTTATGTTTTCTGTTTGTCTCCCTTTACCACTATAGATTGTAAACTTTTGAGCAGGGACCCTATTTCCAGTGTATTATTTTCCTAAACACTTGTCACCCTGTATTGTCCAAATCCTTAAATTGTGGTGATATATAAATAAACATTTTCATTCATTCATTAAAGTGAAATTGAAGATTAAGCTGTAATTAAGCAGATGCCTGCAGTGGTGCTTGCTAAAGCTGGGATTCAGTGCAGATATGTGCAGCTTAAAATTATCAGTTGTCTTTCTGTACAATCCCTTTTAAAATAGTATATTGTTAAATTAGCTCATAAAACATTACTTTTTACCCAGTGTTCTGAAGATGTTTCAGGTAGGGATGAGTGAAAAATCCACAAATCATTTTGCAATCGATTTGAAGTACCTGGAAAAATGTCAGCTACATGGGAACCAATTAAGGGACAGAGAAGTACAAGAGACATGGGGTTTGGGGGGCGAAGAGAAAACCATTACTGTCAAGAAAAGAATAAGCTAAAGTATGGTTGGATAGAAAAGCTTCAGGTACAGTTTTCATTATGAATGGTACTTTAGCACTTTTGAAGAAAAATAGTGGGAATGCAGAAGAGAGAGGGCCAAATAAGAAAGGGGGGGTATGAGAGAGAGAGATTTCCAGCATATGTACCCGTTTAGAACATTATAACTTTTAAAAGAAGTTCTCCTTCCATCCTTAGACAAGTGACCCAGACAGGAATGTTTTGTGACTAATGTTTGATGGCAAAGAAACCTGCTTTTTCATTACATTCCATGGCCACTATTCGTATCATTTGTATGGTTAAAATGGGGAACAAAGTGCAAAAACTGTTCTGGGTCTAGCTAAACAGCCTGTTTTGCATGAATACCAAACGTAACCCTCTGAGTGAAGGAGGGGTACACATCATATTGCAAAGCAATGCATTGCATGCCCTTCTGGCACTCAAAGAGTTAAAGGACTGTTTTGTACAACCCACTCTATTTACTTTCAGGTGAATTGGAGAGAAGTATCTCCAGCAAGAGAAATCTCTCTAGTGACTATATCAAGTTATATCCCAGTCACTAAGACTATAAGAGCTCTACAACGTAAAAATAAGGTTGCATATAGTAACACTATAATTGAAGAGATTTCTCATGAGTCATGACTGAAATTCTCACCATACTAAATAATATATAATTATTATAATAATATAATAATAATAAATAACATAAATATCTAAAAGCATATGCATTCTACATGAGACTGTTCTATCAAATAATATTACTTTGAGGATGCTTAGTATGGATGGCTAAACATTTTCGCCTCAAACTGAAATTGGAAAATAATGGCACTTTCCGCTTAGCAAATAATTTCCAGCGAAAAGTGCTGTTTTTCGCTTTTTCCCGCCTTTTTTGCCCATTGAAATCAATGGGGAGAAAAATATTTCTCCACCACACAAAAGTTTTCTATAGCCATATAAAAGGCTGTAAGGCTCTCACAGCATGCCATTCTGTGTTTGTGAGAGGAAAGAGCAATACATTTTTGAGAAGATAGGAAAATTGAAGTTTAGTTTAAAGAATCTTTTAGATAGGACATTTGTTCTGTTTATTAGGAGAGTCAGTGAGGCATCTGGGGAGAAGAAGGGAGGGTGGAGGCTGACCCCTATTTGCTTGCTGATCTTGCTGTTATTGTCTCTGTGCTGGGTGGGGAAGTCTGGGGAAAGAAGTTGTTGATCTTGTTTTTCAGTTATAAGTTTTTTGGGACAGACTGTGACAAGACAACAGGGTGGATAACTTAAAAAATAAATAAATATATAAAACATAAGAAAAATAAATAAAAAAGACTAAATAACTAAATATATTAGGTGACAGTGAAAGACAGCTGACTGGGCTTAGGCAAGGCATCATACAGCTCCATCAGTTGTGTTGTGTACTGTACAGTACACAGTGTAGTTGAGCAATGTCAGCAAACACACAAAGGGAAGGGGAAGGGGGAGGGGGAAAAGCAGTGTAGGGACATGAGAGTAAAGTAGTAGTTCAAAAACTGACTGCAGCAATGGTTGCTGCAGAGTGTGCAATCAATGATGATGATTCCTCTACTCCAAGGGAGGCTGCAGTTTGTCAAGGTCCCAACAAATCTAGTTCCAGCACCACCAGTAGAAATAAAGACACATATAAGAAGAATACTGAAGATGACAACAAGTTGCATTCAAGTGTAGATGGTGCTGGCAATAGCATAATAGAGGAAGGTGTAGCAGCTGAACCTCCTGTTGTATCAGATAGTGAGACAAACAAGTACCAAAACACCCGTAGTAGGGAAATTTGTTACAGTAAAAGTAAAATGAAATTGTTTGAGACCTCCAAAAGCTTAGAGGGATATAAGGGTATTTGGCAAGAATTGTCAGTGATGCTGATGCTGCTGAGGATGACCTAATGATGATTGATAATGACAGAGATCTAGAATATATCCCTCCAGCATCCTTCTCTTTTTCACATACAGATAAAGTTGAGAGTGAGGATGATGACAGGGCTATAAGGTTAGCAGAAAGTCAAAGGCTGAATCTGCTACCACTTTTAACTCCTTAAGGACCCATGACGGTCCTGGCCCTTCATGGGTTGTTATACCTTTAAGGATCTATGACGGTCCTGGATTGTGATGAAATTCCAGGCTCCCTGCACGGCTGCACGCCATTCGGGGAGTCCGGAATCGGATAGCGAAAAAAAAAAAATGCTCCGTGGTCCTTAAGTGACCGCAGTGTGCGTGCGCAGCCAGTCCTTAAGGGGTTAAGGAGCAGTGTGCCTGTCTATAAACTGTTTGAGAAAGCCATTGGAAAGTCTGACCCCGGACAATGATAAATGTCAAAAAGCACACAGTCACCCTATCAGTCATCATCAACATCAGCACCTCTTCAAAGTCCAAGTCCCACTTAGCCTCCCACACCTGTTTTGAGTACACAGCAACATTAACACAGGTTAACATCCACAATGTTAGATATGACTAGTGCCTCTGCTGCTGCTGTAAATGCTGCACCTTTGACACTTAGTAGTAGTGGCAGTAGGACTGCATCAACATCTAGCCCCAGTAGTAGTAGTAGCAGCAGCACCACCTCAGGAACCCCTCATTCCATAAAGTCCACAGTATGGAGATATTTCACTCAGGATCCTCAAGCTAACCATGTTGCTATCTGTTGTCTGTGAAAAGAAGCACATGAGCAGGGGAAAGCATGCTCACCCCTAGGCACCTCGTCTATGAGATCCCACCTGAAAAACAAACACAGGTCTGACTGGGAGACACAGGCCAAAGGTGCCACAGCTAGTAGCAGCAGAAGCACTTTAAAAAGTTCCCAGGGCTCTAGGGCAGAAAAAAGAAGTAGTGATGTTATTTATGTGTCAGAAAGTGAACTACTGCCAGTGCCAACAGTTAGTTCAATCCAAATAACACCTATGGCAGGGCTCAAAATTTCCACTCGCTACTAGCCAATGGCAAGTGAAAATTTAGCCCTGGCAAGTAGAAATTTAGCCCTGGTGGGTATGTTTTGGCTTGCAGTGGCGAGTAACTTTTCAGGTCTGGCTAGTAGCAAAGGACTTAAAATTATAAGCCCTGACCTATGTCAGTATGACAGTATGATGACTCTAGCTTTGATGTAGGAGATGGCAAGAGTCATAGACTACCCACACATGCTGCCTCTACTTCCACCACCTCCTCTAATTATGTTGTTAAAGCAATAATGTTCCAGGCTTCTTCTGCCATGTCTTGCCAAACCACACTGACTGAGTTCCTGGGAAGGAGTGAAAAGCTTCACAAAAACAATCCCAAAGTACACCTGTGGAATGGCAAGATTGCCAAAATGTTAGCAATGGACAAGCTGCTGTATTCTTTTGTAGAAAACCAAGGTTTCAGAGAATTGATGTTGTGTAAGTCCACGCTGGAATTTCCCAACTATTTTTCCAGGATGGCTGTGCCTGAATTCTACAAGCAGGTGGTTAGTGTGGTGGGCAAAGGGCTGAAAAGTGCATATGGCAAGAAAATCAACCTGACAACAGATATGTGGACAAGTGGACAGAGCACAGACTATGGGTTTCCTTCCCAGCACCAATAGTGGACAACACTAGCTTACAGCATCAGGTGAAAGCTAGTAATTGTGCTTCGGGATGTGGCAATGTGATTAAAAGGTAGCAGCAGCAGGATAGCCCATACTATCGTCATGCCAACTTGTGCATGCAGAGTTTTGAGAGACAATCCCACAAAGCTGTAGATGTTCTGAGTAAGCTATTGCAGGTGATAGAGGAATGGCTTGCACCCCACTCCTTAAAAGCTGGTTTTGTGTCTGCTGATAACGGTTCCAACATAATCGCTGCTTTGAGAATAGGTGGTATGGTGTATGTGCCCTGCTTTGCCCATGTGCTACATTTATTTGTGACCAGATTCCTGGAAGAATCTAAAACCGTCAGAGAGATGCATACTATTGCCAGCAAAATCTGTGCTCATTTTAGTCGCTCCTACAGTGCATGCAATGCTCTATATTGCATATAAGAGAGTAAAAACCTGCCCCATCACCAGCTGAAAATGGATGTCCCTACCAGGTGGAATTCCATGGTGTACATGCTAGAGCATTTTTATGAGCAGAATAAGGCCATTACATTGTCAACACAGATGAGGAGGTGGAGGAGGGATTTGAAAAAGGGCTGCCACCATCTACCCCACTTGGGACCACTGCTATGACCGATAAGTAATGTGTGTCAATAATCTGAGAAGGAGGATAGCGCATGACAATGGTAAAAATAATATACATACACAAATCACACCATGCCAGTCCCCCCCCACCGCCACCACTACCATATACATCTGCCATCTGTACTTTTTTTTTTTTTTTTATCACTTGACGTCATCATGAACATGTGCCAGTGTCAATTAAGCAGGAAGTTAGTGTTGTGGGCAAAGGAGAAATGCATTCTGCATGCTAACACATTTTTCAAGGCATATGTTGCTGTAGGACTCACAACTTTGACATATTTCTAAACCACAGCCCTCAGAAGAAGTAATATTACAGTGGGAAATATAGTACCTATAGGAAATATAGGCGAAAAATGTGTTAAAATAGGCAAAAAGGAGGACATTTTTGCAGAAGCGGAATGATAAAATTTTTCACAAAAAAATAGAAAAATTTCACAAAAAGTCATGTCCACCCCTAATGCTCAGTAAGCAATTTTCTTCTAACCGGCAAGGTATTGGCCTGGGCCAACCCACTATGGGAGACGGAAAAGCCCATCATCCACAATTTCACAGAATTTGTAGCCTCATTTCAGAGACTCTTTGATGTTCCTTGACATGCTACCTCCGCTACCAAACGTCTGATGACAATACGGCAGGGCGCATGTACTGTAGCAGACTACGCTGTTGAGTTCCGCACTCTGGTGGCGGAGGTTGGTTGGAACAATGAAGACCTAGTTGCTGCATTCTCCCAGGGCTTGTCTGACACAATTAAGGATGAAACAGCAGCCTGGAAACTGCCTGGTGATCTGGAGGAGCTGATCTCAGTAACTATCCTGTTAGATACAAGAATCCGTGAGAGGCCTTCATTCAAAGTGCAAGGGTGTAAAACTGTACCCCGGTTGGCACCTACTTTCTCATGCCCACCATGTCCTCCCTCACCTCCCACACCTCCTAATTCTGACCCCGCTGGGGGGAACCTATGCAGCTAGGCTTCACACCCCTTTCTGAGGAGGAGAGGGCTCGATGCAGGAGGAGGGGCCTTTGCTTATACTGTGAGGAACCTGGCCATTTGTTGCATGCATTCCCTATTCGGCTGGGAAACGCCCACACCTAGGGTCAAGTAGGGGACAGACCCTCTCTGAAGAGTAATGGTCAAGCCTATTTTTGAAGTCGTACTATCTCAGGCCGAGTCTTCTGTGGTGGCTCTGTCACTACTGGACTCAAGGGCCGCAGGGTTTTTCATTGATGCAGACTTCGTGGCCAAACACACTATTCCATTGTTGCCTCACTCCGCTCCATTGACCATTGAGGCTATTGACGGCAGACCTCTACAGCCGGCACACATTACTCATGAGACTTCATGCGGAGACAGTTACAGGTGATAAATTCCCCCCATCATGCCATCATTCTGGGGTTTCCCTGGCTGCAGACACACAACCCTAGAATTGTTTGGCACACTTGTGAGATCCTGTTGTGGTCATCTCTATGTACGAGGTCTTTCCTCCAGCAGCATAGGAGAATATTGTGTACCTCTACCTTGTTACCTGCTGAGTATCAGGCCTACAAAGAGGTATTGAATAAGGTAGAGGCCAGTACATTGCCACCATACAGGCCCTACGAGTCTACTGTTGATCTGGTACCAGGGCCCAAACCTTCTAGGGGCCGAATTTATCCCTTGTCGGTGGAGGATAACAAGCCCATGGAGGACTATGTGGAGGATGCCCTAGCTAGGGGCATTATTCAGAAGTCTTCTTCCCCGACGGGTGCAGGCTTCTTTTTTGTTAAGAAAAAAGATGAGGAGCTCAGACCACTTATTGATTTCAGGGGTCTAAATAAGCTAATGCATTGATCACGGAGCTATTTGATCGTATCAAAGGCTCGACAATTTTCATGAAACTTGACTTGAGGGCTGCATACATCTTTGTAGGAATAAGAGTGGGCGATGAATGGAAGACAGCGTTTAACACTCGGAGTGGGCACTATGAGTATTTGGTTATGCCTTTCGGATTGTACAACACTCCCGCTGTCTTCCAGGAGTTCATTAATAATGTTTTAAGAGACCTACACCAGATCTGTGTTGTAGTATATTTGGACAATATACTCATCCATTCTCCTACCCTGGAGACACATAGAGCATATGTAGACCGGGTTCTACAACTGCTAAGAGAGAATAGGTTGTTCTGCAAATTAGAGAAGTGTGAATTCCATAAATCCCAGGTGACCTTCTTGGGATATGTGATTTCATCCGGTGTCCAGTGTAGGCGCTTTGCTATCCCAGCATACGGGCCCTGGTAAACCACTGCTGTTATGCGGCTTTTTCTCCAAAAAAATGTAGAAGGCTGAGAGTTTATATGATGTGGGCGATCAGGAATTACTTACCATCAGTTTGGCCTTGAAAGAATGGTATTATCTGCTGGAGGGCACGATGGTTCCGATTCTGAACTGACGGATCACAAAAACCTCACATATTTATCAGAGGCTAAGAGGTTGTCTTCACATCAGGCCAGATGGGCCCTCTTCCTTTTGAGATTTAATTTTGTGGTTTCCTACCTTCCTGGAACCAAAAATATTAGAGTGGATGTTCTCTATGGACAATTTGGGCCCGAGTCCCATGAGTAGTCTCCTCCGGTGCCTGTTATTCCTCCCGATCACATCTTGGCTACAATATGCACCAGTATTACCTAATGGGAAATGTTTTGTGCCCGAATCCCTCTGTATAAGACTTCTGGAGTTATACCATGCCTCAAAGGCTGCAGGACATGTTGGTCGATGTCCAGACACTTTTGGTGGCCCAGCATGAGGGCAGACTGTTTCGCATTTGTTTCAGCATGTTCCACTTGTGCACGGACTGACTCCCCGTAACCTGCTGGTCGGCCTCCTGCGGCCCATCCCGAACGGGGAGCATCCTTGGTCTCACTTGTCAATTGTTTTTATTGTTGAGTTGCCGATCTCTGAGGGTTACACAGTCATTCTTATGATCATGGATAGATTTTCAAGTTGGCTGAGATCTTTGCGAAGGAGGTAGTTCGTCTCCATGGTATATCCAAGGTGGTGGTCTCGATCGCAGGAGACAGTTTGTATCACGTTTCTGGAGAGATTTTTGTGGTCAGATGGGGATGCAGTTCTCGTTCTCTTCAGCTTGCCACCCACAGTCTAACGGTGCTGCTGAAAGGTCTAATCAGGCGCTGGAACAGTTTCTCTGTTGTTTCATTTCTGACCATCATGACAACTGTTACAGTGGGCGGAGCTGGCCAGAAACAGTGCAGATAATTCCTCCTCTTGGAACTCTCTCTTTCTGACTAATTATGGGTTCCAACCTTCTCTCCTGCCTGACCTTCGAGACACAGAACATTCCTGCTCTGGAGGAGCACTTGAAAGCACTCCACTCCACATGGGTATGGGTTCAGAGATCCCTGCAGAGTTCCACTATGCTCTATAAGAGACAAGCAGACCATAGGCGATTACCAGCTCCAGTGTTCCAGTTGGGGGAGAGAGTATGGCTGTCCTCTCACAATCTCCAACTCCAGGTGACTTGTAAAAAAACTGGCTCCCCAATTTGTGGGTCCCTTTCATGTTCTTTACAAGATTTACCCTGTGACATATTCCCTTGAGCTTCCTGCTAGCATGTGCATTTCCAATGTGTTTTGTAACTATTATACTAGGACTCCAGTCCATCCCAGACCTGTTCAAGTAGGGGATCATGAGGAGTATGAGGTACAGAGTATCCTGGACTCTCATAGGGTCAGCAGCCAGCTACAATATCTAGTTCATTGGAAAGGGTATGGGCCTGAGGAGCATTCCTGGGTCACTAAGAAAGATCTACATGCTCCAGCCCTTCTCCGTGATTTCCACTCCTGCACCGCCTCTAGTGTTGGTCCTCTTCCATGGGGGAGAGATTGTTAATGGGGTATATTATCACAGTCTACATTAGAGGCTAGAACTGGTATTTTTTTCAGCATTCACACCATGATCCTCCTACAAGATGAGAGTCTGATGAGAAGGGCTGGTTTTGGTCCTTTTTATAATAGTTTCACTTATTCCTTCCTCACAACAGTAAAGGAGTGGTTAATATCACTTTTTATTGTAGTATTAACACATCAAACAGGTTTAACCAACAAATAGTAGGAGTGAGAGGTATTTCACATTTAGCAAGGCAAGTTATACATTGTTGCACATGAATCACTGTGACACATAAAGAGTATGTATTTTGAAGTAAAACTGGAGACTAAGCAATGATGAATAGGGGAAATATTAGCCGAATTAAAATGGAAAAACAATGTCATATGAACACTATAAGTCGAATTTTAAATGGGAAGCGGTAAAATGTTAAATGTGAAAAATATTTGTTGAATTAAAATGATGAAAGAGAGCACTATAAGTCTAATTTCAAAGAGGGGTTAATATGTCAAAGGGGGGCACTATATATCACATTTATGTGATGTATACTGTATTCTGCACAGCTTTTGTTAGAACAACGATGGTTTTGAAACCATTGTTGTGGCTTCTTGAGGCGCAGGATTAGCGACAGAAAATGTAACCACAAAACAGGCAGTAATACTGAGCGTGGGTGATACAATGCTACTTGCACGTTGTTTTTACTTGTTTCCTATGGGCTTTTTTTTGACTGGTGGTGCGTATAATTACCGCTGATTTTGTTTTCACAAGTTGGGTAATAGGATACTAAAACCTGACTTAAAAAAACACGCTGGTAGAATCGAACCCTGAGTCTGAAGATAAAAATCAAAAACCAGGTTTAACAAATTTACCATACCTAGGAAAATCGCACTAGATGGACAAGAACTAGAAGAAGTGGACAAGTATGTTTATGTTGGACAGAATAGGAAATATCAACAAATGGAAAGAAGGAAATGGAGCAACCAAATGAATTTTGGCATGGATTCAACTCAATGCCCAAGAAGAAAACTCAAGACAAGATGGGTTGTTGAAATTACCAAATTTGTTGCCACACATTGGCAACAAAAAGGCACAGTACCTAGGCTGTTGCAGGTTTGCTAAGGAGGCCTTCATCCTGCAGTGGGTCAACAACGGATGAAGATGACAAATATATATCAAGATCCCAGATGGGGATTGAAACGTTTATCATGAAATAAAGCTAATGAAGCCCGCGAGTGCTGGAATTTCAATTATTATTCACTTTGCCTACCTGGGCACACAGGCATATGATCTATTTTTCGAGTATACTGCCTTTTTAACTGCCGGAGCTGTCTACAACAGCAAAAAGTGATCTTTGTATAGTATAGTATAATTCCCCTGATGAAGCCTAGGAGTAGGCGATACGCGTTGGGATGGTTGGGGTTGGAGAGAGTCCTGTTTATTATTATGCGTCATTAGGTTAACCCCTTAAGGACCATTGACGTGGCAGGACCATCACTCTGGTCCGGCACTTAAGGACCAGTGACGGTCCTGGCACGTCACGTACTTTTACTCACCGTGCTCCTGTAGGAGCGCGGTGAGTAATACCGGGGACTGAAGTTGATCGATCCAAGACCGGAGTGATCTCTTTCAGTTCCCCGTTCAGCGTGCCGCCCCACGTGATCAGTCACATGGGGCGTCAGGTCAAAGTTTCCTATGTGGTCCTTAAAGGACCGCACACCCCGGGAACGCTGGTCCTTAAGGGGTTAAGTATACATTCTTATTATGTCTTGTCTTTTGCTTTCCACTGGTTTATTAGATATCACTTCTATCTTGATATTTTAAGGTTCATTACCATTACTGTTTATCTTATTATACTAGTGTGTATTCCACATATTCATACTTATAAGTAGACAGGAACATACACTTATACTACTCCTTTTCTTATATAGGTACCTGTACATGTGGGGGTATGGTCTTGGAGGTTTTTTGGGTATATGTTTGCCCTATTATTCTAATATAGAGTGATATTGAAGTATTACCTCAGACATATATGTTACTGATTACAGGTCTTATCAGGACTCTACTATATGTTTGTAATTGTTTTTAAAGATTTGCATCTGTATTCTATATTTTTGATATATTAATAACATTTATATTTTGATATTTGAATATATTTTTGGATTCTGAGTGCCTCATTAATATGGACTTCTTTTTCTGGGGTTGGACTTTCTTTAGTCTATTTCCCAGGGTGTCTTTTCATGTGGTTTTTAGGTCCAGAGATCACCCCACTATTTTAGTGGATTTATAGGGAGTCCTATTTATGGGCCTGTGCCTACTCTAGTTCTTTTTTGTATTGCATGTATAGTATAGTTAACACTTTTTATGTTCCTCTTTATTCTTTTTCTATACTACTGTATACTGGGGGAGATACACCAAAGGTCGAGGAGAGATCAAAATGTCAATGCCCTGTTGGAGCAGTGTCAAAGGCATATCAACATTATGTACTAAAGCGTCTTCAACATCATTAAACTATAATATAAAGAAATTCGGCGCTGTGTAACTCAGTTACAATACATACAAACAACAATCTAAAACAAGGATTCAGCCCAAATCACCTATATACTCTAATAGGTAAACTAAATATAAAGTACACAAAAGGAAAGAGGAAGTGGCTTGAGGAAAAAGATTTGCCTTTTCTCCACTGACTGAGGACGACGAAGATGATGAACAGAAGGAGCCAATGCTGAAGGAAAGCTTTGGATAGTGGTACTGTGATAAAGTTGGGAGTTATCACTATACAAAGCAGCGGTATTGGAGTAGTTTATTAGATGCTCATCTTACCACAAGCATCTGTGGATTACAAGCGAGTGATGGCTATATCGATATAACGGGAGAATGAATAAGTGAATTAAACGGGACTACGTGGGACTTAGAGATCTCAAGAAAGTGAGTGGATATATTTATGTTTATTTGTATGGCATGAATATACACTGAATTCTGCGTATTTTTTTATATACATCCCTGGTGGAGATCTGATACGCTTGAAAGGAGATCGGTCTATGAAGGTGGAGATTTATTATTGCATGTTAAGTGATTGCCAAAAACATGGATAGAACTATCAGAGGGAATTGAAATCCACTAGAGTTGAATGCAAAGAACTTAACTGTAAGTTGATACTTTTGTTTCTTTGGCAATTGAACTGTTGAATTCTGATTGGATTTTATCTCTCTTTCCCTTGGTACATGATTTGGAGTGGTGATCGAGAGAAAGTTGCGCTACAATCAATTAGTCGGGAGCTGGACTTATTATGTGTATCCAGTGAAAAGTCTATACATACACGCTTTGGCAATAGTGGACTCGCCTAAATATTGGTGCATATAATTTTTTTATATACACTGTGTACTTTATGTCTTCAACATCATACCCACATCAATCCGGCAAAAATCTGCTCACATTGACATCTATCCCACATATCTTCCAAAGGTTTATGAATTTTCACTCATTACAGGCTGGATACCATTAGCCCTGCTATTTTTAAAATAGGAGGCAATGGTTTTGACAGCACATTTTACAATTCTATGAACTGTGCTGTCAACACCAAAAACTGTGCAAAAATGTTCAACGGGTGAGCAAATTTCATCCATTGAACAGTAACTAAAAATAATCACCTTTGCTATCCTGTTCCATGTGGTGGCTTCATCGCAATTTTAGGATGCACTTTTCATGGTGCAGATTCTGCACCATTAGAAGGCAGGAGCAGAGCCCAAAATAGTGGTCGAAACCACTGGTATGTGTTGGAAAACTGGTTTCCAACACATACTTGTGATTGAAACAAACACACAGATTAACACTTTGAGTGCTGTGTGATATGCAATGCATTATACAGCATTGCATATACAACTGGCACTTATAGGGATAATCCACAAACAGTTTCACGCGTGTCCTGACAACTAAAAACTTACCAGTAATACTGATGTCCAGCGGGGTTGCGTCCGACTTCTTCTTTTCCTCTTTCTTCTCTTCTTCCTCTGATCTTTATTTTTCTTTCTTCTCTGAAAATTAAAAAAAATCCATTAGTGTTGTGTATTATCAAAGTAAAAAAAATACTCCTCCAAAGATGCTACTGTTAATACTTTGAGTGGTCCTCCATCTTGTAAGTAGTAAATATGTTTAATGTGGCATCTTTTTAATTTTAAAATGTGCTGCTTCTGTGTAAATATGTTTCAGATTCTTTACCCCCTTGCTTCTGCCGCCTCCGCTGGAGGTGGAAGGCATTCAGACTGGCACAAACTCCATTTCTGACCTCTTGGTTCATTGCCCAAATCAGACTGCAGGAAATTTGAACCAAGACTGGCTTTTATATGTCAGTCTAAGTTCAAAATAGATTGGCAATCTCCTATTGGCTGGGAAGTGCTTACGCACCTCCCAGCCAATCATCTTCTAGCATGGGGGATGACAAGCCAGTATCAATTCAAAATTCTGGCAGTCTGACTCAGGCAACAGCCCGAGAGGTCAGAAGCAGAGTCTGTGCCAGTCCATGTGCCAGCGGTGGTGGAGGAAGCAAGGGGAGAAAGAATTTGAAACTTTTGAAACATATTCACACAGAAGCAGGACATTTTATAAATTAAAAGATGCCACAATAAACATATTTACTACTTAGAAGATGCCACAAATAGTTACCCTTTGAGGGCTAACCCTCCGGCGCTCAAAGGGTTAACAGTCGCATCTTTGGAGGGTATTTATCTTATTTTAACAGTACAAAACACTATTGGATATTTTTAAATATTTTCAGAGAAGAAGGAAGATCAGAGGAAGAAAAGAAAACTGAAGGAATGAAAACAGAAGAGAAGAAAGAAGGAAAGATTACTGAGGAAGCTGGACAGCGGATGACAGGTAAGTGTTACATTTTCGGACTAGTTTTAGCACACTCTCGTTGTTTGACACTGTCAAATAATGACATTTTTTTTTTCCTTTGATGTTCCCACAATTCGTGCTGTTTAGTGTGAGTTGTGGGAACTAAAAACCATAAAGAGTATTTTGCCAAAACTGGGGTTTTGGACAACAACGCTCTTTTTGGCATGTACCTCTCCAGCATTAGAATAGCTGGGGTATATGGTTGATTTTTTTGGCGCTACTCTTTTTGTTATTACTGCTGGTTTTACCGGTGGTAATAGTATCGAGCCCTATATCAGCAATGGCCTATTTCCATATGACACTCTGGTATTCAAGGGTTCATTTCCAAACTATGCTGCCCCATAACAGACATATTTACATAAAAATACATAGTGTAATCCATTTTGTTTGAAAAGAAAATCAGACCTCGCAGGGAGGCATCAAGACCCCTCCTTATGTCCCCCTGGCATTGGTCTCCTATCCAATAGAATAGATGATCAATGCTTGGACCAGGAAGGTTCTGAGAGCCTTCCTCTGCCTCCTTCTCATCAACCTTGCTATGAATGACAGGGTTGAGTAAAGGGATCCTCAAGACAATCCTCAGTGCATTCCTTGTTGTCGCATTGAACATCTATCCTACTGGATAGGTGATCAATGCCAGGGGGACATCGGTCTGGGTCCCTATGCCCTTCGCAGGTCTGATTTTCTTACAAAAAATGAAGCATATTGCAGGACTAGGGATCCTGAACTATGTGTATTTTTTTTTCAATATATTGACATGGAGCGATGGTATGCGGTAGCACATGTGGAATATTAACTCTATGAGTCTCATGGATACCCCTCTGGCACTCAAAGGGTTAATGGGATGTACAGAAGGATCTGCTGCCTGAGGAGAACCTCTGCTTGTCAAAATGGAAGATGCGAAAGGATACCCTTCACTTGTTGGACATGTCAATCTGCCTGCTTGGTGAGGTTCGACAAGTGGAGGGTCTCCTCTGGCATCTGATGCTTAAACAAACAGGCACCTTGATGATGTTCACTGCTTCAAGATGTAGGTGGTCACCACTCTCCAAAGGAAATCTCTACAAACTATGATGTTGAATTGTATATATGAATAAGAGGTCGTACGACGAATAATTATCCTGGCACCTGCTCTCTCATGCCGCACAGGGACCACAAAGGGGCGTCGATAGGGACGTCGGTGCAGCTAGTGTGATGCTTTAAAAAAAAAAATGCCCGGGCTGGTATTCCCCTACAATCCTCCCCTGCCTCCTTTCAACTTTCCCTTACCTCTTCATCTCGGCTCATAAGTCATGCCTGAATTAGACTTTTCTCCACCCATGTCTCCCTCACATATAAGTAGTGTAGACCAGACAGGGGAAACCAGGCCATGATTGCTTGGCCTACTGGGGGATGCCCGATCCCCCCAATAGGACAATCCTCCCCTGTTTGTCAATAAATATTCATCATACTTCTACTTCTTATTCATATTGACACTTCAATATCATAGTTTAGACTCGTTTAAAACGCTCTCCTTTGTAGAGATTTCCTTTGATTTATGTGTTGACTGGGCACACGTGGGTCAGTTCGGATAGCAGCGAGCTCTAATTGGATCTATACATATTTTTTTTAATCTATAGACACATATTTTGTATAGTATCTTTATCTAATCCTATTATTATTTTTTTATATTTTTACCACTTGTAGTGACAGGGCACCATTTTTGATACCATTATAGTCCAGGACTCCACTATCTTCAGGCAGCAGATCCTTCTGTACATCCCCTTTACCCATTGAGTGCCAGAGGGGTACCCAGCACATTTGTAGTTAAATGGATCCCCCTCTGGTTAAATCAGCAATTATATATAGGGAGGGCAATTTGCACAAATGAAAAAACGGTACATTGGCAATAAATCAAAACACACACTGATCTGAATGGGGTTTTTAAACCCTGGGATGACAGATATATCTACAATGCATTGGAAACATCTCTAGCAGCAAAGGGGTTAATTATGAAGGGTAGAATTTTAGATTCTAGGCTGTAATTAACAAGCCATGAGCCAGTACCTTTCATGGCATTACTGACTGGTTCCTTATTACCCAGCACGGATTTTTTGAAGATTACTTAGTGCTGTGTTAGGAGAGGAGGGACCTTAACATCTCATCCTATTGAATGTTTCTTGCTGCTATTTCAGATCCTCCTGTATGTGTGTGGCATCTATTGAGTCAACCAGACAGTACCTGAGAAATTCTGCAGGGATTACCAACGCCTTCCTGCCACCACAATATTTTTTCTTCTTTATTACCAGTTGCATTTTGCATTCCAGACATATTAACAACAAAAATGTATTGTTACTATTAGAGCTTTTTACTCTTTCAGTGCCACAAGGGTATGCAATGCACATCTCTGTGGCAGAACGGGCTACAAGAGTGGTGACGTTTGTGGTGCTGATACTGAATTCTGAGAGGATCCTCTTTGCTCCTCCAGTGGACATGTAAGGAAGCAGAGAGAATGCTCTCAGACTTCAGGATTGTCATACTGCTGGACATTCCTTCCACATCAACACCGGTTTGACAACCCTGTATGCTATGGGGGAACATCTCCTCCCCTCCACTTGCATCCCTAAATTTTAGTGCAAACGCAATGTGTATGACATTTTTCTGGGGGGGAGGGGCAAAGCCATAATATGACCCCAAGATCAGCCCATCCAGCCCCTTTGTTTATATGGAGGGGCTAATTGTAGGGGGGCCCATGTGTGTGTCGGGACACCCATGTGTGTGTCGGGACACCCATGTGTGTGTCTACATCGTAATGTTGAAGTGTTTTGAACACATTGACAAAATCATATCACCACAGCATTGACCTTTAGTGAATCTCCCCCCCAATGACTGTTCTTGATCACATCTGTATGTAAAGAAACTGCATTTTCCACCCTCTCAGTACATGGAACGTTGTGTTCATAAACACAGACAGAAAGGGGAATGTCTGTCAGTAAAACAAGCAAAAAATAGATACATGCGGGCAGTGTATATATATTTTTTTAGAAATAATTTTTATTGATAAGAAAGAGGTGGTACAGTAACATCATAAGCATACAGAATGCACAGTAATTATCTATATTATAACTCTAAATACAACAGTAAGTTATAAGTTTGCAAGAATAAGTTTAACTTTCTTACTGAATTTGATAAAGCAACACAACATTAATCTAGACAAGACAAAATTAAACAACCCCCTAGCTACCCCCTCCCCTTCCCCAGATTGAGCACCCCATCCCCCAGACCATAGGAACAGCCCCTAAGAATAAAGTGTATTATAACATTCAGTGATGAATAATCCTGGTTGTGATCGAGAAGATCAGACATTGGATATCCAAGGATCCCAAATCCTGATAAACTGGTGGGGTGAGCCTCTATGAATGTGGACTAAAGGATAATGGGGTACATTTTGATTGACCAGTTCAATCCAAGCACTACATGCAGGACCCAAGTCCGACATACATTTCATTGCCACTAATTTACAAGCCATTATCAAGAGTTCCCGAATCAATTTGGTTTGATGGACCGATAGCAGACCATCTGGTATAACTGAGAATATGCAGAGTTTGGGCTAAAGAGGGACAGAGAGCTTAAGAATGGCAGATAGTTTGGTTATCACCTGAGGCCAGAATTCCTGTATTGGTGGGGAGTCCCACAGTAGGTGCCAAAAAGTACCCATGTCCTGCTTGCATCTAGTATATAAGTCATTGGATAATGTCTCCATCCTAGCCACTCTGGACGGAGTGTAATATGTCCTGTGTAGAATCTTAAGCTGAATCAATGTCTGTTATTAACAGTCAGTGCTTTGAGGCTAGACAATGCCTCCGACCACTCCCAGTCCTCCACTGCACCAATGTCATCCTCCCATCTCTGTTGAAGTGTAACATTTTGGGCATATGGCATGTTACACAGCCAATTAGATATAAGTGACAAGGGTTTAAGGGTTGAGGATCTTGACATTTTGGACAGAAGAGGGAAGACCTCCACCCTAGTTGGGCGTGTACCCCAAAAGAAGGACAAGGCATGACGCATGCAGAGATATAAGTAGAAGTTAGTAATATTATACATGGAGTACAGTTGTTCAAAAGACAATAGAATATTATCACAATATAAGCTTCCGAAAGAGGTGATCCAAAACTCCGCCAACCTAGGGCCAAAATCCAAGGTAGATAAATGCGGGGGCCTTGCAACCCCTCAGGGAGGTGTATCTGGATCAACAGAAACCTACTCAGAGACCCGTTTTATGAGTGCCCATATGTTACATAAGGTGCGAGTAGGAACTGAAGGTGATTAACTAACCTGCTCTCCCAGGAGAAGAAAGTGCTCAGTACTATAGCCAGGATGAAGAAGCGGTCTATCAGTATCTGGAAATCGATGAGAGGAGTACAAGGCAGCATACACCACTGCGAATTCGGCCTGGGCTGCCAGATAATATTTATAAAAATCCGGCAGTGCTATACCACCATTACAAGCCGTTTGTTTAAGAGAAGTCAAACGAATCTGTGCACTACCCCCGCCCACAGAAACAAAGTCATAATTTGGTCAATCTTCCTAAAATATCTCATGTCAAATATCAACATCATACCCACATCAATCCGGCAAAAATCTGCTCACATTGACATCTATCCCACATATCTTCCAAAGGTTTATGAATTTTCACTCATTACAGGCTGGATACCATTAGCCCTGCTATTTTTAAAATAGGAGGCAATGGTTTTGACAGCACATTTTACAATTCTATGAACTGTGCTGTCAACACCAAAAACTGTGCAAAAATGTTCAACGGGTGAGCAAATTTCATCCATTGAACAGTAACTAAAAATAATCACCTTTGCTATCCTGTTCCATGTGGTGGCTTCATCGCAATTTTAGGATGCACTTTTCATGGTGCAGATTCTGCGCCATTAGAAGGCAGGAGCAGAGCCCAAAATAGTGGTCGAAACCACTGGTATGTGTTGGAAAACTGGTTTCCAACACATACTTGTGATTGAAACAAACACACAGATTAACACTTTGAGTGCTGTGTGATATGCAATGCATTATACAGCATTGCATATACAACTGGCACTTATAGGGATAATCCACAAACAGTTTCACGCGTGTCCTGACAACTAAAAACTTACCAGTAATACTGATGTCCAGCGGGGTTGCGTCCGACTTCTTCTTTTCCTCTTTCTTCTCTTCTTCCTCTGATCTTTATTTTTCTTTCTTCTCTGAAAATTAAAAAAAATCCATTAGTGTTGTGTATTATCAAAGTAAAAAAAATACTCCTCCAAAGATGCTACTGTTAATACTTTGAGTGGTCCTCCATCTTGTAAGTAGTAAATATGTTTAATGTGGCATCTTTTTAATTTTAAAATGTGCTGCTTCTGTGTAAATATGTTTCAGATTCTTTACCCCCTTGCTTCTGCCGCCTCCGCTGGAGGTGGAAGGCATTCAGACTGGCACAAACTCCATTTCTGACCTCTTGGTTCATTGCCCAAATCAGACTGCAGGAAATTTGAACCAAGACTGGCTTTTATATGTCAGTCTAAGTTCAAAATAGATTGGCAATCTCCTATTGGCTGGGAAGTGCTTACGCACCTCCCAGCCAATCATCTTCTAGCATGGGGGATGACAAGCCAGTATCAATTCAAAATTCTGGCAGTCTGACTCAGGCAACAGCCCGAGAGGTCAGAAGCAGAGTCTGTGCCAGTCCATGTGCCAGCGGTGGTGGAGGAAGCAAGGGGAGAAAGAATTTGAAACTTTTGAAACATATTCACACAGAAGCAGGACATTTTATAAATTAAAAGATGCCACAATAAACATATTTACTACTTAGAAGATGCCACAAATAGTTACCCTTTGAGGGCTAACCCTCCGGCGCTCAAAGGGTTAACAGTCGCATCTTTGGAGGGTATTTATCTTATTTTAACAGTACAAAACACTATTGGATATTTTTAAATATTTTCAGAGAAGAAGGAAGATCAGAGGAAGAAAAGAAAACTGAAGGAATGAAAACAGAAGAGAAGAAAGAAGGAAAGATTACTGAGGAAGCTGGACAGCGGATGACAGGTAAGTGTTACATTTTCGGACTAGTTTTAGCACACTCTCGTTGTTTGACACTGTCAAATAATGACATTTTTTTTTTCCTTTGATGTTCCCACAATTCGTGCTGTTTAGTGTGAGTTGAGGGAACTAAAAACCATAAAGAGTATTTTGCCAAAACTGGGGTTTTGGACAACAACGCTCTTTTTGGCATGTACCTCTCCAGCATTAGAATAGCTGGGGTATATGGTTGATTTTTTTGGCGCTACTCTTTTTGTTATTACTGCTGGTTTTACCGGTGGTAATAGTATCGAGCCCTATATCAGCAATGGCCTATTTCCATATGACACTCTGGTATTCAAGGGTTCATTTCCAAACTATGCTGCCCCATAACAGACATATTTACATAAAAATACATAGTGTAATCCATTTTGTTTGAAAAGAAAATCAGACCTCGCAGGGAGGCATCAAGACCCCTCCTTATGTCCCCCTGGCATTGGTCTCCTATCCAATAGAATAGATGATCAATGCTTGGACCAGGAAGGTTCTGAGAGCCTTCCTCTGCCTCCTTCTCATCAACCTTGCTATGAATGACAGGGTTGAGTAAAGGGATCCTCAAGACAATCCTCAGTGCATTCCTTGTTGTCGCATTGAACATCTATCCTACTGGATAGGTGATCAATGCCAGGGGGACATCGGTCTGGGTCCCTATGCCCTTCGCAGGTCTGATTTTCTTACAAAAAATGAAGCATATTGCAGGACTAGGGATCCTGAACTATGTGTATTTTTTTTTCAATATATTGACATGGAGCGATGGTATGCGGTAGCACATGTGGAATATTAACTCTATGAGTCTCATGGATACCCCTCTGGCACTCAAAGGGTTAATGGGATGTACAGAAGGATCTGCTGCCTGAGGAGAACCTCTGCTTGTCAAAATGGAAGATGCGAAAGGATACCCTTCACTTGTTGGACATGTCAATCTGCCTGCTTGGTGAGGTTCGACAAGTGGAGGGTCTCCTCTGGCATCTGATGCTTAAACAAACAGGCACCTTGATGATGTTCACTGCTTCAAGATGTAGGTGGTCACCACTCTCCAAAGGAAATCTCTACAAACTATGATGTTGAATTGTATATATGAATAAGAGGTCGTACGACGAATAATTATCCTGGCACCTGCTCTCTCATGCCGCACAGGGACCACAAAGGGGCGTCGATAGGGACGTCGGTGCAGCTAGTGTGATGCTTTAAAAAAAAAAATGCCCGGGCTGGTATTCCCCTACAATCCTCCCCTGCCTCCTTTCAACTTTCCCTTACCTCTTCATCTCGGCTCATAAGTCATGCCTGAATTAGACTTTTCTCCACCCATGTCTCCCTCACATATAAGTAGTGTAGACCAGACAGGGGAAACCAGCCCATGATTGCTTGGCCTACTGGGGGATGCCCGATCCCCCCAATAGGACAATCCTCCCCTGTTTGTCAATAAATATTCATCATACTTCTACTTCTTATTCATATTGACACTTCAATATCATAGTTTAGACTCGTTTAAAACGCTCTCCTTTGTAGAGATTTCCTTTGATTTATGTGTTGACTGGGCACACGTGGGTCAGTTCGGATAGCAGCGAGCTCTAATTGGATCTATACATATTTTTTTTAATCTATAGACACATATTTTGTATAGTATCTTTATCTAATCCTATTATTATTTTTTTATATTTTTACCACTTGTAGTGACAGGGCACCATTTTTGATACCATTATAGTCCAGGACTCCACTATCTTCAGGCAGCAGATCCTTCTGTACATCCCCTTTACCCATTGAGTGCCAGAGGGGTACCCAGCACATTTGTAGTTAAATGGATCCCCCTCTGGTTAAATCAGCAATTATATATAGGGAGGGCAATTTGCACAAATGAAAAAACGGTACATTGGCAATAAATCAAAACACACACTGATCTGAATGGGGTTTTTAAACCCTGGGATGACAGATATATCTACAATGCATTGGAAACATCTCTAGCAGCAAAGGGGTTAATTATGAAGGGTAGAATTTTAGATTCTAGGCTGTAATTAACAAGCCATGAGCCAGTACCTTTCATGGCATTACTGACTGGTTCCTTATTACCCAGCACGGATTTTTTGAAGATTACTTAGTGCTGTGTTAGGAGAGGAGGGACCTTAACATCTCATCCTATTGAATGTTTCTTGCTGCTATTTCAGATCCTCCTGTATGTGTGTGGCATCTATTGAGTCAACCAGACAGTACCTGAGAAATTCTGCAGGGATTACCAACGCCTTCCTGCCACCACAATATTTTTTCTTCTTTATTACCAGTTGCATTTTGCATTCCAGACATATTAACAACAAAAATGTATTGTTACTATTAGAGCTTTTTACTCTTTCAGTGCCACAAGGGTATGCAATGCACATCTCTGTGGCAGAACGGGCTACAAGAGTGGTGACGTTTGTGGTGCTGATACTGAATTCTGAGAGGATCCTCTTTGCTCCTCCAGTGGACATGTAAGGAAGCAGAGAGAATGCTCTCAGACTTCAGGATTGTCATACTGCTGGACATTCCTTCCACATCAACACCGGTTTGACAACCCTGTATGCTATGGGGGAACATCTCCTCCCCTCCACTTGCATCCCTAAATTTTAGTGCAAACGCAATGTGTATGACATTTTTCTGGGGGGGAGGGGCAAAGCCATAATATGACCCCGAGATCAGCCCATCCAGCCCCTTTGTTTATATGGAGGGGCTAATTGTAGGGGGGCCCATGTGTGTGTCGGGACACCCATGTGTGTGTCGGGACACCCATGTGTGTGTCTACATCGTAATGTTGAAGTGTTTTGAACACATTGACAAAATTATATCACCACAGCATTGACCTTTAGTGAATCTCCCCCCCAATGACTGTTCTTGATCACATCTGTATGTAAAGAAACTGCATTTTCCACCCTCTCAGTACATGGAACGTTGTGTTCATAAACACAGACAGAAAGGGGAATGTCTGTCAGTAAAACAAGCAAAAAATAGATACATGCGGGCAGTGTATATATATTTTTTTAGAAATAATTTTTATTGATAAGAAAGAGGTGGTACAGTAACATCATAAGCATACAGAATGCACAGTAATTATCTATATTATAACTCTAAATACAACAGTAAGTTATAAGTTTGCAAGAATAAGTTTAACTTTCTTACTGAATTTGATAAAGCAACACAACATTAATCTAGACAAGACAAAATTAAACAACCCCCTAGCTACCCCCTCCCCTTCCCCAGATTGAGCACCCCATCCCCCAGACCATAGGAACAGCCCCTAAGAATAAAGTGTATTATAACATTCAGTGATGAATAATCCTGGTTGTGATCGAGAAGATCAGACATTGGATATCCAAGGATCCCAAATCCTGATAAACTGGTGGGGTGAGCCTCTATGAATGTGGACTAAAGGATAATGGGGTACATTTTGATTGACCAGTTCAATCCAAGCACTACATGCAGGACCCAAGTCCGACATACATTTCATTGCCACTAATTTACAAGCCATTATCAAGAGTTCCCGAATCAATTTGGTTTGATGGACCGATAGCAGACCATCTGGTATAACTGAGAATATGCAGAGTTTGGGCTAAAGAGGGACAGAGAGCTTAAGAATGGCAGATAGTTTGGTTATCACCTGAGGCCAGAATTCCTGTATTGGTGGGGAGTCCCACAGTAGGTGCCAAAAAGTACCCATGTCCTGCTTGCATCTAGTATATAAGTCATTGGATAATGTCTCCATCCTAGCCACTCTGGACGGAGTGTAATATGTCCTGTGTAGAATCTTAAGCTGAATCAATGTCTGTTATTAACAGTCAGTGCTTTGAGGCTAGACAATGCCTCCGACCACTCCCAGTCCTCCACTGCACCAATGTCATCCTCCCATCTCTGTTGAAGTGTAACATTTTGGGCATATGGCATGTTACACAGCCAATTAGATATAAGTGACAAGGGTTTAAGGGTTGAGGATCTTGACATTTTGGACAGAAGAGGGAAGACCTCCACCCTAGTTGGGCGTGTACCCCAAAAGAAGGACAAGGCATGACGCATGCAGAGATATAAGTAGAAGTTAGTAATATTATACATGGAGTACAGTTGTTCAAAAGACAATAGAATATTATCACAATATAAGCTTCCGAAAGAGGTGATCCAAAACTCCGCCAACCTAGGGCCAAAATCCAAGGTAGATAAATGCGGGGGCCTTGCAACCCCTCAGGGAGGTGTATCTGGATCAACAGAAACCTACTCAGAGACCCGTTTTATGAGTGCCCATATGTTACATAAGGTGCGAGTAGGAACTGAAGGTGATTAACTAACCTGCTCTCCCAGGAGAAGAAAGTGCTCAGTACTATAGCCAGGATGAAGAAGCGGTCTATCAGTATCTGGAAATCGATGAGAGGAGTACAAGGCAGCATACACCACTGCGAATTCGGCCTGGGCTGCCAGATAATATTTATAAAAATCCGGCAGTGCTATACCACCATTACAAGCCGTTTGTTTAAGAGAAGTCAAACGAATCTGTGCACTACCCCCGCCCACAGAAACAAAGTCATAATTTGGTCAATCTTCCTAAAATATCTCATAGGTATGGGAACAGGAGTACCCTGAAAAACATAGAAACTTAGGCATAAAGACCATTTTAATTAAATTTCCTCTCCCCAACACATTCAGCGGTACTTTCATCCAAGCCCTAACTTTTGTTTGAAAAGCATCAATCAGGGGATCCAAATTGGCAGCAAGAAAATCTCCACTGTGAGTGGAGACAATGATGCCCAAGTATTTTGTCGAGTCAACAAACTGCAGTTGACCAGTATCAACCTCCTCCATGGGTATGGACTTCTGCAGTGGCAATATGGACGATTTAGCCCAGTTAATGGAGAGACCAGAGAAGGAGCCGAACTCCTCCACCACCTCCAGAGCCCTTGGCAAAGATCTCCCGCCATCACCTAGGAACAGGAGAATGTCATCTGCATAAAGGGCGAGTTTCTCCTCTCTCCCTTCGACTGTAAATCCCACAATATGTTGATCCCCTCTTATTCTTGAAGCCAGAGTTTCCATAGCCAGGGTGAACAAGCCAGGGGATAAGGGACAGGGATCCTTACCCGGTTTAGAAAGAACTATAATATTATCCACTCTGAGAGATTTGGGAAGCACTCAGGCTTCAAAGACTGAATAAAATGTATTCAGTAGTTGGGGTGCAAGTGTATTAGTGTATTTTGCATACCACTCCACTGGGAGTCCATCAACCCCAGGGGATTTACCCGATGGATGTTGTTTAATTGCCTCTACCACTTCTCTCAGGAGAATGGGAGAATCTACATTCTCCTGTCTTCATCGTCCAACGATGGTAAGCAACACATCTGTAAGATTCGGTTCATCCTACCACAATCATGTGAGGATCTAGAAGAGTAAAGAGATTTGTATAAATCAGTAAATTCCCTAGTGATAGTTTCATTAGTGGTTAGAAGCAGGCTCGTTGCTACACCAGCGACATAATCATGTTAGAACCCGTGTTGGTTCTCACCAAGTGGGCCAACAGTTTGCCTGCTGTGTCACCTTGTTCAAATAACATCTGTTTTTATAGGACATTTGGTTTAGGATGAGGTCAGACACTACAGTATTATAATTTGGGGAGGCAGTCTGAAATGCTTCGTAGGTTTCAGAGGTGTCCAGTGCAACAAGTTGATTCTCTGCCGCCCTGAGAGAGTCCTCTAACGGACGTATTTCTTCCTGTTTGTGTTTTTTGTACTCCGAAATGTGAGATGTGAGGGACCCCCTAGCTACAGCCTTAGCTGCATCCCAAATGATTAGTGGAGAAGCAGAATGTGAATTTTCTACAATGTAAAGTTGAAGGTCCTGAGCATGTTGTCGAGCAATAGCCTCCCTATCCAAACACATTGGATTAACATCACCTGTGAGTGGGAGTGTCTCCCAAGGAGATGGAGGTAACCAAAGGAGAGTGATCAGAGGCCACCCTGGGTAAGAACTGACAGTCATCCAGTCTACGCAGTCCAGAATGAGAGACAAATGTATAGTCAATGCGGGAAAGAGATTTATGGGTGGCAGAGTGGCAAGAGTATTCTAGCGTCTGAGGGTGTAAGGTCCTCCATGCATCCACCAATCCCATGTCCTGCAGAAGTGTTTGAAATCTAACCCTGGATTGTCTGTTATCCTCACTCAACCCCCACTTCCTATCCAGTCTCTCATCCATAGTCATATTAAAGTCACCTGAGCAAATAATTACATGGTCAGAGTGAGTAGAAACATAGATCAGCGCCTCACGCAGAACACTGGGTTCAAATGGGGGGTATATATATGTTCATAAGTAAAAAAAGATATCCTTGAAGTTTACAGGACAAGAAAATAAATCTACCATTAGGGTCCATATGTATATCTATAAATTCAAAAGGAGTCACTTTATGTATCAGAATGGACACCTATCATGGTGCCAGTGCTCTTTTTGCGACATTCTGTCAGTCTACACTCCTGCTTTACTCCTATTGGCTATACTGGGCTTGTCCCGCCCAGTATGGCCTTTATATACTGGGTTCTGGCACCTCTCCGGTGCCCTTTCTTGGTGATCCAGTACCAGCGCTTGTTCCTGATCTCAGTTGTTCTCAGTGTATCGACCCGGCCTGTCTGACTACTCTGCATCTCGTCTCCTGCCTGTGAACTGACCCGGACTGCCTTACCATTCTGCTTCTGCTCCTGTGCACAGACCCGGCTTGGCTGACGTTCCTGCTCCATGTATCGACCCGGCTTGGCTGACATTCCTGCACTGTGTACCGACCCGGCTTGGCTGACATTCCTGCTCCGTGTACCGACCCGGCTTGGCTGACATTCCTGCTCCATGTACCGACCCGGCTTGGATGACGTTCCTGCTCCGTGTACCGACCCTGCTTGGCTGACGTTCCTGCTCAGTGTACCAACCCGGCTTGGCTGACTTTCGTGCTCCAGTTGCCTCTGTGTCGCCTTGGTCACATTCCTATTTGCTTGTCATTCGAGTCACTCCCGGTTGGTTGCTACCTCAGGGTGAGTTGCTCAGTTACTCAGTCCGTTACTGTCACGGCAGTGCTCTGTTGAGCAGTCTCCATTACTGCCACGGCAGTCTCCAGTCGCTTAGTCTCCGTTATTGCTACGGCAGAAAGCAAGTGGCCTAGTCTCCGTTTACTGCTACGGCAGAGTACAAGTGGCCTTGTCTCCGTTACTGCTACGGCAGAGTGCAAGTGGGCTAGTCTCTGTTTACTGCTACAGCAGAGTGCAAGTGGCTTAGTCTCCGTTTACTGCTACAGCAGAGTACATGTTGCCTGGTCTCCATTACTGCTACGGCAGTGCCCACGTCTCTCAGTCTCTGTTACTGCTACAGCAGTGATCACGTGGTCTTGTCTCCATTACTGCTCCGGCAGTGCTCTATGTTGATCAGCCTCCGTTACTGCTCAGGCAGTTCTCCATTGTCTGCTAACCTATTACTGGGCGTTACTCGTATTTAAGCTCTCTATCCTAGGTGATCTTCTTAACAGACCTTACCTCACATGGAACTGTTTACGCTTGCTGAAGGCCATTAACCCATGCAGTACCGATACACTGGGATTCCTTCAAATTCTGCCTGACCTGTGTCAGTATATCGTATTATGGACTCTATGTTTATACTGGACCTGTGTAGGCATATGTAAATGTAACCTGTCTTGTGTCTGTATTATACTGAGAATATACTACAGGACTATTGTGGGTTATTGTATTGCTGATTGCTTAATAAAACTGTGTTTGATCCAAACCTACTGTGTCTGTGTGTCAAACAAGCCGTTACAATACCCCAGTAGCATGCGTGGAGAACGTAGAGTGTTAATGACTAATCCATGGCCGTTTCAGTGCCATAATTTTCCCTGCATATAAGTGTGTTTCCTGAAGCATAACAATGTCAGGGTGATGTTGTCTGACATGTGTAAGGACCAAGTTTCTCTTAATGGGATCCTTTAGGCCTCTAACATTCCAAGAAAGCAGTCTAATCTTACTTGCCATAGTAAAAAGATAGTGATATGTAATAGCAGCCATCCACCACAACCAGGGGATGACTCACTCGATCTGAATGAACTAACCCCAAAAGTGGTAAAACCCCTCCCACCCTGTCCCCATCCAACCCTAACCAGGTGAGGACCCAATCAAAAAAAAAGAACCCCAAGGGAATCCCAAGCTGGACCCAGGATGCTCCCCACATCAAGAAAAACACAACCTATGCGAGGAAAAAAAACATAGAACACATCTATATTCCCGTGGGTGTCCAAGATGATATATGATATCCACATTGGTGCATCCCTAGAAAAATTATAGAAAATTTGTGACACATCAGTGCAGTCAACACTTCCAGTGTAACTTAAATAACAATACAGTGATCCCACATATGTATCTTAGCTATACAGGCAGCACCACCCACCAGCAATAATCAGAGGCAGACACGGTGCACCGGCCCCAATATACAAGGTTACCCATGTTTCAGAAACATGATAGTAGTATAATTACTGTTGGAGCACTCCTCCACAGAGCTTCCTCATCTCGTTACACAGGAGTAAACAGTAACTAAATAATAGTAACTAGGGAGTATAAGTGTAATTATAGAAAACAGGGAAAATAAACTGTATCCCCTTAAATAAGTGTTAATATATTTATGTAGAAGAGACTCGTAGACAATACCCCTCCACCAACATCTCAGCGACATGCAAGCATGACTATACATCAAGTCGCTAGGCAGATGCCAACGAGCATATATCTGTTGATTCATCCTCATGGATGTCAAGTCTAGTGTCCAGTGTGGATCCCACATACTGTTGAGGTGAGGACAGTCATAAAGCCACATTAGTGGAACATCTAAGATGGAAAGTTAGGGAACACATCTGCAGGGTATATATAATCAAGTAGAAGAAGTCATTGTGTAAAAATATCTCTCCCATTTACAAATCTTCAATCCATCTCATAGCCTCAGATTCAGAATTAAAAAACGATGTAGTACCATTGTGGATTACACGTAGTTTGGCTGGAAACAGCATGGCATATTGGATCTCTTTTTCAAGCAACTTGCAGTTAACCTCCTAGAATTTCATCCATTGACATTGCACCTCCATTGAGAAATCTGGATGTATGGAAATTTGAGTGTTTCCGTGTATAAAAAGGCCATTAAGACGGGCCAACTGTAGTATTACATCTCTATCTCTATAATTGAGGCCCTTGGCAATCAGGGGCCTTGGAGCGGTTCCTGGAGGAGGACAAACCAAGGGAACCTTATGGGCTCTCTCCGCAACAAATGAGCCAGAGAGTCCTTCCTCTCCCAATTTCTCTTTTACCCAGCTTTCCACAAATTGTTCCGATTGCGTTCCTCACAGTTCTCTGATATACATATAATTTGGATGTTACAGCGGCGTGATCTGTTTTCAAGGTTGTCAGCTTTCCTTTGTAGGGTTCTAACCTGCTGCTTCAGTGTTTCAAGTGATTCACTGATAGGTGGGATAGAGTCCTCCACTGCAGAAACTCCCCTCTGTGTATCCAGCACTTTTTCTCTCATATTTTGTTGGTCAGCACGCAATAGATTTAACTCCATTTATACAAAGTCAATCTTGGTGGTTAAAACATTCTGACAATTGGAGATGGCTGCCATTAGTTCTGTGAAGTGTGACTCAGAGATATCATCAGGTTCAGTGGAGTGGAAAGGAGAAGAGGGCGTAGATGTTTGCTCCATAATAGCCTGTACCTCTCCCTCCTCCAATTGCCTCCTAGCGAATTGACTAAGCTTATTTTTAAAATCCCCCGTTTTCCCATGACTGACTTGAGTGGAGGCACTAGTATATCAATAGAGGTAAGATGCTGAAGAATATGGATTAAAGAACCACGGCTACACAATGAGAGAGAAGACACCCAGGGACATCAGATGTTATCTATTTCATATCTGGAGCCATAGGAAAGTAGCTAAGTATCAGAAATGATAATGAGTATAAGGTATCATCTGAGGCTGAGCCAGAGACAGTATTCAGCTGTAGTTTAGCTGCTTATATTATACAAGGGAGAGATAGATATGGGGGCACAGAAATAGGAGAAGAACACACACATGGTATCGTAGTGTGGTGGCTTAGGTAACCCAGATAATGATTTGTAGCTTGATAGCATAAGTAGAAGTGCCACCCATGCGGACTGGGTACCATCCGCCCCTTTTAAAGTAGATTACCAAAGCAGAATTCCTGAGTGGGCATCGTCCCAAAAATCCAGTGAGTTTAATTATATATAGGAACTTATAGCAAAAAATCCAAGGTGTAATTAGAGATTTGGTAGTGGTCAAGGTTGGCGCTTATGGCCTTAAAATATACATGGGAGAAATGGGGGCACACAAACAGGAAAGAAGGACAAACAGGGTAGGAAATGGATGGTAACCCAGTTAAATCAAGTATTAGCTTCCTGTCAGGAGGCATAGACACCACAACAGTTCCTGTATAAAGATTCCACACCACACTCTGGGGTAGGCACTAGCAGTCCAGAGAAGGCTACAGACCAGCGATGACACAGGGTTTAATGCAGAGAGCCAGTTAGAAAGTGAGTTCAAAACAGTCAGATGACAGTGTCAGCAGTTTAGCAGCAAGTCCAGTGTAAGACCTCTGGACACTGATAGCACCTGAGGCATACCTCAGAGTCCCAGTGTCAGGGTGGTAGGAGCCTCTATTATTCATGGGAGAGATAGGGGAATACATATACAGGGTAAAATACAAACAAGGTGCGAGTAAATGAGGGCCAATGCAGAGCAAGCAACAATCTCCAGGCCAGAGACAGAGTGGTCAAAATAGAGGAGCCCCCGGACCAGGCATAGATATCAAAGTTCATACTCCAGGGCCTGAAGGGGAGATGGCTCAGCGATGTACTCTTTTAAAGTCCAGATAAATTTATGAGGAAAGATACTGAAGAGTTATTTCATCTCCCACCATGCACAGGTCTACGGCCTTTGGTCAGCCTGGTGTGAGCTGTATATGGAAGGATATTATACAGTAGTCCTATTGGAAGGGAGGGGAACTGGGATAGAAAATAATAAATAGGGTGGTGCTCTATGGAAGTGGGGCAATGTCAGCTCTCCCAGTTTAGGCCCTCTGGGGACAGGCAACTCACTATTCCTCAGAGCAGTTAACAGTGTCCTCCAGTGTACAGAGTAAGCCACTTGTCACTGTCAATGCTGAGCAGGATAAGCCTCAGTGATTTGAGCTGGGATTTGCCGCCATACGGCCTCTTCACAGCGGATCAAAAGAAGATGTGCAGCCTAGGTCCCGCAGACACGGTCGGCCAGGCAGCAGTGAAGATTCCCTTACTCGCCAGCTCGCCAGACTGACGGCAGACCACAATACTGTAGCGAGCACCCAGTGATTGGTAGCAGGTACAGCCAAGGAGTAGATGTGCCCCTTTCATACATAACGCTGCCCCGTCACATCACAAGGCTGCTACCGCAGATCATCAGGCCTACAATCAGGACATGCCAACATGTGATGTTCGAAGCCTAAATCTGCATTCTAGACACATCAATCAACTTCTCGAGTAGGCAGGAATACAGTGCCAGTACTAGCCAGCAGAGTCCAGCTCAGCAGAAGGGTGGATGCAGCAGGATTGTCTCCACATAGACGGAGCAATGTAGGAACGCACCTGCTCGGTCTGGCTTCCTGCCACTCCCCCAGCAGTGTATATATTTTAATATCCCAACATTTATATCTGAAAATTGACAAATTATATGTGACTTTGTAAAGCAAAATAAAAAAAATAATTTTTACTCATGTATGTAATAATATCGAAGTATTTTACCACTAAGCATTATCTATTGTTTTCAATATATCTGGGTTAAAGATGTTATTGTTACCCAGTTTAACTCTACTCATTTTATTTATCTCAGAAGGATATGAATCTTAACTGCAACCCTTATGTTTGAAGAGATTCTGAATTTGGTTTATTAACCAGCTGTGGTATGTTTCCAGCATGTAAAACAATACCTAAATATCATAAAAATAATACAATTTGAAAATATGTTAACATATTTTCAAATTGTATTATTTTTATGATATTTAGGTATTATTTTATATGCTGGACAGAAAGGGAGACACAGTGTTATTAACAAGTGAGTTGAAGTTATCAGACATGAAAATGTAATTTGGGCTCAAAATCTATACAAAATCTATACATTTGTATTTTATAAATAAAAATCAAAGAAATCATTTACACAAGGGACATAGGCCCATATTTACAAAAGCAAACTGGAGTTACACTTTAGTACACCAACTGCACCATAGGGAACATGAGAAAAATTCTTAAGAGTAATGGGGGGAATCCAGACATGCACCCCTTGTTCATAGTGCCTAGAGGGATCAGCTGCACCTCACTGACGAGGCCCAAAAAGGCCAAAACGCACGTCTGGGGTTAGCTGTTTCCTTTGTTCAGAGAGGAATTGTCTTGAATTTTGTGGCTGGACTGTCATTTGGCAGGACCAGTATGATATGCTTCAGTAGATTTTTTCTCTGTGTATGGCACTAGTGATCTAAAAGAGATTGCACCCTGGGTGCTGGACACAGTCCTATTAAGCTTCTTGCATGTATTTGCTAGCTCATGAGCCTAGCTGAGCATCTCTGACCTTTCTTTCTGCACATGTAAGATTGGCAGGGTTTTAGATATGAGCCGACAGGTCCTTATCTATGGGTTGTAGCCTTCTGAGTGCCAGAAAAGTGTTGCACAAATTGCTTTGAAATGCATTGGACACCACTCCGACAATCCAAGGCTTAATAAACATTTGTGAAAGTTTTTTCTTATAGAATCTGAAAATATCTCTACTTTAGGATATTGTCACCACGTGAATATAGGACCAATGCTACAACATCCCTTCCAGCATTCACCAATGTGGAGAAATACTTTGACAGGAAAATTTAACATGGATAATGTATCTTCTCATTAAAATCTTGTTTCCTTGTTCTTTATATGTGACACAATTAGATACATATCATACCATTCCTTCAGATCTGTCTCCCAGCTAAGCATATAATGAAATTTATATCATCAGGATATAGGAATATATTTGAGTCGATACTGGGTATTAATCTGTTATAACTATAGTTATCTAAGCATTAATTTTCAAAACTGTAACCTTACATGTGCTTTATTTCCTTCAAATTATTGTTATAAGAAAAGTTCTAGATTTGTTAAGTTTGTAAATGAATGTAAATCTGGGTTTGAGAAGACATTGTCATCAAAAAGAAGTCCTATTCTAGACCATGCCAACTGCACCAGCTAGACAGATATTCATAAAATCACAACATTGAAGTGTAGGTTTTAGCCCATGAATGTTAGTCTTCTCCAGTGGAGATCTATGTAGCATTCCATGAGTTGGTATGCAACACATCACTTTGCAATGCACTGCACACAGCTATATCCTTAACCATTTAAGAATCAGAGTAGTGTACAATGCATTCTACAGCAATGTGTTATTCACCCTTCTGGTCCTTTAAGTGTTAAAGGGTTAAATCAATCAGAAACTCCCCTCCTGTTGTGGAATTAGTTTTTCACCATTTCTGCATAATGTCCTTGGTGCTTTTTGCTGATAATAAAATCTATTATAGTTGCAGAGGTGAGTAATGAAATAATTAATTCTACAACAGTATCATTATGACAATCTCTGTGGAATAAAAGATTGTTATGCGAGATCTGGATACACTCGCAATAAATTAAATTTTAATTTCTCTCAGTAACTATAAAGTTTTCCCAAGCCCAAAAATGTCACTGATCATTTAATTATGAATTATGTGTCTAATAAGTAATGAACAAAACGTCTGTAAAGCAGATAATTATGCTTCATCACTGAAGTGTTGAAAATGTGCTGAAGTCCTTTGTGATGATGACAATCTTTTGCCATGAATATAGTTTTTTATCTATATCAATTTGTATTAAAAAAAGTACAATAGTAAATGTTCAGTTATTAATGTTATCTCAATGAAGAAATATTGCAAGGACTAAAAATGTTAACTCATTGGATGAAAGAGAGTAGTGGTGAAGTAATGTGTTGCAGCCATCTTTATATTACAGAGGGTTAATATAGGTTTGGTATTATTTTGAGATTACTTTTACATACATTCAGTACCTTAACCCATTGAGTGCAAGAGTGGTATGCAATGCATTGTGAAGCAATGTGTTGGGTACTCCTCTGGTTCTCAAATGGTTAAGTAGCAATTGTGATTTTTACTAGGTCCAACCCCTCAGCTAGTATCAAGGTTACAGTTACAAACTTTGCAGGTTGATTGTGTAGACCCTATAGCTATCAACTGCGAGTTAGGGAAACATTTTAATAGAACTAATCAGACTGGACTGTGAGACTTCAGTTGTACAGCTCAGTCTCTGACTAAAGAGGGAGCACTGACGGTCCCTGATCAGAACCCCCATTCTTCTCCCTCATTTTTCCTCCAGATTTCACAATACAGCACTGGCTTTATCAGCAGGTCTTCTCCCAGGAGATCAGACCTCCCAGCAGGGCACTATCCACATGATCGTTGCCCTTTAAATTGCACACAATGAATTACAACACCTAGAGCCAGTTATAAATGATCCAATCTCCATAAATAAAAAATAATTTTACAAGGAGAGCTTCTCTCCACATCTTAAATTCACCATTGCTGATTTATGACATAATTGTTCCACCTTATTTTGACAGAATTGTTCCACCTTACCACTTTTCAAGGCTAGATCGTCAAAGCTCAGAGATTACTTTTGAGGGGCTAAAAGGTCTATATGCAGAACAAATAATCGTGCATTTTATACTCACAGGTATTCGTTGTTGGTCCACAAAATACGAGATACTTCTGGTGAGGAAGTTATTCATTATGTCACAACGTATGGATCTGATACTGGATATATCAGACATATCATTAATAAAAATTGGCACATCCTTACATCTGATTCAACATTGAGGAAGACTCCTGGTGATAAACCATCTTTCAGTTTTAGAAGAAACAAAAATTTAGGAGACATACTGACACAGAGCCACTTTACCAATGTATGTAGGACAGTTAGTGGGTCCCTACCGAAAGGTTATTTCTCTTGTGGCCAATGTAGGATGTGTCCTTACATGAAAAAGAACAAAGAATGTAAGGACAGGTTTGGAAAAATACATACATGCTGGGATTGTATTACTTGACAAACTAAATGTGTTATTTATTGCCTGCAATGTACCTGTGAACTCTTATACATTTGCAAGACATCGAGAAAACTTTGTATCAGATTGTGGGAACATGTCAGTTCCATTAAGAATGCATGAGTTAATCGACAAGAACAAACACGTACCCTAACTACTGTGGCTAAATATTTTTTGGAAGCTCACAATTGTAACCCCAAGGACTTGAAATGTTGGGGTCTAGATTAAATAAAACTAAATACTATAAAATGAGATATTGTAGTTCATTTTCAGCATTTCTGTTAGACCAGGAGTCCCCCGCTTGCAGTGCATGGTACAGGTTTACTGGCAATCCACATAATAAGAACATGATTAGAGAATTTACTATCAATCTCATTTCTATTATTTTTTCTATAGGTTTTTATACCTTAGTAAGAGACAGTCTGTTATCACAGTCTCTGCTTTTGCCATATATATGTAATGCTGACTCTTATGTGACCCCTGCTGTGCTGGTGGCAAATTAAGGGAATAAGTGAGTAACTTTTACATTGTCATTTGGCATGTCTCTAAAATAGGAGTTCCTGCCTGCACGGCACGGTATAGGTCCATCAGCATTTTTATATACATTTTCATCCAGAACACTAGTGGATAATTTGCTGATTTATTTACACCAGTTAAGTCAATTTTTTTTTCATTTCTTTTTTCCTGTACTACACACAATATTGCATTTGATAAATTGCCAAATTTTTCTATGACTCTTGCTCCACTTATGAGATACAGGGAAAGTCGATTTGGGTTGTTATAACATTTGATCAAGTGCAACAGGAGTATATCGCTTGTGTAGTTCAGTGGGAATTGTATAGGACATATTTAACCCAGGAATTTTAAGAAATCCGGATTCAGGTTACTATCATCTATGAATAAGGGATCTAGATAATTTACCCTTAATATTATTTTCCCAATTATTCATCACTTGGCTATAGGAGCTGTTAGTTCATACAGTAATCTATGAGTGACTGCTCAGACACTTGCAAATAGGGCTGTGTCTCTCCTATTTGCTGAGTGATAACACTATAAGCAGGGCTCAAAATATCCACTCGCCACTAGCCAATGGTGAGTGAAAATTTAGCCCTGGCTAGTAGAAATTCAGCCCTGGTGGGTGTGCTATGGCTTGCAGTGGCAAGTAACTTTTCAGGTCTGGCTAGTAACAAAGGACTTCAAATTTTAAGCCCTGCTATAACTATTTACATTTCTGGATTTTCTTAATTTCAGAGTTGATCTCAGTTAACACATGGGTGTTTTACATGGACAGGTAATTTTTAATTTAGGTAAAGTTTTATTATTCCTTTATGGTGCTCAGTATAATAAAAGTTAAGTTTTAATACTTTCTCTCAACTCTTTATTTTACTAACATTAGTCTATTGATGATATATATCATTATGTGCCCAGTTTAAGATCTACTTTTTTTCCTGGAGGGCTATTTCTCCTTTATGCATATATGCTGATTTTAGTAGATTCAGGTGCACAGTTGCTAAAGTGATGTGTTACTGGCTAATAAGCAACTGGTATTATGTAACTGGGTCAATGCCCTAATATTCTTTTCTTTTTTTCATTTAAATCTTCTCCCAGGAGATCAGACCTGCCAACAGGGCACTATCCACATAATAGTTGCCATTTAATTGAACACAATGAGTTACTACACCTAGTGCCAGTTCTAAATGATCCAATCTCCACAAATAAAAAAGAATGTTACAAGGAGGGCTTCTCTCCACAAATAGGATTACAAAAAAGTACTATATGGTAAACTTTATGAAAGTGTAAACAATTAGTAATTTACATTTACATAATGAATTAGTTTTAGAAATCCAATTTAAAGTAATAGTAATAAATAATTTATTATGAAAAATATATAGTTTATGTAAGATTATTAATGCAAAAGTTTTTACAGCTCACCCTTGAGTTCTAGAAATCAAGCTGCAATTTTGTGGTATGTTGCCAAAAACTCTCTATTTACATTGTCTGACCCCCAACAGCCTTGTTCTCTTGCCTGCTGGTAGCCACAAATCCCCATGGGCACTGCCCTAGCAGCATGTGTGTGGGGGAGCAGCATGTCGAATATTACCTATGTGGGGCAACATGGGACACATCACCATTGTGTATTAGCCCACATACACTCCCTGACACCACTCAGCCTTGTTCCCTTGCTCAGGCAGAGTCCATGGGGCTTTCTAGCTACCAGTGGGCAAGGGAACAACTCTGGGGGACAGGCAGTTTACATGGGGTTCTCTGGCTATCAGTGGGCAAGGGAACAAGGCTGGGGGGTGGCTGGTAGCCACAGATCCCCATGGACACTGCATGACCCCCAACCTTGTTCTCCTGGGAGTACACAACAATGTATGAGTATAAACATGATACAGAGCTGAGGGAATGGTTGTGTACTGCTTGGTGTACTTTTTTTAACCATTTGAGTGCCGCATGGTTGAGCAATGCACATCCCTATGGCACTCAAAGGGTTAAAGGAGTGATGCTGTTCATGGTTCTGAAAGTATCCTTTACACTCCCTTACTGGCCAAGTTGGGAAGCAAAGATAATTCTCTCAGACTTCAGGATTGTCATATTGCTGGTGATGTGCAAGGGAGGGCATCCCTTCCACATTGCCAGCAGTCTGACAATCCTGTATGCAAATGGGGATCTTTTCCTCCCCTCCCCTTGCAACCCTCAATTTAAGTGCATATGGCAATGTGTGCCTATACTGAAAAGTCGAACTGCTTTAAACACATTGACAAAATCATATTGCCACAGCATCGATCTTTAGAGCATGTTCCCCCCATGAGTTATTCTATATACTTCACCATGGGTAACAATCAGAAGCAATCAACAATGCATAGTTTTAGGCTATCCCAGCTTGAATGCAGTTAGATTAATTAAAATGATTGGGCCACTCATTGATTCAAGAGTACTCAAGCAAGGGATATCCTGTCATCAAGCACTGTTGATATTTCTTGAGAGCCAGAATTGCCCAAACCTGTATTAATATGTCTATAAAATAATTTTTATAACACCTCTATTCCATTTAATTATCTTAGTCACAGCTGCCATTTCCTATAGGAGCAACATCATGTAAGGTATCACGCCTTTGGACATATTACACCATGACAGTCCATCTTTGCTGGTTCTGGTTGATGGGTACTGTATTCACCAACAGATGGACATCAAAAAATTTACTACCGCCATTACCTTACAGAGTCTTAGCATATTTCTGTAGACAGCTTCTCATCAAATATCTGCCCATCCTGCCAGAACATATCTAAGGTATCTGAAAAATAATGTGTGTGAGTTTCAGTACTTTCATGGAGCCTATTTTTGACATTTTTCCATGTATACCAAGTGGAAATTTGCAACTATAAACAATTCACTGTTTAACATTTTTAAGTAAAAATATATTTAATTCCCAACAGAGGTATGAGTAAAGTTGGAGAAATAAAAATGCAAAACTAAACACTTGTTAATTGTGCTGATAATGTATGCTCTGAGAAAGAGCAAGCTATTAACTAAAGCACTAACACCACCTGTTCACAGTAAGCAGTGGTATGATTGATGCAGCTGTCTTATTTTTATTTTGACCGAGAATATAAAATTCCCAGAAATAACTTCCAAAACCAATTAAGATTAATTTATTCATGGAAATTTAACAAAAAAAATAAAATAATATTTATTTTCCTTGCTGTTTTCCATACTTTATCCACTTGGTCTCTTTCTTATCTCATTTATTAACATGTAAATATTAATGTTGAATTAGTGCTGGAAGCTTTGTCATTCTCTTTGTATCTGCTTTTGCACATCTCCTTTGCTCATTCTAGCTCCTTTCTTGCTTATTCTATTTAAGTTCACTATCATTAATATAATACACTATTCAGTGGCACTATTGATATCTTTCATTTAGAGGTTGTTAAAGGCATGGTTACTGGCCTGTTTTGGCTTGTATTTGTTATTAAAGTAGTATTCAAACCCAATGTGGCCTGTGGGGGTGGGAAGAATAGGCCTATAAAGAGCACTGGTGGATCCACATTCTTCTTGGTCTTGTATCCACTCAATGCAGGCCAATAAAGTTTGATATTGGGTGTTTTTCAGAGAACTTTAAAAACTGTAAGTTACTTGTTTTTAACCCCTTATGGATAGTCGATTGAGCCTGCGGCCGTCACTTAAGGACCACAGACCATTTTTTTTTTAAATTTCGGCATCTGGTTTAGGGCTCCCTGAATGACGTGCAGCTGCGTGGGGAGCCCTGAATTCCATGATAGTCCTGGCACGTCATGGGTCCTTAACTCAAATCTACCCATGATGTGCCAGGACCGCCAAGGGTCATCAAGGGGTTAATGTAGGCATCCTGTACATGCCAGCAATAATACTTCCTGCACGTTTGTTTAAAAGAAATCCTCAGGGAATGTTTTTAATTTATATAGGGTTAAATGTGTGTATTAAATATGAGTTGCCTGATATTGGGGAACTGTGATGTGGTGGGCAAGGATAAACATATTTTGTTCAAATTATGGAACAAAAACCTCATATTTAGTAACACAGCTGACTAATATATGCCTTATACATGGCATACATTTGCACAGCTTGTATGGAGGAGTGAAGGTCTGTCTGTCTCTGTATATATATATAAACAGAGAGAGACAGTCATAACACAAGAAAAAAGGTAAAAAGGCACAGAGTCCTTCTTTAACAACTCCACAAATAAATTATTTATATGTCTGGTAGAGACCATGTCTTACCTCTGACCAGTTGCTGCAAAGAAATATTACCAGGAAATGCTACCAACTTGTGTTTTGCCTCAAAAGACATAAGTGTAAAAAAGGCACTTTGCATATTCTGTGGGAATTCCCATTGCACGCATGCTAACTCTCAGGCTTTTCCCATGATAGCTATAGAACCATACATACTGACCTCCAAGCCGTGTCCCATAGTGGCCATATAACCATACATACTGACCCCCTCCAGCCTTGTTCCACTGGACTGGTAGTTACAGGGTTGTGAAATCGGAGGCCCTCCTGTGCTGCCAGACTACATTCTCCCAGGTAGTCATAAAAATACACATATTGACCCCCCAGTCTTGTTTCACTGCACTGGAAGCCATAGAACCACACATACTGACCTCCCCAACCTTGTTCTATTGTACTGGTGGTAGTAATAGCACCATGTATAAAGACCTCAAAGACCTCTGAGTTCCACCCTTGTGCCACTGCACTGTTAACTATAGAAATACACATGCTACTAAGTTTGAACCATAGGGGTATAGGTGGAAACTGTGAAAGTTCTTATGGGATATTTTTGGAGTTTAGCAAAATGGTGGACAATTTATTGGGTTTCTGTACATGGGAATTTCAAAGTAGAAATTAAATTGTGGGTTTTTCTTGACATGTTTCCCTCATTCCTATTCTCCTCCTCCTCAGGATCCCTTGAATATGTTTTCTAGACATAATTCTCAAGACATGATAGCCTTTCTATAGTGGTATGATTTTCAGTAATTTTCTTATCCTCTCCCACGCCACATGATGCAAGTGAGTCTTGAGGATCCTCCTATTCAACTTGGCCATTCAAAGAATACCGGGTTGAGGAGGCGGTGGTAGGGGAAGGTGGTCATCTCTTTCCTTGTCGCAATAGGATAGGTGATCAATGCCAAGGGGCATCAGGCCCCCCATGAGATCTGATTTTCTTAAAAAAAAAAAAAAAAAGCAATAAAAGGCTCATAGTGCAGGATTAGAGACCCACAGCCTTATTCCCTTGCCCAGGCAGTGTTCATGGGGATATGTGGCTACCAGTGGACAAGTGAACAAGTCTTGGGGCCAGGGAGTGTATAGGGGGTTCTATGGCTACCAGTAGGCAAGGAAACAAGGCTTGGGAGCAGCAAGTAGTCACAAATACCAATGGATGATGCCTGACCCCCAGTCTTCTTCCCTTGGGAATGCACTAGGGATGGGTGAAAGTTGTCGCTGTGTTCCCACGAGAAATTTTGCAAAACCACGTTGTAATCTGCTTTTTTGTGTGAAAATCCACATTAAAACTAGAGGTTAAAATTTTTGCATCTTTCGCCCATTGTCCAAAATCTTTCACCATTTTTTCAATGGCTATAAAGTTTTCACCCATTGATTTACATTGTTTTCTCACTTCCACTATAAAAACGTGACGTTTTCGCTGAAGGCAGACACAATAGAAGCAGCTACAGAGAAAGATAGACGCGCTGTGCTGTTCTGCAGTGATATTTTGCAAAAATGGAGGCAGGAGAGGCTCATAGTGACTCCTATCACTGTGAGCAGCAAAAAGAGGAACTGGAATGACCTTTATTATGTGTCCACTGAGTCTGACGAGGAGGAGGAAGTGACTAGCAGTACTCAACCAATGCTGTCCAATCCACCTAAATCACCCCTAGGGCTCTTGGGGAATTTCATGAGAAGGGAGGAGAAAAGAGAATGAGAAGTAAGGGAGAAAAGGGAAGGAAGGGAGAAAAGGGAATGGGAAGGAAGGGAGAAAAGAGAATGGGAAGGAAGGGAGAAAAGGGAATGGGAAGGGAGGGAGAAAAGGGTAGTACTAGTGAGAGCAGGACAGGTCAGCTGCCTGTGCCTGCTGCGAGATGTGCTGCCCTTGCTGCCAGTGCCACCATTGCTGTACCTGCAGCCACTAGTGTTGTCCCTGCTGCCAGTGCCACCATTGCTGTACCTGCAGCCACTAGTGTTGTACCTGCTGCCAGACATGCTGCCCCTGCTGCCAGAGCCACTAGTGATGTACCTGCTGCCAGTGCCGAACCTGCTGCCACCAATACTTTGCCTGCTGCTAGTGTTTCTTGTAGTACTTGGGGGGGAGAGAATGATGCCAAGTGTGAAAGCAAGGAACCCGAAATCACACTTGCCATTCCCAAGCAGTCCTGCCAGTGATAGTACTACTGCTGTGTGTCCACTGAGTCTGAGGAGGAGGAGGAAGTGACTAGCAGTACTCAACCAATGCTGTCCAATCCACCTAAATCACCCCTAGGGCTCTTGGGGAATTTCATGAGAAGGGAGGGAGAAAAGAGAATGAGAAGTAAGGAAGAAAAGGGAAGGAAGGGAGAAAAGGGAATGGGAAGGAAGGGAGAAAAGGGAATGGGATGGGAGGGAGAAAAGGGTAGTACTAGTGAGAGCAGGACAAGTCAGCTGCCTGTGCCTGCTGCAAGATGTGTTGCCCTTGCTGCCAGTGCCACCATTGCTGTACCTGCAGCCACTAGTGTTGTCCCTGCTGCCAGTGCCACCATAGCTGTACCTGCAGCCAATAGTGTTGTACCTGCTGCCAGATGTGCTTTCCCTGCTGCCAGTACCACCATTGCTGTACATGCAGCCACTAGTGTTGTACCTGCTGCAAGATGTGCTGCCCCGGCTGCCAGTGCCACCATAGCTGCACCTGCAGCCACTAGTGTTGTACCTGCTGCCAGACATGCTGCCCCTGCTGCCAGAGCCACCATTTCTGTACCTGCAGCCACTAGTGATGTACCTGCTGCCAGTGCTGAACCTGCTGCCACCAATACTTTGCCTGCTGCTAGTGTTTCTTGTAGTACTTGAGGGGGGGAGAGAATGATGCCAAGTGTGAAAGCAAGGGACCCTAAATCACACTTGCCATTCCCAAGCAGTCCTGCCAGTGATAGTACTACTGCTATTAAGGTCGAGCAGCTTGTTAGCGTTAGGAGTGAAGGAGGGGGTAATCAACAATATCCTCATATTACTAGTAACTGTGAGACTGAGGAGGAAGACTCTGCTGCTGAACTTGATGTGGTTGGTGTTACTAGTAGTTGCAGTAATGGTGAAGCAGCTGGAGTGGTAGGTGAAACATTTGAGAGCATCCATACTATCAGTCATGGGAGCCACACCATTCCTCTGGCTCTGGGAGTCCCCTTCCCTTCATTACAGTGTTCAAGTTGAACATGATCCTTAAGATACCAGAACTGGTGTTGAAGGAGAGCAGGCTCAGATATATTAATATCACCACCAGCAGGGGCACAGATCAGCTGCCTGTGCCTGCTGCTACTACTGCTACTGCTAGTCTGCCTTCATCTTCAGGTCAAAAGGAAATGGCAAGTGTGACATTAGGGGACCCTCTGTCACATTGCTCGTCACCTCCTCCAAGCAGCAGTGAGATGTCTGGAATAGAGCAGCAGCACGCAGGGACTAGTGGTGGTGGTGATGATGATGCTGGAGAAGCTGGGGTGAAAGAGACATTGATGGCCTTTTTAGCAGAAACTGAGGTGGAATGGGAGACAGAAATGAAGATGGGCATTACCACCACCACCACTAGCAGTGAGGTTTTGGAATTAGAGGGATTTGCAACTGCTCTAACTCCTTCTGATGCTGAGTTGGAAGGGCAGCAAAATTCTGAGGAGCAAGCTAGTGTGCCACAGACCACCATGGACACAGTGGGAATGTGGTCAACAAGTGATGCAGGACTAGGACAGGTTCCACTTGCCAGCAGTAGCAATACTCCTGATCGTAGTTGCAGTGCTGAATATGAGGAAGTAGCAGCGATAACAGCAACATTATACTCTGCCACAGACAATGAAGGAGAATGTGGAGGACAAGAGGAAAAAGGCCATTCTTCTCCAGCTGTTCCCTTCCCCCTGAAGTCATCATGGGTGTAGGACTATTTTTTTGTTGGGGCAGGCACAGTGCAGTCATCGGCAACAGCACTGTGCAAAATTTGTGACAAGTCAGTGAGAAGAGGAAAGGAGGGAACACACCTTGGCACAAGTGCCCTGATATCACACATGAAACACAGACACCATGACATTTACTCCAAACGTGTTAAAGATAAACATCCACCAAAGAAATCAAGCACCGCTTTTGCTGTCCCTGACTCTCCAGAAAGGCAACAAGAGGTGAGGAGGAGATCAAAGAGGAGGAGGGATAGAACAACCCAGGCAGAGACTGGAAGTTCAAGGATTAGCAAAACAACTAGCTCGCCATCACCTTCTAGGGTAACTACATCTTCTGCCAACCCACCTCATTCATTACCTCCACCGCCAAATGATAGCCACTCTGTTGATGTTAGGATGTGGCAGTTCTCTCTACCCATTGCACACAGTGTGGTGCACTGACCACGCATGCCAGTGAGGTGGAGGAGAATTGCAATCAGTGCTTCAAGCGGCATCTGAGGAGATCCCATCCTGCAGAATATGCTAAGATGCTGGCAGGGAGGATTCATCATTACTATTAAACTGTCAGCAAGCTGTCATGTGTCCTTAGCAGGTCTAGAAAAGGGGTACAGTGACAACAGCAGTACTTGGTATCAGGTGTCATGGTGTTTAGATACAGTGGTGCCCCCAGATGTTATTTACCACATACACACACACACACACTGTGCACATTGCAGTTGCTGATAAGACCCACTGTTCCTGCTCTCAAGGGAAAAAATATATTCTAATAACTGTCCCTGGAGGAGGGGCAGGTGGAGAAGATTTAATGGCCAACTTCTTTTCTCCACATATACTGGGGGATACTTATTCTGCTGCTACTGCCTCAGGAGCATCACTGGAGACAGTCGTGGCAAGTGGAACCTTCATCATCCATCTTACATGTTACTGCTATTGTTGATCCCATTCCCTTTCAGCTGCATAATCATCCTGCTGCTTAAACAACTCAGCAGCAGTAGCACGAACAGCAGTTGCAACTCAGGACTCAGGAGGACATTTGACAGTGGCTACTGGCCAATATGACCTGCTGGCATTAGGGCTTGTGTTTTGAAAAAAATAAATAAATAAATAAATTAAAAAAAAAACAAACTAGTCCTACAAAAAAATAAACAATTTTGGGGGGTTTGTTTCTAACAAGCCTAAGTCCTACAAATCAATGTTTCCTTAGGGCTTGTGTCAAACAAGCTTAAGTCCTACAAATCAATGTTTCGTCACGGCTTGGGACTCTAATTTAAGTCTAAATCCTACAAAGGCCTCTAACAACAAATCAAACAAATCATCCTCTACAAAATACTCTATCAAGTCAAGTATCAGTCCACCCCAGTGGCAGCTTATGTCAGGGGGTTCCTGTCTCTATCACTTTACATACAAATGTCCTTTTATTTTATTGATTTATTTTTTTATTAACTGTCCCCCCAATAGCAGTCAAGAACCCCCCCAAAACAAATTCCCTGTTCAAATGATTAATTAATTCACCAGCACAGGCACCCTCCTCAGACCCCTTTATACCATGTCTTATGGTTTTTATTTTATTTAGGATTTCTTTTTTATTAGCTGCCCCCCAATCCCAGTAAATAACCCCCCAAAAATCATCCCCTGTTCAACTGATTCTTTCCCCACACCCCACCAACACAGGAACCCTCATGTCCCTTTTATACTATGCCTTTGAGAAATAAAATAGTATTTGCTATGTGTTGTGTGTAACTTCTATGTTCTCATTGATTTCAATGGAATGAGCTAGGCGAAAAAAGCGGAAAAAAACAGAAAATCAGCACTTTTCACCAAGTGAAAAGTGCCTTTTTTGCCAATTTCAGATTGAGGTGGAAATTTTCGTCCATCCCTAGAATACACATGAAATAGGAGTATAAAAAATAAGAAAGAGCCGAGGGAATGATTGTGCATTGTGTGTACTTTTTTAAATCTTTGAGTGCCACAGGGGTGACCAATGTATATCCCTAGGGTGCTCAAAGGGTTAAGGGAGTGAAGTTGTTCATGGTGCTGAAAGGATCCTCTTCACTTCCCTACTGACCAAGTGAGGAATTGGAAAGAATATGCAAAGGAGGGTATCCCTTTCACACCCAGAGAAGATTGACAACCTTGTATGCTAACGGGGCCTACCCTCTGCTTTTATGCCTAAATGTTAGTGCATATGGCAATGTGTGTTTACATTGAAAAGTTGAAGTGCTTTGAACACATCGACAAAATCATAACATCAACCTCTAATTCATCTCCCCCAGTTCGTATTAGTGCATTAGTCTCTCTGTTCCCAAATACATTTAAAGCAGAATTTTCAGAACTCATAAGTTCACAAGGGGCAACACTGGTCCATTATACAAAGTATGGGATACTTTATTTAGTTACATTGTGTTTTCATCCTGATCAATATAAATAATGAATGACCATACATATTTAAAAGCTGTATATATTGTGTCTAACTTTACATTCTGATTAAAATACCTGACTCTAACAACTGGACAAGCAGTAAGCTTACATTTGCCTTATGATTTCCGCCTATTATTTTATAATATAATTGTTATTTTTATTGTTTAGATGTGGTGCACAATATGTCTACCATGTGCTAGTCTGGGGGCATTAAATTTCTGAAGCTCCAGATGTTATTCCCAACCAGCCAATGTGTGGTTGATGAAGATGGGAGTTGTGGTCCCCAGTAGTGATGATCGAGCACCCCAATGCTCGGGTGTTCGGGTGCACTGACCGAGCGCCCCCGGAGGCTCGAGTGCTCGGCCGAGCACCCGAGCCCCATTGAAGTCAATGGGAGGACTCGAGCATTACACCAGGCACCCCCTTCTCTGATGAGGGGAGGGTGCCTGGTCCATAGGAAAAGGGCAGAAAATGATGGAAACACCACAGAAATGGTTCAGGGACAGCATAGGGAGGATGTCTGGATGCATCTTGGACTCCAACATCGCTGCTGGGAACGATCTTTCGCCCGTAGTACGCCATTTTTACAGACTGACCGTAAAACACACAAAAAGGAAGATAAAAACGACTTTAGGCGAAAAATTGTTACCAAGCAGTATTTGCTGTATATTTACTTGTATATCATCTGCAAATTCTGCAAAAAATTTCATCGATTTTTCTGAACTGAGGCCATTTTTAAGAGGGAAACGTGCGCAGAGGCAAATTCTGCAAAAAATTTCCTCGATTTTTCGGAACTGGGGCCATGATTAAGAGGGAAACGAGCGCAGAGGCAAATTCTGCAAAAAATTTCCTCGATTTTTCTGAACTGGGGCCATGATTAAGAGGGAAACGTGCGCAGAGCCAAATTCTCCCAAAAATTTCCTCGATTTTTCTGAACTGGGGCCATGATTAAGAGGGAAACGTGCGCTGAGCCGACCATCTAAAACATTATGGGTGAGGGTCTGCTGCGGAGCTGACCATCCTAAACATTATATGCGAAGGCCCGCTAGTGAGCTGACGCTATAAAACATTATATGAGAGGGCCCGCTAGAGAGCTGACCCAATAAAACATTATATGAGAAGGCCCGCTGGTGAGCTGACCTATACAAAAATTGTCAAACAGCGCCCGCTGGTGAGCTGGCCCTATATAAAAATTATATCACAGGGCCCGCTGGTGAGCTGGCCCTATATAAAAATTATATCACAGGGTATATGGAAGAGAGTCAACCATATACCCATTTTTTGGGTGGAAGGGGTGAATGGGAATACAGAGTATTCCCATCATTGTAAATAACATATCTAAAGTGACTTTATGTTCCCCCGGGGCTTTCCTCCAGTGGAGTGGAGAAGTCAGGGGAAATCCAGGCCTTGTTCATTTTTATAAGTGTCAACCTATCAGCATTTTCGGTGGAAAGGCGGATACGCTTATCTGTTATGATGCCACCAGCAGCACTAAATACCCGCTCAGACAGAACGCTGGCGGCAGGGCAGGCCAGCACCTCCAAGGCGTAGAGTGCCAGTTCATACCACGTGTCCAGCTTGGACACCCAGTAGTTGTAAGGCACAGAGGGATCATTGAGGACGCTGACACGGTCTGCTACGTACTCCTTCACCATCTTCCAAAACTTTTCCCTCCTTGTGACACTAGGCTGCGCATCAGGGTGAGGGTGCTGGCGGGGTGTCATGAAGGTGTCCCACGCCTTGGAGAGTGTTGCCCTGCCTTTGTCGGAACTGCTGTGTGCTCCCCTTTTCTCCCCTTCTCGGTTGGCCAAGGTAGCACATACTCTGCCGCCAGCGTTGTCAGATGGAAAATTTTGGAGCAATTTTTCAACAAGAACCTTCTGGTATTGCACCATTTTGCTTGTCCTCTCCACCGGAGGAATGAGAGATGAGAAATTCTCTTTGTAGCGGGGGTCCAGAAGGGTGAACACCCAGTAATCCGTGTTGTCTAAAATGCGTATAACGCGTGGGTCACGGGAAAGGCAGCATAACATAAAGTCAGCCATGTGTGCCAGAGTACCAACAGGCAAGATTTCGCTGTCCTCACCAGGAGGATGACTCTCAATCTCCTCATCCTCTTCCTCCTCTTCTGCCCACCCACGCTGAAGAGATGGAAATAAAGTTCCATGGCTACCCTCTGTAGCGGAGGCAACCGTGTCTTCCTCCTCCTCCTCCTCCTCTGCCTCCTCCAATTGTCGCTGAGAAGACGAAGTGAGGGTGCTCTGGCTATCACCTTGTGTAAGCTCTTCCTCCCGCATTTCCACCTCTTCCACATGCAAAGCGTCGGTTTTAATTGTGAGCAGCGAGCGTTTCAGTAGACACAGAAGTGGGATGGTTACACTCATAATAGCGTTATCGCCGCTCACCATCTGTGTCGATTCCTCAAAATTGCGTAAAACCTCACAGAGGTCTGACATCCATTCCCACTCCTCACTTCTGATTACAGGAAGTTGAACGGAGAGGCGACGACCGTGTAACAGCTGGTACTCCACTACTGCCCTCTGCTGCTCACAAAGCCGGGCCAACATGTGGAAGGTGGAGTTCCAGCGCGTGCTCACGTCACACAGCAGCCGGTGAGCTGGCAATTGTAAGCGCTGCTGCAGCTTCAACAGGCCGGCTGAAGCTGTTGATGACTTACGGAAATGTGCACACACGCGGCGCACCTTGGTCAAGAGATCATGCAAATTGGGGTAGGTTTTTAGAAATCGCTGAACCACTAAATTAAATACATGCGCTAGGCATGGTACGTGTGTGAGCTTGCCGAGCTCCAAAGCCGCCACCAAGTTACGCCCATTATCACACACAACCATGCCTGGTTGCAGGTTGAGTGGCGAGAGCCACTGCTCGGTCTGGTGACTAATCCCCTGCAACAGCTCTGAGGCCGTGTGCTGTTTGTCCCCAAGGCAGATCAGCTTCAACACGGCCTGTTGACGCTTCCCCACTGCAGTGCTACACTGCTTCCAGCTACCGGCTGATGGGTGAGTGGCGCTGCGCGCAGAGAATTCGGAGGTGGAAACGGAGGAGGAGGAGCCAATAACGTAGGTGCTGGCGGAAACCCTGATGGAGGTAGGGCCCGCAATCCTCGGTGTGGGTAGCACCTGTGCCATCCCAGGGTCCGAGTCGCTCCCAGCCTCCACGACATTCACCCAGTGTGCCTTCAGGGAAATGTAGCGTCCCTGGCCACAAGCACTTGTCCATGTGTCAGTCGTTAAGTGGACCTTCCCAGTAACTGCGTTGGTCAGGGCACGGGTGATGTTACGGGACACATGGTGGTGTAAGGCGGGGACGGCACACCGGGAAAAGTAGTGGCGGCTGGGGTCTGCGTACCGAGGGACAGCTGCTGCCATCAGGCTGCGGAAGGACTCAGTCTCCACAAGCCTAAATGGCAGCATTTCGATGGCCAGTAATTTGGAAAGGTGTGAGGTTAGTGCTATGGCCTGTGCTCAAATGCCTGGGGTAACGACATTTGGACGCTGCGCTGGGACAGGGAAGTGGATGTGGTCGCTGATGGTGCTTCAGATGGTACAGGTGCAGGGCGGGAGGTATGCGGGCCTGCGCCTTCGACAGGCAATTGGCCGGCACCGAAAACAGGGGAAGAGGAGGCAGTGGTGTGGCCTGCAGACACAGATTGGCGATCCGGGCGTTCCTCCCACTTATTACGGTGCTTGGATGCCATGTGTCGGATCATGCTGGTGGTGGTGAGGTTTCTAGTGTTCATGCCTCGGCTCATTCTGGTGTGGCACAGGTTGCAAACTACAATTTTTTTGTCGTCCGCACTTTCCTTAAAAAAACGCCATACCGCGGAACACCTAGCCCTTGGCAAGGGAGATTTACGCAAGGGGGTGCTCCGTGGAACATTTGCGGGCCGGTTTGGTGCGGTCCGCCTTCTTTCTTTAGCCACACCACTGCCTCTTCCAGCCTGTTGCGGTGCTGCAGATGGCTCACCCTCAGGACTGCTGTCATCGCTCGGCTCTCCACCTTCCCAGGTGGGGTCAGTCACCTCATCGTCCACCAAGTCCTCCTCCACTTCCTCACTCTGATCATCCTCCTCATTTCTTGATCCCACCACATACTCAGTCATTGACAACTGTATATCATCCTCCTCATCAAGGTCTTGAGACAGTAATAGTGGTTGATTTGATGGCAACTGTGTCTCATCATCATCATCATCCACTTCCTTTGACCTTAAATGCCGTTCACCTCTGTCTTCTTGTGATTGGGTACCCTCTAGAGGTTGTGAATCAGGGCACAAGATTTCATGTTCCTCTGCAAGCGTGCTTGGAAAGAGGTTCAAATTAAGGATTGGTGATGAGACGAGCTCCTCACTATATCCCAGTGTGGGATCACTTCTTTGACCAGACCCTCTATGGTGGGAGGAAGGATGATCAGGGTGAGGATTATGTTGACCAGACTCTTGGCTACTGAGAGTGGACTTGGTGGAAGACAGGGTGGTGCTTAACCGACTGGAAGCAGTATCAGCTGAAATCCAACCGACCACCTGTTCGCAGTGGTCTGACCTCGAGAGTGATGTCCTGCGACGCCCTGTAAACTGAGACATGAAGCTAGGTATGGTGGATGTCTTTCTTTCTTGTGCTCTGGCACCAGGCACAGTTTCTACGCGTCCTGACCCGCGCGCTGAACTATAAGGATCACGTCCACTTCCCCGTCCCTTTTTACCCGCCTTCTTCATATTACACGGAATATGTGCTGCAAATCTGCAACTTTGCACACTAAACAGAATGTGCTGCTTATCTGCGGCTAGGCACAGTGAACAGAATATGTGACTTTTATTTTTAACACTTTGCACACTAAACAGAATGTGCTGCTTATCTGCGGCTAGGATCAGTGAACGGAATAAGTGACTTTTATTTTTTACACTTTGCACACTAAACAGAATGTGCTGATAATCTGCAACTTTGCACACTAAACAGAATATGCTGCTTATCTGCGGCTAGGCACAGTGAATGGAATATGTGACTTTTATTTTTTACACTTTGCACACTAAACAGAATGTGCTGATAATCTGCAACTTTGCACACTAAACAGAATGTGCTGCTTATCTGCGGCTAGGCACAGTGAACGGAATAAGTGACTTTTATTTTTTACACTTTGCACACTAAACAGAATGTGCTGATAATCTGCAACTTTGCACACTAAACATAATATGCTGCTTATCTGCGGCTAGGCACAGTGAATGGAATATGTGACTTTTAATTTTTACACTTTGCACACTAAACAGAATGTTCTGCTAATCTGCAACTTTGCACACTAAACAGAATGTGCTGCTTATCTGCGGCTAGGATCAGTGAACGGAATAAGTGACTTTTATTTTTTACACTTTGCACACTAAACAGAATGTGCTGATAATCTGCAACTTTGCACACTAAACAGAATATGCTGCTTATCTGCGGCTAGGCACAGTGAATGGAATATGTGACTTTTATTTTTTACACTTTGCACACTAAACAGAATGTTCTGCTAATCTGCAACTTTGCACACTAAACAGAATGTGCTGCTTATCTGGGCTAGGATCAGTGAACGGAATAAGTGACTTTTATTTTTTACACTTTGCACACTAAACAGAATGTGCTGATAATCTGCAACTTTGCACACTAAACAGAATGTGCTGCTAATCTGCAACTTTGCACACTGAACAGAATGTGCTGCTAATCTGCAACTTTGCACACTAAAAAGAATGTGCTGCTAATCTGCAACTTTGCACACTGAACAGAATGTGCTGCTAATCTGCAACTTTGCACACAAAACAGAATGTGCTGCTAATCTGCAACTTTGCACACTAAAAAGAATGTGCTGCTAATCTCCAACTTTGCACACTAAACAGAATGTGCTGCTAATCTGAAACTTTGCACACTAAACAGAATGTGCTGCTAATCTGCGGCTAGGCACAGTGAACGGAATATGTGACGTTTTTTTTTTAAACTCTGCCCCCCAAAACAAAATATATCTGCTGCCCCCACACACAGTAGTCCTAAAAAGGACTTTTGGGTCTTTTTTTTGTTCAAACGCGCTTTTTTTCTGCCTACACTGACTTTCCCTTCCTATCCTCATCTCTCCCTGGCTAAGACTGAGCCGAACTCGCTGGTCAGGTGCTATACAGCACCCGATCACGGGTTCTGGCCAGCCAATCAGTGTAATGCCAGCAGCCAACATGGCTGCTGGCATTACACTGATGTCAGAGCCTCCCTGCACGTTTATTGGCTGCGCAGCAGCCGCGAAACGTGCGGGGAGGAGACCCGAACATGGCGGGCGAGCACATACGGTACTCGTACGAGTACCGCCATGTGCCGAGCAGAGCGATGCTCGAGCCGAACCGAGCTTCGGCCGAGCATGCTCGCTCATCACTAGTCCCCAGTAGCTGTAAGTCTGACAATTGACTGCCTCTACTCTAGACATCAGTCCCAAACTCAAGTATAGCAGTTGATCATCCCTATGATAAAAAGTACTTGTGCTGCACTTCTTTTGTTTGTATTTTAAGTGAATATCAGGTTACACTCCAGCTTTGATAAAGCGGCGTCTTTTCAGCCGTGAAACGCGTAAGCGTCTTATTACCTGTATGTTTTAATTTTGTTGACATTAAATTTTACAAAAGACGAAGTTACAAGCCTCCGCCCTTTCATCTTCAGCCAACACGGCCAGCACCTGAACGGAGACAGGTTGATTCTCTCCGTAAGCGCATGAGCTGGTACTCTCGATAACAAGTAACCGGCAACATTTGAATGTGAGTACATTGATTTGTTTTACTATTTGAAGTTATACATTATAACAATACTACACCATTGGCTCTCCTTGTCTTTTCCTCTTTTTTTTGTTCTTCCTGCACTGCAATAGTGGATGTTTGTTTTAGTCTAAGTAAGTTTAAATATGTTGTAATATAAGCTTTCCAAAGTGACAAATACCATTGATCACAGGTGAATGAGCTGTTAATCCGGTTCTATTGTCATTGCAAAAGTGAATGTGCTTCAGAAGTACAACAAATAGCTGGATGCACAGAGGCAGCCAGAGACTCAGCAGCCTGGGGACCAGATAAAACTATGCTGAGTTTCAATAGCTCATTAGGATTCAAATAATTATTGTTAATAGATGTTATTTTGATATTGATGTTTATCATTTGCATGCAAGAAGGGGGTCCAACTCATGCTAGAAAATTTTCTGGCACTCAAGGGGTTAAACAAACTGTTTTAGTGGTATGGTTGTGGTTTTTCACTCTTGCCCATATTTTTGTTTTCCTTACAGCTGCCTTTCTTTTCTGCACCTCCTTTTTGTACCCATTATCCATATGTCTATTGCGTGCCTTGCCTGACTGTTCTCATTCTTACCTTCTATGACTTCTATCCCTCCTTTTCATCCCCGCTCCTCCTAGATTTACAATGCAAGCTACTGTGGCCAAGGTCCTTTAGAAGCTTTTAGTCCCCACACATTGCCACACCTCCGCTCCTCACGTGTCTCCGTATTCGGATCCATCCTCTGTTGCCTGGCTTAGAAACATCCCATAACATATAAGCACAAAGAAGCTTGTAAATTCTTACATTCAAGAGAGCTTTCAAAAGCATTGCAACACAATCAGTTGGCTACTAAAGGAGAGTAAATAAACTGATAAACAATCCTGTTGTTCTGTATAGGCAGTGGATTGCTCTGGCTCAGCTTTGTATGTGTGCACAGCCACTCATCACAATCTGGCAACTTAGGTAGCTCTCTACTTTGTATAATAGGAAATCCAGCCTGTTTATCCTCTGAGTCCCTTCTCCCTACAATATGTGTGATGCTGGAATTGTTTTGAATCAAAATAAACTCAAATAACAAGGAACACGCAGACAGGCAGTAGAATAGAAGAGACATCTTTCAGGTGAAATGCATCAGATGGTCGAATTTGGCCCACAGAACATACTGCTTGAGTTTGTTATCTCTAGACAGAATTCATACAGAAAAAGTGATCATTTACATTTAATATTATTTGATAACCATTCAAAAAAAACTGAGGTACTAAGAAGTACTGGATCAATTTTGAGGCAAACCAACTGCAACCAAGGAACAAATACAATTTCATTTGATTCAAACGAGACTTTCAGCACCCTGAATGCTATAGAGGTCTCTAACACATTGTGAATCAATTTGAAGGAGACGTCTTTAGCACTGAATGTGTTAAAATATCAATTTAAATCTGTGAAAATATAGGGAATTTATATTTGTCCCCTATGTTATGGATGGTTGACTCAAGAATTGTTCCAGTTCTTTCAAACACATCAGTCTATTTGATACAAGGTCATTGAAAGAGGATAGTGATCTGCTGATGTTCTTATTCACACAACATTTAGCATTGCTTTGGTCATTTATGAAATATTGAAAAGTACATGATGTACTATAATAGAATGCAAAATTGAATCTAATGATGGGTTTTAAGCTGCTCTTGAAATCAGCTGTTATAAAATTTGGATGATGCAAAATAAGTATGATAATTTCAATATTTAATTCATTTTTTCTGTCCTTTAAAAGGTAAATGATCCTCATGAAATTAGACAGACAAGAAAGCTTTTTCTTCTATGATTTATAAGTAAGACAAGGAAAACTATAGGGTTTCCAGTGAGGGGATTCCCTGAAATAATTTAAACTTATAATAGTACTACATAAAATTTGTTTATTGTGATTTTTCATGGAAACTCCAATGCAGCTACTCAGCCTTAGATAAGGAGCAGTTCTTGCTGGACTTCAATTCTGATCAGCCTCGCTATTGGCTGGATTTGGATCATGGGAATTGCAGGTTACCTCACGAACAGCTTAAGGCTGACAGTTTCCCACCTCTGGCATAGTCATAAACAGAAGAACATGAAACATATCTCAGTACTGAGGCAGTAAAGGTGTGTTTCTCTCTGACTAGATGGCAGCATTACATGGCAAGTCAGGTGATTCTGGGCAACTGAAGGCCCCATTTTGGTTTGCTCTTGTAAGATATGCACATCCTTCAATGTCAGATGGTAATGAGTTCAAATTAGCATTACAGACAGATCCAAAGAGCAAATTAAGATCTCTTTATTTTTCAAATTGTAGCTGCACACAATATAACTTAATATATATACATAAAAACAAGTTTTGAGATTCACTGACCTAACATGTTAAGGGGCAGCAGATTATCTGAACTACAACTGCACAGAGAGTAGCCCCCAAGCGTCTGCTCAAAGGGAGCTTTAACAAAGAATTATCAAAATGAGGCAAAAAAAAAAAAAATTGAGGTAAATGTTTATCCTGTGTGTATGTTGTGTTTGCAAAGGTTCAATGGGCATGCTGATTCTGTGTGGATGCTGAAGAAGCACATCTGGAGCTTCAGTATGCTAATACTCTGTGGATGTTTCAGTAGTACATCTGGAGTGTGTGTGTGTGTGAGAGGCATGCTTCTTCTTAGTGGATGTAACTGCAGTACTGGAGCAGAGTCTCTGATGATGACTAGGGGTGGGCGAAATCTCTCACCATGTTGCCCAGAGAAATCCAGCGAAAACCACGTTGTTGTCCGCTTTTTTTGCATGAAAATCCACTTTAAAACATTTGATTCAAATATTTGCATTTTGCGGCCATTGGTCAAAATTGTTTACCATTTATTTGATGGCTAGAATGTTTCCGCCCATTGATTTACATGGTTTTCTCCTTTTCGCTATAAAAACGTGACATATTCAAGGAAGTGAAAAACAATAGAAGCAGCTACAGAGCGAGATACAAGTGCTGTGCTGTTCTTCTGTGATCTTGAGGCAAAATTAAGGCAAGAGAGGCTCATAGTGACTGCTATTACTATGAGCAGTTTTAAAAATAATAAAAGGAGTAACTGAAAGGACCATTATTTATCCACTGAGTCTGAGTCTGAGTAGCAACTGAGCACTACAGAAGCAATGCTGGCCAATCCCCCTAAATGACCCCTAGAGTTCTTTGGGAAATGACGGTCAAGGGAGGAACAAATGGGTAGTAGTAATAAGAGAAGGACAGGTCAGCTGCCTGCTGCCAGACGTGCTGTGCCTACTGTCAGACGTGCTGCACCTGCTGCCAGTGCCACCACCAGTGCTGTGCCTGCTGCCAGTACTGCCCCTGCTGCCACCAGTGCTGTGCCTGCTGCCAGTGTTGAACTTATTGCTACCAGTGTTGAAGCTGCTGCTAGTGTGTCTTGTAATACTCAGGAGGGGGAAAGGAGAACATGATACCAAGTGTGACAGCAGGGACCCTAAGTCACACTTGTCATCCCCAAGCAGTGCTGCCAGTGATAGTACTACTACTACTAAGGTCCAGCAGCTTGTTAGCATTAGGAGTGAAGGAGGGGGTAATCATAATATTATTAGTCACTGTCAAAAGGAAGATTCAGGGGGTGAATTGATGTGTTTGGTGTTAGAGGTAGTACTAGTAAAAGTGGTGGGGAAGCAGCCTGTGGGAACAGTGGTAGGAGAGAGGTAATGGAAGCACTTGATAGTGTCCAGACTAGAGGTCAAGGGAGTCCACACCATTCCCCTGACCCTATGAGTCCCCTTCCCCCATGGCATTGTTCATGTGGAACATGACCCTGAAGAAGGCAAAATTATTACCACCGTAATAATACCACCACCACCACCAGGAGCACAGATCAGTTGCCTGTGCATGCTGCTACTGCTGCCAGTCTGTCTTATTTAGGTCAACAAGAAATGGCAAGTGTGACATTAGGGGACCCTCTGCCACATTGCTCGTCACCTCCTCCAACCAGCAGTGAGATATCTGTAATAAAGCAGCAGCACGGAGGGACTGGTGGTGGTGGTGGTGATGATGGAGAAGCTGGGGTGGAAGAGACATTGATGGCTTTTTTAGCCCAGAATGAGAAGGAATGGGACACAGGGATGGGGATGGCCATCACCACCACCAGCAGCAGTGTGCTTTTGTAATTTGCATAATTTGAAACTGCTCTTATTCCTGCTGATGAATTGCAAGGGCTGCAGGATGTTGACGAGCAAGCTAGTGTGCCACAGAACACCGTGGCAATTGGGTCAACAACTGATACAGAAATAGGACAGGTTCCACTTGCCAGCAGCAGCAATACTCATGGTTCTAGTTGCAGTGCTGAATCTGAGGCAGTAGCAGCAAAAGTAGCAACATCACCCTCTGCCCTAGACAATGAAGGGGAATGTGGAGGAGAAGAAGAAGAAAGAAGTCATTCTTCTCCATCTTTTCCTTCTCCCCCTGAAGTCCTGGGTGTGGGACTATTTTTCTCTTGGGGCAGGAACAGTGCAATCATAAACACTGGCACTGCGCACAATTTGTGACAAATCAGTGAGAAGGGGAAAGGAGGGAACGCACCTTGGCACAACCTCCCTGATAGCTCACATGAAACACAGACACCATGACATTTATGCCAAACATGTTAAAGCCAAACACCCAGCACAGAAATCAAGCACCGCTGTTGCTGTACCCCCGACTGTCCAGAAAGCCAACAAGAGGCAAGATGGAGCTCAAAGGGGAGGAAGAATAGAGAATCCCATGCAGAGGCTTGATGACAAGCAAGACAACTATGTTGCCATCACCTTCTTCCTCTAGGATAACTACATCTTCTGCCAATCCACTTTTTTCATTATTACCTCCCCCTCCAAATGATAGCCACTCTGTGGATTTTAGGATGTGGCAGTTTGTGTCCACCCATTGCACACTGTGTGGTGCACTGACCACACATGGCAGTGTGGTGGATAGGAATCGCAGGTAGGGCATCAAGCAGCATCTGAGGAGATTCCATCCCACAGAATATGCTAAACTGGTGGCAGAGAGGGTTCATCAGCAGCAGCAAGTTGTCATGTGTCCTTAGCAGGATGTGGATAAGGGGCATGCTGACAGCATCAGTACTTGGTTTCTAGGGTCATGGTGTTTGGATAGAGTTGTGCCAGGTGTTATTTACCACACACACTGTGCACATTGTAGTTGCTGCTCTCAAGGGAAAAAAATCTATTCTAGGGGGAGGAGGGACAGTGGAGAAGATTTATTGGCAAGCTTCTTCTTTTCTCCACATATACCTGAAATGGTGGGGCCTAGTTATGGTGCTGCTAAGGCCTCAGACGCATCACTGGATCTAGTTGTGGCCTACAAAAAATATAACATTTTTGGGGGCTTTTTTCTAACAAGCTTAAGTCCTGCAAATCTATATTTCCTCAGCGCTTGGGCCTCTAACAACAAATCTTATAAATCATCCTCTACGTCAAGTATCAGTCTACCCCAGTGGCAGCTTATGTCAAGTAGTCCCTGTCTCTATCACGTCAACTTATTCTTGCCCCAGACTCCACCCACCAACACAGGCACCCTCCTCAGACCAGTTTTATACCATGTCTTATGGGCTTTTTATTTGTATTTAGGATTTATTTTGTTTTTATAACAAAAATAAAAACAAACTCCCACAAAAAAAACCTCCCTGTTCAACTGATTCTTTCCCCACATTCCACCAACACAGGCACCCTCATGCCCCTTTTATACTATGCATTTGGGAAATAAAATAACATTTTCTATGTGTTGTGTATAAATTCAATGTTTCCATTGATTTCAAGGGAATGAGCTAGGTGGAAAAACGGCACTATTCGCTGATTTTGGTTTGAGACAACATTTTTCACCCATCCCTAATTATCTACAGCATTTGAATAACTTTATGGGAGTCAGGTTGCAAGGCCCACCATGCTGACGTGTGTGTGTAGCACAATGACATTGGCATGCCAACACCATCTGTTTCATGGGACTTGGCTCTTATACTAGATGATGTGTTGCTCCAATGTCCCAGGCACATATACATATGACTGATTAGCATCTCCTTGTTTCTAACCTTATGGGTTCCACAGGGGTAAACAACCCATTACAATGAACACGAAAAGAGAAAAGGTGCTTCACGTCTTACATAAAAAAATGTTCAAAGCCCATATTGACACTTGCACACATGGATGTCCCAGCTGGCTTCAGGGAGCTCACATCACATAAAGCCCTCCATTCACTTGCCAGTAGAATCCTATGCATAGTGGGAGCACACCCGGCACTTGGGAATAATATTGTAGCGGTAGACAGTTGTAACGCTGTTAAAAACTCTTCCTTTATTTAGCACTTAAAAATAGATAGACATGGATACACTGAAGTAGTCACTAGAAGGTAGGCTACATATGAACCGTCTGAAGCGTTTCGAACATACACTGCTCTTAATCATAGGCATAAAAAACCCCACAGAAATTGTAAACCATTTAAAAAGGATCCTTCATCACCTAATTGGCTGAGTATCCAAATATTACCTCCTTCATCTTCATTGTACCAATCGGGTGTGCCTAAATACCATATTTTGATTGTTCTGACTAATTGACTGAACCGGACTATAAGGTTAACCCTTCCCTATCGCAAAGACAATAATTGTACCACTAGAAATATGCTTGAAAATCCCAAATCAATCCATCTTGAAACTACAAACCAGGGTTGACACTACATTCATCAAACTCTAAAAATTGGATCTCATATATCTCCCAGGATCCTCAACAGCCAACAGATATAAATTCACATATAACCAAAAAGTAAAAGGTGATTTTACACCAAGAAACCTTCAGATATATGGATCCAACAGTCTCCATCAAGGGAAGCAGCACCCGGAAGTATCCATATTGTGACAACTCATATGCACACAGACAGACCAACATAAAATATGTCAAACTGTGTGCAAAGAGATTAATCACAAATATTCCAGGCAAGCCCAGAAAATATCTAATGATTGTATACATCTGAGATTCCCTTAGTTAATCCATTTAATTATTAAAAGATATGACTTACATCCCATTCTGAGTTTAAGCCTTACGGTGCTCTAGTCTTCAACTGGAAAATCCAGTATGCTTCCCTAATATTTACATGAGATAGAATATTACCACCTCGCCAGGGAAGTCTTACTTTCTCAATTCTCTGAAAACTAAACGCCCTTATATTACCTGAATGTACATCCAAAATGTATCTAGCTATAGCTGATTCTGTGCCCCAGTTTCAATTTGATTGATATGTTCTCGTATCCATGACTTCAACGGTCACACAGTGCATCCTACATACTGGATACCTGTTACGGTTTTATTGACACTCAGAGACAGTAAGTTAGGTAAAACACAGTTTTACTGAATAAACTTAAAATGGCAATAACCCTCACAGGTCCAGTAATATATACACAATATAGTACTGACACAGGACAGGTTACAGTAGTAAATACCCACACGGGTCCAGCAATTGTACAGACAGTAATAACAATATACAGACACAGGTCAGGTAATACGTGTGATTCTCAAACGAGGCAGCAGTGAACGGGTTACAAATAGGCCAGGAAGACTGACAGGCCCTATTAGCGCGAGGCACTTAAGATTCTCACTTGGGGGGGAGAGTATAAACAGCGAGTAATGCCACAGGAGTAAGCGAAGGCCCTTAGTAAGCTTATAGACTGCCGTAGCAGTAGCGGAGGACAGACTGTATGCCCAGAGGATGCCCAATGGAGACTACAATGCCAACAACCGGTGGAGAATGGCCCTTTCCCCCGTGGGGATAGATGAACGTTCAGACCAATGTCGACTGCTAAGGTAGATAGTAGCCTGAGGCGCCCAAGGAAGACCAACCTCAGCTGATAGCAGGAGTATAGGTCTAGAGTACCGAGGCACAGAATGGAAAGCTCACACCGGAGTGTCGCCCACGCGACATGGAACGTAACCGAGACCAGGCTGCAGGAATGATAATGCCAAGCCCAACAAGAGCCACAGAAGGAGCAGCGGGCAATCCTGGACAGATAGTGAGTGGAGGCCCAACGGGTCGGTACACAGAACAGGAACAACAGCCAACCGGAATCGGTACACCAAGCAGGAACGTCAGCCAATCCGAGTCGATACACAGAGCAGAAACGTCAGCCGGGCTGGGTCGATACACAGAGCAGGAACGTCAGCCAATCTGAGTTGGTACACAGAGCAGGAACGTCAGCCGGGCCGGGTCGGTGCACGGAGCAGGAACGTCAGCCAATCCGAGTTGGTATACAGAGCAGGAACAGATGCAGTAGAGTAGTCAGGCAGTCCGGGTCATACACTGAGATCACACAAGAAACTGGAACAAGCGCTGGTACAGAAACACCACGAAAGGGCAACAGCGAAGTGACAGGGCACAGTATTTAAGGACAAATACTGGGCGGGCCAACACCACTGCAACCAATAAGAGCCAGCTGTGAACAAGACTGACAGAATATCGCCAGCATAGCACGGGCACCATGATAATACTGCACAGATTACAGCTAAAAAGATAAACAACATTAGCGGATTTGCAATCAGTATAAGATTTTATATCATAAACACATTTGTTTATATTGCAAACAAATTCTTTTGATACACTTGCAAACTGACAACATTTGCAAATATTTGCTCCACATCTAAAAAAAACTTTTGCTTCAACCAAGTGGGTGTAGAACTGCCACACATACTGGGAGATACTTGGTATCTCCCAATACAGACAAATGTGTTTATGATATAAAATCTTATGTCTGGGGGGGACCTACCTGATTAGTTTTTGACAATTGTAATGTCAATGTGTAATGTTCGCTGAGGCGTTTCAAGTTGGAAATACGCAAGTACACTTTGGGGTGACTACTGGCCAAAAACTCCCCTGGTCTTAAAAACCCATAAAAAGCTAGGAACATAGCTGCTAAAACAGAATTAGAGGTCTGGTACCCAAAAGGAGCGGCTTTAAGTGATCTACACAATTTCTGGAATAGTCTTCCATCTATAGGTAATTGTGACACAGATTCTCAGGGGCTGTCTTCTCTATACCTCTAAGCAGTAATTTAATTTAATTGATGTTGTGATTGTAGTGTGGTGAAGTTGGGATGATAATCTGGCAAAAATGTTGAATGCCTACCACGTCTAACTTAATGGTACTGAAAGCTAATTTGAGAGAGAAATGACAGTAGACAATGAATGCTAATATGGTCTCTATGGTAAATGATTGACTCGGACAATAGAGCCTCAAAAACTTTTTAAATAAACCCCAGTTTCTATTGTATGCTCTACGAGTATTGGCTGAGAGGTTCCTTGTCCATCAGTGTTCTAGCTCCCAGCAGGAAATGGTTTCAACTAACATCAGTGATTGAACTGGAGGTGCTGGGGTAGGGTGCAGATCTGCTGATGGTTGGAGTCTGAGAAATTCCTGAAAATTAAAGCGAGACAGGACATCAGTTTTGAGATTGACCTTACCTGGCAAGTACCTAAATTCCATGAAGAACTTCAAGTAAAGTGATAACCATGTGAGTTTCATCACAAATGGCATGATGGTACTAGCCGAGGATCTAGCTTTGTTAACTATGTGTGCTGTCACTTGGTTGTCATTGCTAAATATGACAGTGTGTCCTGTCCACAGTTGCCCCCAGGTAGCAGCTGCTGCTATGATTGGGTATAGTTCGAACAGTGCTGAGGTGTAGTTGAATTTAGGGATCCTCATGTCACGGTTTTATTGAACACTCAGACAATTGGGTAGGATAAAATAGAAAAGCTTTATTAGGCAAAATAAAGAGCACAAGGCCCCTCACGGGTCCAAACTCTACAAACAGCAGTAATAAAGTTTGACACAGGACAGGGCATACAAAATAGCAATACAATAGTGAGGCTCTACCAGCCTTACCGAATACCGGGTAAGGCAGCCTAATATCTAATGCAACAAGGAACATAGGAGGCTCTACCAGCCTTAACAAATACCGGGTAAGGCAGCCTGATATCTGGTGCAACAAGGAACTGAGGAGGCTCTACCCGCCTTACCGAATACCAGGTAAGGCAGCCTGATATCTGATGCAACAAGGAACTGAGGAGGCTCTACCGGCCTTACCGAATATCGGGTAAGGCAGCCTGATATCTGGTGCAACAAGGAACTGAGGAGGCTCTACCGGCCTTACCGAATACAGGGTAAGGCAGCCTGATATCTGGTGCAACAAGGAACTGGGGAGGCTCAACCGGTCTTACCGAATACCAGATAAGGCAGCCTGATATCTGGTGCAAAAAGGAACTGAGGAGGCACTACAGGGTCAGAGGCTGAGCATATAGTGGGAAGGCAACGGTAACCGCTTAGTGACCGGATAGCGCTGACTGGGTGTGCTTAACAGAGGCCACAGATAGTCATAGGCTGAGCGTATAGTGGGAAGGCAACGGTAACCACTTAGTGACCGGATAGCGCTGACTGGGTGTGCTTAACAGAGGCCACAGATAGTCATAGGCTGAGCGTATAGTGGGAAGGCAACAGTAACCATTTAGTGACCGGATAGCACTGACTGAGTGTGCTTAAAGGAGGCAACAGATAGTCACAGGCTGAGCGTATAGTGGGAAGGCAACAGTAACCATTTAGTGACGGGATAGCACTGACTGAGTGTGCTTAAAGGAGGCAACAGATAGTCACAGGCTGAGCGTATAGTGGGAAGGCAACAGTAACCGCTTAGTGACCGGATAGCACTGACTGGATGTGCTTAACCGAGGCCACAGATAGTCACATGCTGAGAGTAGTGCAACCGGAGGCAACAAATCAGAGAGAACTGACAATAATAGCAAGGGCAACAAGATAGCGTAAGTCAGTTAATGCCTGGATCAGTACACGGAGCGCGGAAGTCAGCCAAAGCCTGGATCAGTACACAGAGAGTGGTTGTTAGCCAAAGCCTGGATTGGTACACAGAGAGCGGTAGTCAGCCAAAGCCTGGGTCGGTACACAGAGAGCGGTAGTCAGCCATAGCCTGGATCGGTACACAGGAGCAGAACAGGAACAAGGTCAGATGGAAACCGGATCAACACGGAACAGGAGCACTGAATAACGTAAGGTCAGGAACACCACGAAAGGGCACCGGCTTAGTGACAAGAGGGCGTATATAAAGGCTGGCCCTGGGAGGGGCTAGCCAGCTAGCACCAATAAAAGACAGCAAAGCACAAACCCGGAAGTCAGAATGTCGCACAAGAATCATGGGCTCCGTGATACCGCAATACCTCTGGTGGCCATACTTCTGCCATCCAGTGATCTAAGTATATGGCTACAAAACCCCCCAGAGCTGCCGCATTTGTGGTGACTGAGGGAGATGTGAAGGAGACTTGTGGAATGAACATGGAATGGCCATTCCAAGTTCTCATGAAATATGCCCACATGGTGAGATTGGATGTAATCGTAGCATCCAGAGATATGGTCTCCCTTGATCCTGATCCTTCAGAAAGCAGAGTTAGTAGGAATTAAATGAAAGAGCGCCCTGAGGAATAATCCTCATCGCAAAATTTAGAGTGCCGAGAACGGATTGTAATTCTGTTCTCTGATAGGATTTGGTCAAGGAAAAATGATGAACCTTATCTTGAATGTGCTGTAGTTTGTCTAGAGGCAGACTAGCCTCCATGAGGTTGGTTTCTAGCTGTATACCCAAGAAGCATAAGGTGGTAACGGCCCTATGGATTTGTGTTGTGCTACTGGAATATTAATCTCTCAAAATAATTTGGTAATATGTCCTAATCCTACTGGTATGATATTTGGTGGTTCGACGGTGAGGAAATTATCTAGATAGTGTATGACTATGTGGGTGCGACAGATGTTTAACACAATCCAGCATAACGTTTCAGCGAAAATATCAAACAATTTGGGGCTAGTCTTAGCCACAAATGTCAACCTAGTGGAAAAATAAAACAATCCCCTCCACTGGATTCTGTGTAACCCCCAAAGTGTAGGGTGCAATAGCAGCAATTTAAATGCGTCAGAGATATCAGCTTTGAATAACCACTTGAATGATGAGCTAAATCGCATCATCCACTGAAGTATACACCAATGAACATTCCTCAGAGGGTATGAGGGAATTTAAACTAAGAATTGATGACAAATTGTAAATTAAGCATTTTTTATTTGATGATTTGCTGGTGACAATGCCTAATGGATTGATTCTCCAAGAAGCAAATGGTGAATGTGAAAATGGGCCTATGACGTATCCCTTGTTAACCTCGTGGGCTAGAAGCTCATCTACTGCCAGGGGATCTGAGGTTGCAGACCTTAAATTGTTGCATACACATGTCCCTGCTGGTAACGTGATCAACCCAGAATGAAAACCCTTGATAACCCCTTGTACTATAAATGCGACTAGCTCAGGGAACGGATGTGTTGTGAGGTATTGTCTAAGGATGTTGATATGTATCATGCCTAGTCATGATTTCTGAAACAGTGTCTGATGGCAAAGAGTTTTGGGGTGAGCATTGAAGCATTTACAACAGAGATGTAGTAGTCTGCATGCTTCATAAGTACATCCTGTGTAATTGTAGTTATTGCATATCTGGGATTTTCCCAGATATTCAATAGGTCTTCCTAACCTATCTGTCTTACCCTTTGAGGGACCTGTCGAAGGTGTCTCACCTGTCTGGGATGTGGACTTACTGGCTGAGGAGGAGGCTGCCCTGGGACACAAGTAGATGGATTGCTCTGCTGATTGGCACACTTGACAGCTTGGAGTTCCGTATCCAGATAACTCCAGTTCGTGATGTAATTAAACTGTGCCAAATCTGCTGCTGCCTTTGCCGAAAAAGCCCGGAGATAATCATAGAATGTGAAACCACCATACTTGTGCCCCAGTTCCACCACCCTGAACAGGTAATGGTCCAACTTTTTCCTACACTGGGGGTTTACAGAACAAATGACATCCTGGTAAAGGCTGAAGGACAACACGAATTCTGTCACCGTGAGTTCTTTCCCCAACCTTGGGTCTCGAGCTCTCATGACAACCGAAACTTGCTTACACAAAAAAAGCTTTGTTCTCTAGCATATCTTGGGAAGATACTAGTAATGATAGTTAATGTCCTTAACTTCCAAAATATCTTTCCTAAGACGATTCAGAAGGAAATGTGCTGGAGTAATGGCTGGTGCCCCACTGGTAGATGTACTAGGGGCAGATATTCCTAGGATGGGAGCCGCATCCTGTGCCTGTATAGTGTCTCTCACCTGGTATGGTGATTCTATGGCATCTAGCCGTGAGTGAATGGCGGCCATGGATGTAGCTAAAGTAGTATCCCCTAATTCTGTCATCAGCCCTAGGGAAGGAGCCGGACTCGACATCTGTCTAGATGATGGGGGGGATGAGAATAATAATTTGAAGAGCTTGGCTGTTCGTGCCGATGCATTATAGGGGATGCCCCTTCGCCGTAGTTCTGCCATTATCTTCGTCACATCCAATTTTTATAGTTTGGAGGACTAGACTGCTCTGACAATGGTCTTGGGGAACCTTGAAAGCAGGGAACAACCTCCTGATCTGATATAACCGACATGTTTGCAAAATGAGGGTTCAGACTGAAAAACAAGATTATCGTACATACGTGAAAATAATTATCATTATTATTTTTTTTTGTCAGTCCCTATGTCCTCTCTATCTTATGAGAAAAATCAGAAAAAAAGGATAGACATAACTTACCTATATACTCTGATGTGATGCGACCATATGCGTGTGAAATTACCATGTTGCTGGATCTGTCTCCGCAATGTTGCCATGTAAGGCAGTATGAGGCAGTGAGGGGTACTTGCCTGTTGCGAGTGAAACTTTCTACTATGGTGTAGCCCGGAAATGACGCGGACAGGTGACTCACGTCCTCTGCTTCAATGATGCCTATGATTTATGCAGAGTCCCTTTCCTGACCACCACACGCAGCAGCATCTATGCCTACCTCTGATGCTGCTATTTATGCCCTCCAACAATTCCAGGCTAAGAATAGCCTTATATTTGTAGTGGTGGTGGGGGTCTGGCATGGTGCAATTTGTGTATGTATATTGATTTTACCATTGTCATGTTTGTGTCAAATAGCTATCCTCCTCAGATCATTGACACACATTACATATTGGTAATAGTGGTCCCAAGTGGGGTAGATTGTAGCAACTCTTCTTCACATCCTTCCTCCTGCTCCTCATCTGTGCTGCTGTTAATATATTGTAACGGTTTGTTCGACTCACAGACACAATGTTTTAGGATAAAAACAAAGTTTTATTGAATTTACAATACAATAAGAACCCTCACAGGTCCTATAGTATACAGGCAGTATAATACAGACACACAACAAGTTAATCATATAATTGCCCACACAGGTCCAGTACAAATAAAGGTACAAGCAGTGTATATACTGACACAGGTCAGGCAAGAGGAGTAAATTTCCCAGGACTCTGGTACTACAGGAGTTAAAGTTCATCAATGAGTGTAGACAGTCCCATGTGTGAAGGTACTGGAATAACACTTATACCAAGTGCCAGTTCGCCCAAGGTCAGCAAATAAACATGAACTGCCAGACCTCAACAAAGGTAGTAATGAGCACTGCCGGAGCAATAACGGAGGCAGCCACTTGTAACCGGAATATCAGTAACAGAGGTCAAGCCAATGGCACTCTACCGGAGCAATCACGGAGGCAGCACTTGCAACCGGTGTGACAGTAGCGGAGGACTAGACCAAAGGCACACTGCCGGAGCAGTAACTGAGACAACACTGGCAACCTGCAGGAGCCGTAACGGAGGACAAGCCAACATGCCAGAGAAAAGTATGTAAGAACTGTAAACATATGGCTCATGGCACAACTCATTTTTCAAATACATGGAACAATACCACATATTCTTTAAAACACATTGACTGTGATACGGAATACAGAAGGGTTGTGGTGTAAAATATATAGGATGAACAAACCTGGCGTTAAAACTACGCATCCAAGAACATCGGGGGAAAAATCAGGAGAAAAGAAAATCATGGAGTACCCAGGAACATGAATAATTGCATACAAGGATATGAAAACTTCAAAGTAATAGGCTTGGAACATATATATCTATGGGTGTGAACGGCAGATATCAGAAACTATGCACAAGGGAGGCTTACTGGATCTTTATACTAGATACAGTAAGCACTGAGAACTTATTTGTACAAACCCAAACAAAAATTTGAACATATAGAGGAGTAATACAAGGAAGTGGAGATATACAAAAATTCATAATTGATCAAAATCTCCAACAATCTAAATATACATACCTCATATGGAAGATATTTTTACTTCTACTTATACATATTTCAATTTTGCTTTATAATAGTTTTCTCTGTTGTCTAATACAGGTTACTGGTACCTTTTGGGTAGGCGATCAGCCCCTTTATATAGGCAGGAACAATTTTGAGAAGTAACTGCTGGGTAGATTCTACCCTCTCTCCTTAGCTTGCAGCTAGCCAATCCCTAGATTTGTTCCTTGATCAAGACACAAGGCAAGAGAACAGTTCTGCTATAATTTTAGCTTTTTTTATTATTTTTCTGTTAGATATGGAATACCACCATTAGGCGGATTACCCTCACTGACCATTTCCATCACCAAAATGTGGATAGTTCGGTTTACCAGTGTAACGGTTTGTTCGACTCAGACACAATGGTTTAGGATAAAAACACAGTTTTATTGAATTCACAATACAGTAAGAACCCTCACAGGTCCTGTAGTATACAGGCAGTATAATACAGATACATGACAGGTTAATCATACAATTGCCCACACAGGTCCAGTACAAAATAAAGGTACAAGCAGTATATACTGACACAGGTCAGGCAAGAGGAGTAAGTTTCCCAGGACTCTGGTACTGCAGGAGTTAAAGTTCATCAATGCGTGTAAACAATCCCAAGTGTTAAGGTACTGAAATAGCACTTACAGAGAGCTTCAGGTCGCCCAAGGCTAGCAGAACAACGTGAACTGCCAGAGTACAACGGATATAGAGTAATGAGCACTGCCGGAGCAGTAACGGAGGCACACACTAGCAACCTGCAGGAGCAGTAGCGGAGGACAAGCCAATGGCGACTACAGGAGCAATAACGGAGGCAGACACTTGCAACCGGTATGAGCAGTAACAGAGGGCTAGGCCAAAGGCTCACTGCCAGAGCAGTAATGGAGGCAAACACTGGCAACCTGCAGGAGCAGTAACGGAACTGACTCAAGTGTTAGTAAACAAGGGCAACCGGATCGCTTGCAGAGTAAGAATGTCGCAGAGGCAACAACTAGCTGAAGAACCAGGAACGTCAATCAAGCCGGGTCGGTACACAGGAGCAGGAACATCAGCCAGGCCGGGTCGGTACACAGGAGCAGGAACGTCAGCCGGGCCAGGTCGGTACACAGGAGCAGGAACGTCAGCCAGGCCGGGTCGGTACACGGGAGCAGGAACGTCAGCCAGGCCAGGTCGATACACAGGAGCAGGCACTTGAGGAGAAGTCAGGCAATCCGGGTCGGTACACGGAAGCTGAAACTGAAGAGCAGTCAGGCAGGCCAAGTCGGTACACTGGAAAACACTGAGCAGTAGGCTAGCACTGGTTCAGGAACACCACGAAAGGCCATACTGGGCAGGATAAACACAGGACAGCCAATGGGAGCACTACACAGGATAATTGACAGGAAAACAAAAACAAGGGAGCAGGGCACCGTGATATATATATTTGCCATGGCTTTCTTTGTAATGTGTTGTTGCAGCGTGTGCAATCAATGATGATGATCCCTCTACTCCAAGAGAGGATGCAGTTTGTCAAGGTCCCAGCAAAATTAGTTCCAGCACCACCAGTGCCAGTAGAAATATAGAACCATATAAGAAGAACACTGAAGACAACAACAAGTCACATTCAAGTGTTGATGATGCTGGCAGTAGCATAATAGAGGAAGGTGTAGCAGTTGAAGTGCCTTCTGCATCTGATAGTAAGACAAACAAGCACCAAAACACCCATCTATCACGGTGCCCTTTATCATAGCAGCAGGGCGACATTGTTACTTCCGGGTTTCTCCTTGCACGGTTCTTATTGGTTATTGGGCTCTGGTGCCATCCAGGGCTAGCCTTTTTAAATTCTCTCCTGTCATCTTTTCAGCTCCCTTTTGTGGTTTACCTGTACCTAGTGTTTGAGTTGCTGCTTGTTCCTGCTCAGTGTATGACCTGACTCGCCTGACTACACTCCTGATGCACCTGTGTTTCACTTCCCATTGCTGACTAGGACTGGCTGACTACCACCGTGTGTACCAATCTGGCTTTGGTTGAGAACCCGCTCCGTGCTGACTAGGAGTGGCTGACTACCTCCGAGTGTACTGACCTGGCTTTGGCTGAGTATCTAATTCTGCTGCTGACTAGGACTGGCTGACTAGCTCCGTGTGTACCAACATGGCATTGGCTGAGTATCTGATTCCGTTGCTGACTAGGATAGGCTGACTACCTCTGTGTGTACCAATTTGGCAGTCTGGCTTCAGACCCATCAGGGTGCGTACCCTGTGCTCAGTTCTGCCTACTCTCGTTTGCAGTAATACCGCTACAGCACCTACTTGGCCTGTCACTCCCAAGGTCATCTGGGAGACTGTGTTGCGAGTAGCTCCGGTCGCTTGCCAGTATCTGTATTGCTGCCTCTGCTATCTATAGCATTCTAGGGACCTGGTCACTTGCCAGTATCCGTAGTGCTGCCTCTGCTATCCCTAACGTTCTAGGGACCCGGTCACTTGCCAGCGTCCTATCTGTGCTGCCTCCGCTACCCTAGCATTCTAGGGACTTGGTCACTTGCCAGTGTCCTATCTGGGTTGCCTCCGCTATCCCTAGTGTTCTAGGGACTTGGTCATTTGCCAATGTCCTATCTGGGTTGTCTCTGCTATCCCTAGCATTCTAGGTACTTGGCCACTTGCCAGTGTCCTATCTGGGTTGCCTCCACTATCCCTAGTGTTCTAGGGACTTGATCACTCTTGTTGCCTCCGCTATCCCTAGTCTTCTAGGGATTGGCCCTGCAATTACCCACTGAAAGTGCTGCACTTTTGACACCTAGTAGTAGTGGCAGTAGAATTACATCAACATCTAGCTCCAGAAGTAGTAGTAGTAGCAGAAACCACACATGACAGACAAAGCCAGGACAAATATATTAACAGCAGCACAGATGAGGAGGTGGAGGACAGATGGAACCACTGCTATGACCGATAAGTAATTTGTGTCAATAATCTGAGAAGGAGGATAGAGTATGACAATGGTAAAAATACATACACAAATCATACCATGCAAATCCCCCACCACCACCACTACAATACATATCTTCCCCATTGTAGGTTGTACTTTATTTTTTTTTATTACTTAATATCATTATGAATATGTGCCAGCGTCACTTAAGCAAGAAAGTGTTGTGGGCAATGGACAAATGCATGCTAACACATATTTGAAGCCGTACAACTTTGACTTTCAGCCACTTATTTCTAAACTTCAGCCCTCAGAAGAAGTAATATTACAGTGGGAAATGTAGTACCTATAGGAAATATAGGCAAAAAATGTGTTAAAATAGGTGAAAAATGTGTTAGCATAGGCAAAAAAATTTGTTAAAATAGGCGAAAAGGAGGACATTTTTGCATAGGCGGAAAGGCAAAATGTTTTGCGGGAAAAGCAAAAAATCAGCACGTTTTCGCAAAATTTTTCTCTGGAAATTTTTCACACAACAGCACAGATGAGGAGAAGAAAGGATTTGAAGAAGGGTTGCTACCACCAATCAGTGCTATAACCAATAAGTAATGTGTATCAGTAATCTGAGAAGAAGGATAGCTACATTTGACACAAACATGATTATGGTAAAAAAACATATATACAGTTGTGCTCAAAACTTTAAAGAAAACAAAGTGAGCAGGCAAAACACATTTCTTTTATTTCTTATGGGATTCATATTCAACTGTAGGTTATAATAGAATGGCACAATCACAAAACAAAACATGGCAACAAATAAAAAAATGAAATGACCTCTGTTCAAAAGTTTGCATACCCTTACCTTAGTTTTTAATATTGTGTATTGCCCCCTTTAGCATCAATGACAGCATGCAGTCTTTTGCAATAGTTGTCTATGAGGCCTCAAATTCTTGCAGGTGGTATAGCTGCCCATTCGTCTTTGAAAAATGCCTCCAGGTCATGCAAAGTCTTTGGTCATCTTGCATGAACCGCACTTTTGAGATCTCCCCAGAGTGGCTCGATGATATTAAGGTCAGGAGACTGTGATGGTCACTTGAGAACCTTCACCTTTTTTTGCTGTAACCATTGGAGGGTCAACTTGGCCTTGTGCTTAGGGTCATTGTCGTGCTGGAAAGTCCAAGAATGTCCCAATGCGCAGCTTTCACGCAGAAGAATTACATTTTGTCTGCCAGTATTTTCTGATAACATGCTGCATTCATCTTGCCATCAATTTTCACAAGATTCCCCGTGCCTTTAGAGCTCACACCCCCCAAAACATCAGTGAGCCATCACCCTTCTTCACAGTGGGGATGGTATTCTTTTCGCTATAGGCCTTGTTGACCCCTCTCCAAGCATAGTGCTTATAAGTGTGACCATAAAGTTCTGTTTTGGTCTTGTCACTCCAAATTGCAGTGTGCCAGAAGCTGTGAGGCCTGTCAAGGTGTTGTCAGGCATATTGTAACTAGGCTTTTTTGTGGCATTGGTGAAGTAAAGGCTTCTTTCTGGCAACTCGACCCTGCAGCTCATTTTTGTTTAAGTATCATTGTATGGTGCTCCTTGAAACAACCACAGCCTGTATTTCTCCTGAGGTTTTTCTTTGTATTCTGAACAATTCTTCTGGCAGTTGTGGCTGACATCTTCCTTGGTCTACCTAACCTTGGCTTGGTACTGTAATAAGTGAACAGTACTGACTGGCATTTTCAAGGCTTTGGATATCTTTTTATATCCTTTTTATCTTTATAAAGTTCCATTACCTTGTTACGCAGGTCTTTTGACATGCTCCTCATGGCTCAGTATCTAACCTGCTCAGTGCATCCATGTGAGAGCTAACAAACTCATTGACTATTTATACACAGACACTAATTGCAATTTAAAAAGCAACAGGTGTGGGAAATTAACCTTTAATTTCATTTTAACCTGTGTGTGTCACCGTGCGTGTCTGTAACAAGGCCAAACATTCAAGGGTATGTAAACTTTTGATCAGGGCCATTTGGGTGATTTCTGTTATCATTATGATTTAAAAAGAAGCCAAACAACTATGTGATAATAAATGGCTTCATATGATCATTATCCTTAAATAAAAGACAGTTTTTTTTTGCGTGATCAGTCATATTTTCAAAATCAATGCCAAAATTTCACAATTTCTGTCAGTGTACGCAATAGTTTCAATATATATATATATTTTTTTAGAGAGAGTCTCAAAAGTGAGCACTCCTATTTGACAAATTGAAAAATCTCTACTGCCTGGGTCTACTTATAAAAATCAACATAAAAAAATAAATGTTGTTAGAACCATGAAATTGATAAAGGCCCTCAAGGGGGCTGAAAAGTTGACAAATAAGCCAGCACTTTTCCACAAGATCTGTGTGTGCACTTATTTCATGGCTCTAACACCATTTCTTTACATATATATAAATATATATCAAAATGCCCTACTGCCTAGTGCCAGCAGGTCATGTTGGTCAGTGGCCACTGGCCATTGTCAAATGTCCTCCTGAGTCCATAATTGTGGAATTTGCAACTGCTGTTCTTACTGCTGCTGAGTTGTTTAAGCAACAGGATGATTAGGCAGCTGAAAGGGAATGGGATCAACAATAGCAGTAACATGGAAGATGGGTGATGAAGGCTCCACTTGCCATGACTGGCTCCAGTGATGAGCCTGAGGCAGTAGCAGCACAGTAAGTAGCCCCCAGTCTATGTGGAGAAAAGAAGAAGTTGGCCAATGATTCGTCTCCACCTGCTCCTCCTCCAAAATCCTGGGTGTCTTATTAGAATATACATTTTTCCCTTGAGAGCAGGAACTGTGGCTCACATCAGCAACTGTAATGCACACAGTGTGTGTGTGGTAAATAATATCTGGGGGCACAACTGTATCCAAACACCATGACACCAGAAACCATGTACTGCCACTGTCACTATACCCTTTGTCCAGACCCTGCTAAGGACACATGACAACTTGCTGACAGTTTAATAATAATGACGAACCCTCCCTGCCATCATCTTAGCATATTCTGTGGGATGGAATCTCCTCAGATGCCGCTTGAGGCTCTGCTTGCGATTCTCCTCCACCACACTGGCATATGTGGTCAGTGCACCACACAGTGTGCAATGGGTAGAGATGAACTGCCACATCCTAACATCAACAGAGTGGCTATCATTTGGAGGGGGAGGTTACGATGAACGAGGTGGATTGGCATAAGATGTAGTTACCCTAGAAGGTGATGGCGAGTTGGTTGTTTCACTCGTCATGGAACTTCCAGGCTCTGCCTGGGTTTTTCTATTCTTCCTCCTCTTTGATCTCCTCCTCACCTCTTGTTGACTTTCTGTAGTCAGGGGGTACAGCAACAACGGTGCTTGATTTCTGTGGCGTTCGGCTTTAGCATGTTTGACATAGATGTCATGGTGTCTGTGTTGTATGTGTGATATCAGGGTGCTTGTGCTAAGGTGTGTTCCCTCCTTTTTTCTTTCCACTGACTTGTCACAAATTGTGCACAGTGCCATTGCTGATGGCTGCACTGTGTCTACCCCAAAAGAAAAATAGTCCCACATCCATGACTTCAGGGGGGAGGGAACATGTGGAGAAGAATGGCCTCTTTCTTCTTCTCCCCCACATTCCGCTTCACTGTCTGTTGCAGTAGTTAATGTTGCTGCTATTGCTGCTACTGCCTCAGATTCAGCACTTCAACTAGGACCAGGAGTATTGCTGCCACTGGCAAGTAGAACCTGTCCTAGTCCCGCATCACTTGTTGACCCCATTCTCATTGTGTCCACAGTGGTCTGCGGCACACTAGCTTGCTCCTCAGCATCCTACTGCCCTTGCAACTCAGCATCAGAATAAATTAGAGCAGTTGAAAATTCCTCAAATTTCAAAAGCTGACTGCTAGTGTTGGTGGTGATGCCCATCCTCATCCTTGTCTCCCATTCCTTCTCAGTTTCTACTTAAAAGGCCATCAATGTATCTTCCACCCTAGCTTCTTCAGCATCATCATCATCACCCACTAGTACCTATGTGCTGCTGCTCTATTACAGACATTTCACAGCTGGTTGGAGGAGGTGACAAGCAATGTGACAGATGATCCCCTAATGTCACACTTGTCATTTCTTGATGACATGAAGAAGGAAGACTGGCAGTGGCAGCACTAGCAGCAGCAACAGACAGCTGATCTGTGCTCCTGCTGGTGGTGGTATTAATTGTGTGAATGCTCTCCCCCAACAAATGTTCTGGCCTCTTAGTCTTCAGGATCTTCAGGATATTGTTGATTACCCCCTCTTACCCTCCTAATGCTAACAAGCTACTGGACCTTAGTAGTAGTACTAGCACTGGTGGGACTGCTTGGGGATGGCAAGTGTGACTTAGGGTGCCTTGCTCTCACACTTGGTATCATTTTCTCCTTCCCCCCTCCTGAGTACTAGAAGACACACTAGCTGCAGGCAAAGTATTGGTGGCAGCAGGTTCAACACTGGCAGCAGGTACAGCACTGGGGCAGCAGAGGCAGCACATCTGGCAGCAAGTACAGCAATGGTGGCTGCATGTACAGCACTGGTGGCAGCATGGGCAGCACATCTGGCAGCAGATACAGCACTAGTGTTACTGTTCTCAAGCAAGACAAGGCGTCAGACGGTATAGTTAAAATCTCCTTTATTAGGATAATAAACAATAGGCAATAAGTGAATTTACTATAAGCAGAGGGTGACTGGAGAGGTTAGCAACTCAGAAATAGGAGCCTGCTGACAGGTCAACCATATCTGCTGGAGACTAGGCCGAAGCCAACTGGTAGTCTCAGGGTAGTAGGTGGAAAGCACACAGAACCTACAGTCTCCCGTAATGTAGCAGCAAGGGAGACTACTGACTCATGCCTGCAGTCAGTAAGGAGAGCTCGTCTCCACTATGGATGGCAACAATGGAGACTACTGACTCACGCCTGCAGTTAGTAAGGAAGAGCTTGTCTCCAATAAGGATGGCAACAATGGAGACTACTGACTTACACCTGCAGTCAGTAAGGTCGAATTCTGCCAGAGCCCCAGATCTGCACCAGGATGGATGTCTGTGGGGAACGAAGCCACACATCGGAATGAACAGACAGAGCCACTGATCAGCACCAGCTAGGATAGTCAGACAAGTCAGGTTCACACACGGAGCAGTTAGTCAGCCAGAGCCACAGGTCTGCACCAGATAGGATGTCCAATAATAGTAGGCAACAATGGGAGGATAGTTGGACAGAGCCCCAGGTCAGCACCAGGTTGGATGTCTAAAGTCAAAAGACCGCACAGGTAGAATGGTCAGACAGAGCCACAGGTCAGCACCAGAATGGATAGTCAGACAAGCCGGGTGATACACAGGATACAGGAGCAACAGGAACTAGACCTGCACTGAACAACAACGTAAGGGTAATGATACACAGGCCCAGAGAGGTTTATAAAGGAGTAGGAGAATTAGGTCCCCCAGGCTGGGCCTATAATAGGAGTCCAGGCAAGTGTCTGATTCATGATGCCATCAACAAGGAACCATACGCGACCAGGCCGCAGGCAAAGAGGGACACAGCTAGTGACACTGGAGCGTCAGTCCAGACCCCTGCTCCCGACCGAATGGCACAGGCCGAGGTAAAGCACTGTGACAACTAGTGGCAGCAGGGATAGCACATCTGGCAGCAGGTACTGCAATGGTGGTTGCAGGTACAACATTGGTGGCAGCAGGGGCAGTACATCTGACAGCAGGTACAGCAATGGTAGCTGCAGATACAGCAATGGTAGCACTGGCAGCAGGGGCAACACGTCTTGCAGCAGGCAAGGGCAGTCCTGCTCTCACTAGTACTACCCTTTTCTCCCTCCCTTTCCATTAAATTCCCCAAGATCCCTAGGGGTGATTTAGGGGGACTGGACAGCATTGGTCCAGTACTGCTAGTCACTTCCTCTTCCTCCTCAGACTCAGTGGACACATAATAAGGGTCCTTAAAGTTCCTCCTTTTGCTGCTCATAGAGATAGCAGTCACTAAGAGCCTCTCCTGTGTCAATTTAGCAAATAATTCACAGCAGAACAGCACAGCACTTCTACCTCGCTCTGTTGCTGCTTCTATTGTGTCTGACTTCTGCAAATACATCATGTTTTTATAGAGGAAAAGCGAAAACAATGTAAATCAATGGGCAGAAACTTTCTTGCCACTGAAAAATCGGTGGGGAATTCTGACCAATGGGCAAAAAACATGGAAATTTTACTCACTGTTTTAAAAGCTGAATTTGTTTCAAAAAAGTGGATAATAATGTGGTTGTCGCTGAATTTCTCGAGGGAACATGGCAACTTTTACCCATCCCTACTCAAGAGGTTGAGTGTGCTCTGGCTCTCCAATAAGTCCAGGTGCTTGTAGTCCAGTGGCCATGGGTCATTTCTGGTTCCCTCCCACCTGGGTGTGGGATCATATCTGGGTCCATGCTGTGGCTGCATCCAGGTGGGTGTCTGTGGCCATGGTGTGGGCCCATATGACCCGTATTGTGGGGTACTGATGGTACTGGGCACCCAGTGCTTTCCTGGTGGTAGTGGTGCTGGTGGTGGTGCCATCCAATGTTTATCTTGGGTGGTGGTGGTTGGCATCCAACTCCCAGGAAGCATCCACTCAGTGATGGTGGGGGGTGTCAGCCAGTATTTTGAGGTTGGTGGTGGTATCCTAAACTCTGAGGAGGGTAGTGGTGGTGATGTCCTGCTTCATCCTATTCCTGGATCCTTAGGGGCTGTGCCACTGGAGGAGAAGACATAGGGGTCCTCCTTACCCTCCTCCTGATGTTCTGCAAGCAAGTATGCTGTGTGGGTAAATGGGATGATGTGATTATTCATGTAAGCTTTGACAAGAGGGATGCAAGATGATGACATTGACATGTGAACTCTTGAGTGACTTTGTGCTTTGTAATGCACTAGATACCATCCTGGCACTCACTGATTGATGAGCTTGACAAGATCCTGCACATTGATGGACGCAACCAACATTGAAGGAGCTTTTGGTTATCTTTTGTATCCTGAAGTGTGGGAATGGAAAGCAATACCTCCTTGTCATCCCTTCTCTTCAGGATTCAAATGATAACCAATGTTCAGCCATCCTATGTTGGATGTGTGTTTCTTGTGGTTGTCCTGGTATGTGAAAGATATGTCCTCCAGCTGCTTGTGTTGCTGTGTTTCTCCTTCTGTGTTTATTTGTGTGTTTGCTTTGCCTGTATGCTGACATTGTTTCTACTTATTTGTCATTGTTTTTTCAATGGTGCATTGATGTGGTTGAGGCCCCAGTGTTCACTTTATATTAGTTGAAGTGTGATGTGTGAGCTGACCCTTGTGGACCTATGCAATGTAACCCTGTTGTATTGTGTTCATCCTCTGTTAACCCTTTGAGTGCCAGATGGGTACCCAATGCATTGTGGACCAATGCATTTTCATACCTCTAACACTCAAGGGGTTAGGTGCTGACCTCCATGTTATTTGATGTATAACATTGTAGGGGAACATAACAGATATTTACATGACAACATTATGGATGCATTGTTTGTGTGCTGTGGGTATAGCTGATCAAAAAAGCAGCTAGGGGGTTCATCCTGGATTTGAATTTGTTCCATTTGTTTGATTCAGAGGTACTGTAATACCGCTATTAAGGCAAAAAAGCCCAACGATCGTTAGCCATGTCTGACTTACATAGCATTCAATAAGATGTCTACCAAAATGGCAAAGGAGCGTAAGCCCAAAAAACTTCATTTAACTCCAAAACCTGCTCCACACTTTTTGTCGTCAGTAATAATTAACATAGGGTACGTCAACTTCCAAAGAAAAAGATAACGGTTAACTTTATCTAGTGATGCTAAACGTTGTAAGCACAAGTTCAAACTCCCAGCCAATTACAACACACATCAACTACATCCAAATACAGATGTGGCAGATGTGTATGGTAGTGGGGGTGGGAAACTGGCATGGAGTGATTGGTGGGACCTTGACAAACTGCATCCACCCCATGAGGAGAGGTATCATCATTTATTGCATACGCTGCAGCAACCATTGCTGTTGTCTGTTTTTGAACTACCACTTTTCTCCAAGGTCCCTGCACTGCTCAATCTTTGCCCCTCCCCCTTGTGCATTTGCTGGACATTACTCAACTACTGTGTGTGTTTTTACTCTACAGTACACAACTGATGGAGTGTGATGTCTTGCTTTAGCCCTCAACAAAATTCTCAATTTCATCTGCTGTCTATCAAGTCTGCCTCAGTCACAGAGCTCACATCAGGCTTCCAGTTAGCTCTCTGTCACCTAACATGTTTATTTGTTTAATTATCTATGTATTAATTTTTAAACATTTTTATTTTTTATATTTTTATGTTGTCCATCCTTATCACAGTCAGTCAAAAATAAATTATAACAAAAAAACAAAATCAACAACTTCTTTCCCCAGAATTCCCCAGCACAGAGACAATAAATGCAAAATCATCAAGCAATTTGGACCCCAACAGTCTGTGTCTTTTCAGTCAGTCACACCAAAATTTGGGACATATGGAGTCAACCTCCTTACTCCATTCTTCTCCCCCAGAGTACCTCCAGACTCACCTAATACAGAGAACAATGTTCTATCTAAATGACTCCCTAAACTAAGCCTCAATTCCCCTTTATTTGCCTAGCTTCTCTACCTCAAAACATTCTACTTTCTCCTCCCACAAACACAGAATGGCATGCTGTGAGGGCCTGACACCCTTGTATATGGCTGCATAAAAGTAGAGAAAACTTTCTTGTGGTGGGGAAAAAATTTTCTACCCATTGATTTCAATGCAATGAGCTAGGCGAAAACTGCACTTTTCACGGGAGATTATTTGCCAAGTGGGAATTGCCATTTTTCTCACATTTTGGTTTGAGGAAAAAGTTTTCACCCATTCCTAGTCATTCCTTCTCATTCCTTCAAATTATATTCATTATTATTAAACCACAAATGTGTTGTACACCTCTCTGGTCCTCAAGAGGTTAAAATTATGCCTATCTATTGGAAAGCATTTTTTAAATCTTTTTTTCCCTTTCTTAAGTGTTTTTTTAATTACCTTCAGTGGTTTCTTGGAAAGCTGAATTCTCCAACCAGCCTGAAGTAATCAACATGTTTCAGTGCTGACCTTCCACAAGGTGAAAGTATTACAAGAGTACCAATCTATTGGATCTGCTATATTGATAAAGTATTTGGAATTACTTTGAAAATTCAGTGTAATAAATCATTGTTTAATGTAAACAACATATTAATTATCCTGTAAATTTGTAACCAAACTTTGGAGTTTATACAGATAATTTAAATTATTATCATGGTGCCCGTGATCTTCTTTGCCAGCGACATTGCTACTTCCTGTTTTATTCCTGCTGGGCTCTTATTGGTCACTGAGTTCTGCTCTGCCCAGCGTTAGCCTTTTTAATCTCAGTCCTGTCATTACTTTGGCGCCCTTTCCTGGTGTTCCTGTACCTGGCGTTTGTACTGCTGTTGGTTCCTGCTCCTGTCTCTGCTGCCCGTGATTCCATTGCTGACTAGGACTTCCTGACTACAGCTCTGTATACCGGTCCTGGCAGTGGCTGATGACCGCTCTGTGTACCGATCCTGGCTGTGGCTGACTACCTTATTCATGTTGACTAGGACTGGCTGACTACCACTCTGTGTACAGATCCTGGCTGTAGCTGACTACCTGATTCGTTGCTGACTAGGACTGGCTGACTACCTCTCTGTGTACCGATCCTGGCTGTGGCTGACTACCTGATCTGTTGCTGACTAAGACTGGCTGTCTATCACTCTGTGTACCGATCCTGGCTGTGGCTACTACCCAACCCGTTGGGACCAGTGTCTTTCCAGTGCCTGTCAGTGTTGCCTCCAGTTACTCTAGTCTCCTTGGACTAGTTCCTTTCCAGTGCCTGTCATTGATGCCTCCGGTTACTCTAGTCTCCTGGGACTAGTGCCTTTCCAGTGCCTGTCAGTGTTGCCTCCAGTTACTCTAGTCTCCTGGCACTAGTGCCTTGCCAGTGCCTGTCAGTGTTGCCTCTGGTTACTCTAGTCTCCTGGGACTATTGTCTTGTCAGTGCCTGTCAGTGTTGCCTCCGGTTACCCTAGTCTCCTGGGACTAGTGCCTTGCCAGTGCCTGTCAGTGTTACCTCCTGTTACCCTAGCTTGCTAGGGATCTGGTCACTTTCTGTGTCCAGTATTGTAGCCTCCTTCTATCCCTTCCTCTGAGATTTGAGCTTTTGTGGTGACCATTTCCATTCCTCCATTACCCCTTGTGTTCTAGGCCAGGTCACTCTCCAGTGTCCCGGCTTGCTGCCGTTCTATCCCCAGCCCTCTAGGGATCCTGCCCTGCAGTCGCCTACCGTCTCGCTAGTTGGGTCGCTTCCTAGGTTTGGTACTGCTGAGGTTCTATTCCTGGTTCCTGTCGTCTGATCCAGCCTGCTGTATTACTGTTTTGTTTTGCTATTCTCCTGCACCCTGACCTGTGTCAGATTTGGGAAGTGCCACAGTACTGTCCGGATCCGAACCTGTGAAGGGTGACCTTGTGCACTTTATTATTCTTAATAAAGCTGATTTTACCTTACTGACTTGTCTGAGTGTTCTTACAAACCGTGACATTTATAGAGTAGTTAACATCTACAGTGTTGAGAATACTGGCATTTCTATATTTTAAACAGGATCCTTTATCTTTAAATCTGGATAACCATAGCAGTGTTCACTGCTAGTGTTCTCTTACTTTGCTAAGGAAGGGTCAAATCACCATATAAGTGTGTCTTGATACAGCATGTTGAATTGGTTGAAACTCCTTTTCTGTTAATACACTGCCAGTAGAAGCATACACTCTAGAATAAATAAATTAAGTGCTTAAAAATAAGCCTACCATTCTCAGCAGACTTGTCCAAGTTGTCTCCCAGCCAGTGGAGGATGAAATTAGGTTGAGCATTACAGCATGTTCCACTGAGACCAAACTGCCAAGACACATTGTTGTTCACCTGCACTATGTTCAGAGGACAGGAAGTTCTAGATAGAACTGTAAAACGAGATTATGTGATGAAATGAATCTAGGAAATCTATGCCCTTACTTCTTAAAAGAGGAAATAATTACCTCATATTAGAGGACAGCATTTCAGGTTGGTTACCTGTGTAGTTGTTAAAGGAATGAAATAACTCATACAACATTTATATTTCATTTAAATAGAGCTGTGTGCAACTCATTGTAAATGAATATGTTCCACATCCTTATAGACCTTAATGGGTTAATAAAGCTTAAAGTCGTAAATGACATTACATTGTAATGATTTTAAAGCAGTAAATAATCATACAAGAAAATAGTAAACAAGACTTGGCTTATATGGTGAACCTTTTGATTTCTTTCAGTTATGGTCTAACCATTCTTCTGAGAAGTATTAATTAGAGATGGGCAAAAATTTTCACCTCAAACTAAAATCAACGAAAAATGTTTCTTCTCGCTTGGTGAATAATTTCCTGTGAAAAGTTAAAATTTTCTGCTTTTTTCGCCCAGCTCATTACATTGAAATCAATGGGAACATTGAATTTATACACAACACATTGCAAATGTTATTTTATTTCCCAGTGGCATAATATAAAAGGGGTATGAGGGTGCCAGTGTTGGTGGAGCGGGGGGGAAACAATCAGTTCAACAGGGATTTTGTTTTTTTGGGAGGGGTTTGTTGAATGAGATTGGGGGGGACAGTTAATAAAAAAAAATAAAAATGGTATAAAAGGGGTCTGAGGAGAGTGCCTGTTCTGGTGGGTGGAATCTGGGGAAAGAATCAGTTGAAAAGCATATTTTTTTGTTGGGGGTTGTTGATTGGTAAGGGGGGGCAGTTAATAAAAAAATAAATTAAAAAAATTAAATGCATAAATTGGTATGTGACATGACAGAGACAGGACCCCTGGCATAAGCTGTGACTGGGGCACACTGATACTTGATGGAATAAAGTATTTTGTAAAGGATGAGTTCTAGAACTTGTTGTTAGATGCCCAAGACCAGAGAAAACATTGATTTGTAGGACTTAGACTTATTAGAAGCACAAGCCCTGTGGAAACATTGATATATAAGACTTAGACTTGTTTGGCACAATCCCTAAGGAAATATCAATTTGTTGTAGGATTTTGTTTTAGGCCAGAGCCCTGAGGAAACATTGATTTGTAGGACTTTGGCTTGTTAGTGCCACAAACCCTGAGGAATCAGTGATTGCAGGATTGCAGGCTTTTAGAAACAAGCACCCCAATTTTTTTTGTAGGCCTCTGATTTGTTTGGGAAAGAACAAGCCCTGACAAAAAAATATGCCCTACCAGCCTTGTAACTGAACAATAAACAGGGGACTGCAGCAAACCTTAATGAGGACACATAATGACCAAGAACATCGGAGAATGGAATCAAGTAAATAACACTTAACTTTTATTCAACAATTAGATAAAAATAATCAAAATTAAAACTAGAAATTCCTCACTCTGAGTCTGTCAAGACAATAGTACAGGGTAATGATTGGCATACGCTAGAAAAACGGTGTCTTAGAGGGGATATGATAACACTATATAAATACGTTCAGGGCCCACACAAAGGGCTCTCCAAAGACCTGTTTATTAACAGAACAGTACAAAGGACAAGGGGCCACCCGCTTAGACTTGAGGAAAGGAGATTTCATCTACAACAGCGGAAGGGTTTCTTTACAGTAAGGACAATAAAGGTATGGAATTCACTGCCTGAGAAGGTAGTGCTATCGAATACATTAGATGCCTTTAAAAAGGGCCTGGATACTTATTTAAAAGAGCAGAACATAGAGGGCTATGTACGTTAGTACTGGGATTAATATTTAGTTAGGGCTTGTTGATCCAAGAAGAAATCTGATTGTCATTTGGAATCAAGAAGGAATTTTTTCCCCCCATTCAAGGCAGAATCTGAAATTTCTGTATTGAGGGTTTTTTTGCCTTCTTTTGGATCAATGATGGTAAACAGGAATAGGAAAAGGGTTGAACTAGATGGGCGCAACTCTTTTTTCAACCTAAATTACTATGTTATGTGGTGAAACAGAGGAGTGCCATAGTCTAGCCCTGTAACTATCTGATAGATATTATTGAGAGTAAGCATGTGACGAGCAACGAGAAATACACCCATGGATGAAAGTTGGATTATTATTGATTCTAAGTTAAAGTGATAATCCAACTTTGCTATATGGATGCTTTCTCGTTGCTTATTTCATGCTTCGGCATCCTTCTAACAAGTATTTTTTATGTTATTCACACTTTGAGCCTGTCATCACATTTATTTTATATGAGGTGTTGACTGTTATTGGAGTTTGTATCCCATGACTGCGGAAGCAAATTAAGGGACCTAGATAGTAGTTTTTATGGGGGCCCTTGGACTGAAATTAGTATAAGAGCTACCTGCTGCAGTCTCTGAGGTATAGGTCCACTCGATACTTTCATATTTTTAATTATTCTCTGCCTTATCCTAATTGTTCAGGGACTTCTGCTGCAGTCAGAGAGGTACACACCCTTATATTTGGTAGTACACCATTTTTGGGTACTACTATACATGTTCTTTTAGGAGATCCAGTCATTCACCATCATATTATCTGACAGTGGGTCATTTTTATTGATGTATGTCAATCTATTACTTACAATAGTATCTATAAGACAGTTACAGGGCTAGGCTTTGGCACTCCCCTGTTTCAACATACGCCGATCAGTACCCTGTACTATTGTCTTGACAGACTCAGAGTGAGGAGTTTCTGGTTTGAATTTGATTATTTTTATCTAAATCAAATGAATGAAAGTTAAATATTATTTACTTTCTCTTGATCTATAATTTACTTCTATTCTCACATTGGGTGATGTAACTCCTTAGTTATTATGTGCCCTCATTAAGGTTTTCTTCAGCCCCCCCCCCATTTTTGGGCAATTATCAGGATTCAGATGTAAACTGAGGTGCACAGCTGCAGGATTCATAGGAATAAACCTCAGTTAGCAGCTGAGATAGCATTACTTAGTCAGTGCCCGAACTCTAATCTTTTTCTTTAAGTATTTACTACTGGCCTAGTGCCAGCAGGTCATGTTATGGTGGCCAGTGGCCACTGGTCATTGTCAAATGCCCTGGTGTCTTTGCAGAATTATAAGAGATAATTTTTATCAATTCGGCTTGTTAATAAAATAAGCCCTGAGGAATCAGTGATTTGTAGGATTAGGCTTGGTAGAAACAAGTCTCCAAAATATATTTTTTTATTTTGTAGGCCTCTGGATTATGTGGGTAAAAACAAGCCCTGAGAAAAAATTATGCCCTATTGGCCTAGTGCCAGCAAGTCATGTTATGTTGGACAATGACCCTTATCCATTGTCAAATGCCCGGTGTCATTGCAGGATTTGTGACCGATGTTCTTGCTGCTGCTGCTGTTGAGCTGTCAAAGCCGCAGGATGATTAGACGACAGCTCAAAGGGGATGGGATCAACAACAAGAGTAACATGCGTGATGGATGTTCATGGTTCCACTTGCCGGTACTAGCTCCAGTAATGAGCCTAAGGCAGTAATAGCACAACTAGCAACCAACATTGGAGAAAAGAAGAAGTAGGCCAATAATGCTTCTTCACCTGCCCCCCCTCCAAAATCATGGGTGTGTTGTTAGATTATAAATATTTCCTTTGAAAGCAGGAACAATGCCTCTCATCAGCAAATTCAATGTTCACGGTGTGTGTAGTAAATAAGGGAAGGATTGGGAACAATGGGCACATCTGCACTCACATCAAACACCTTGCACAACTTTAACCAAACATTAAAGTCCCCAATCTGAAATCATCCCATCAGAAACCAAATACCGCTGCTGTCACGATATCCCTTGTCCACTCCCTGACCACCTGCAGTTTTAATAATAATGATGATGAACCTTCCCTTCCACCAACTTAGCACTTAGCATATTCTGTGGGGTGGAATCTCCTCAGATGTCGCTAGATGCCCTGCTTGCAATTATATTCCACCACACTATTATCTGTGGTCAGTGCACCACACATTTTGTAATGTGTGGACACAAACTGCCACATCCTGACATCTACTGAATGGCTATCAACTGGTCAGGGAGGTAACGATGAAAGAGGTGGATTACCAGATGTAAGTACATGATATTCCTGTGCATGGAACATAAGCAAGAAGGTAATGGCAAGCCATCAAACTTCAGGTTCTGGCTGGGTTTCTCTATTCTTCCTCCTCCTCTTTGATTTCCACCTAACCTCTTATTGCCTTTGGGGAGAGTCAGGGGGTACAGCAACTATGGTCCCTGATTTATTTGGTGGGTGTTTGGCTTTAACATGTTTTACATAACTGTCATGGTGTCTGTGTTTCATGTGTGTTATTAGGGCAATTGTGCCAAGGGTCGTTCCCTCCTTTCAACTTTTCACTGATTTATCACAAATTGTGCACAGTGCCGTCACTGATGATGCCACAGTGCCTGCTCCAAGAGAATAGTAATCCCACATCCAGGACTTCACTGGCTGGGGCAGAGGATGATGTTGGTGCAGTTGCTGCTATTGCCTTAGAATCAGCACTGCTACTAGGACCAGGAGTATTGCTGCTGGCAAGTGGAACCTGTCCTTGTCCTGTATCACTGGACCCATTCCCACTTTTTTCACAGTGGTATGTGCACACTAGCCTGGTCTTCTCCATCCTGTTGCTCTTGCAACTTAGCAGCAGCAGGCAATTAATGCATCTTCCATCCCAGCTTCTCCACCATCATCATCACCACCCCCAGTCCCTTGTTACTGTTGCTGCTCTATTACAGACATCTAACTGGTTGGAGGAGGTGATGATAAATGTGACAGAGGGTCTCCTACTGGCACACTTGCCATCTCTTGTTCAGCTGAAGAAGGCACACTGTCGGCACTAGCAGCAGGCACATGTAGCTGATATGTGCTCATGGTGGCAGTGGTATTATTGCCTTCTTCGGCATCATGTTCCATCTGGACAATGCCATGGGGTAAGGGGAATGCTGGTGTCAGGGGAATGTTGTGGGATCCTTGGCTGCTAGTCTGGCCACTCTGCATTACTTCCCCTACCACCTCAGCATCAGTAGGAGGATCTGCAGTGATAACTCTAGTCCCATCAGCTGCTTTGCCATGAATATTTTTACTACTAAAAAACCACATCAATTTCAGTCCATGAGTCTTCCTCCTCACTAGTAGTATGATCACCCCTCCCTCACGCCTAACATTCTGAGACTGTAACTGCTGTATCTTCTTAAAAGAAGTAGTGGCAGGACTGCTTGGGGATGGCAAGCATGACTTAGGGTCCCCTGCTATCACACTTGACATCATCTCCATCTTCCCCTCCTCCTGAGAATCACAACACACCCTGGCAGGAGCAGCACTGGCATCAGGCACAAGTATCTGACCTGTTCTGTTCACACTAGTACCCTCTCTTTCCTCTGCCCGTGAAACAAATTTCTACAAGATCCCTATGGGTGATGTAAGGTGACTGTCCATCATTGGATCTGGGGAATCAGGGCATCCAGACCATTTAATTTTGGTAGTGATCACTTTCTCCTCATTAGACTCAATGGATGCATAACGGTCCTTCCAGCACCTCCTTTTATTAGTATTCCAGTTGCTCATAGTGATAACAATTACTATGAGCCTCTCTTTCCTCAGTTTTGCAAAACAACTAATAGCATAACAGCCTAACACACTCTCACTCTATATATAGCTGCTCATATTGTGTTTCACTTCCTGGGAAATGTCATGTTTTTTAGAGAAAAGGCAAAAAAAACTTGTAATTAAAGGGGCAAAGTTTTTAGCCATTGGAAAAACAGCAAAAATATTTTGGCAATGTGTGAAAACAGCAAAGATTTTTTTTTTTTTAGTAGCAGAAAAGTCATATTACATAATAGATGTATCATATAGTCACGTAAGAGAAAAGAGTTTCAGGGTCTATTGCCAATAAAATAAGGACATAGGTTTGGTTATATTTACTAAATGAGGATCAGAAATTATGTTACATTTATGTCACAGGGAGGCAGCTGAGATTATATGAGTACGAGCATGGAAACGAGACTGAGAAGACAGATAAGATGAGGACATGGGAGGAGAGAAAAAAAAAGGGGGGAGAGGGAAGAGGAACCTAGTTGTAACCGCTGTGGCGAAGAGACATCAGTAAATGTAATATAAGAGACAAATGTCAGTCCATCGGCAGAAATGAGGATCAGACTAATAAATATGTGGGTGGTATGTATAATAAATAAGAAACCAAGCCAAGGTTTTTATTTGGAGGTATTGTGGGAAGGGGATGTTTTCATAGAAAGATGATATTATGTCCAGGATGACCAATCGGATAAAAAGAGTATAAAGAGTCCATTGATATCACATGGCATCTTTCTAGGGAGAGCCATGAATATACTTTGGTAAGCCATCCTGTGATGTTGGGTGGAGAGGATGATTTCCAATGAAGTGGGATCAGTGACTTTGCTAAATGAAGTAAAATAAAGAACAGAACAATTGGATCTAGATTTAGGTCTAAGGCTCTGTAAATCAAGGAGGAAGAGGCAAAAGATTGGGTCTAGAATAATAGACAAGTCCACCATATGTGGCAAAGATTAATCGCAGATAACCAGGTGGTGTTCACTGATTTTTTCATGGAAACATGAAGGGACTTTTCTCCCACCCTTAGTATTAATGTCCAAAAATATGTGTCCTATAAAATAGATGAAGGCACACACCTAGAGGTGTCCATACTATTATTATACTTGTTTGTTTTTTTACTTGCATTTCAATATTTAATTTTTCAGAATTGAACTGCTGAAGTGCCATGAAAACTGATTTGAGTACATTGTTTCTTTAGAAGTGATCTTTTCTCCTTGGATGCAGATTTAAAGTATCTAGAAATGCATGAGAACATAACGGTTGGTTTGCAATGCTTGATGAGCTGTACTACTTGCATTTCAATTCAGTCTGAGTTTTTAGAATGCAATAGCTAGTTGTAATTTATAGTCTTATTTATTTATAACATTTTGCTTTAAAAACATTCTTTACATTTATATATATATATATATATATATATATATATATATTTTTTTTTTTTTATATATCATTAATTATCCTTTCATTTGAAATAACATATTAATACACTCTCTTTTTCTGCTTTGCACCCATGTTTCAACCACAATGAATATCCATTTGATTGTTTACATTATCTGTGCTTATGACTTCCTAGTGCTGTTAAAGCTTATTACAGCAGTCATGAACTCAGTTAATACATTTACATGAATCATTTGAAATGTGAATACATCTTATATTTTCTTGACCCTCTGAATGCCAGTGGGGTAGATTTGCAATGCGTTGTATGCCTCCTCTGACACTCAAACCATTAAGCAACCTTATGTGGCACAACTGTGCAAAGATGCACTAAAATTTGTTAAAGGCTCAAGATGGCAATGTTGTGTCAGGTCTGTGATGAAGGAGCATTTCCAATATGCACTGACATGTCTTCACAACCATATCCCCTTTAATCTACCACCAATCCTCCAACATTGCCATCAATCTGTCCTCTATATGACACATTCTTTTTTTTTTTATTTAAAGTTTTTATTGACTGATTCAAAAGGGTACATATCCATATCAAAAATATTACATAGAAATCTTCAATTATCAAGCCAAACAGATAATCAAGTTAGTAGAAAATAGTTTGCAAGATCAATCAAAGTCCTAAAACAATTCTCGAAACAGAGTCCAAACAAGATGTATTACACTGTTGTCAAGTCAAGAACAGCATTTATAGAGTTGCAAGATAAATGCCACCAATAAGGCAGCACAGTTGCTAACATTCAACACAAGAATTATGTATTCTAACGGTATTGGATGAGCCAGGTTCTCTTGACTAGGAGGACATTGTATCTGTAAGGGGAACAGAATAGTACCACAATAGCAAGAGAAAGAGGACTAGAGAAAGGCGGACGGGACAGGGAGAGAACCAAAGATATTGATATTCGTATCACCAAGAGTTGCTTAACATATGTAACTTCAATTAATTCAACATAATAAACCTTTTTTGTATTCCTAACGGAATGCTCAGATGTTGATGTGTCTGTTTCCCAGATGTACTAAGTCTCAATGTGTACCCCCAGTCAGGGGATGAGTGGCAATCTTGTTGAATCCAATTCATTAAGTTGAAGTAGGTGATATGTCCCTCTCTTCCATTGTTTCCAGTACATCTCACCATCAATTTGCTGGTGATGTTGAGGTTAATTAAGCTGCTGAGTTTCACTTGATTTCCATTCTTGCATATGTTACAGTTTCTTCATAAAGCAAATTGCCTATATGGATGCTGTCTTGGAACAAGTCCATTTTAATCAACTAAGCATGCTGGAGAACACTGGGGAGATAGACAGGGAGCTGATCTTGTCCTATTCACTTACCCATACTTGCATATATGGAGCATTTTGTACCAGTGATGTGGGTGGTCATGCAGAAAGAGGAGCAGCATGATCCAATGCAAACTCATACTCCTGCAGCTATACATGAGAAGGCAGGTGAGGTAGCTCCTGCAGGTCCTGAAGTCATGATAGCAGTCAAACCAGGGATATTCTGCAAGAGGACCATGCTGGATGTATGAAGATGAAATAATCTAACACTGTTGACTCAGTCACTCAGCTATCAGTCAACTGTATGATTTAATTAACATTAATATTGACCTACCTCACATTCGGCAGCCATGCCATTTCTGCATTGGCGAATGTACTCAACTGCCTCCACTTTTTTGCATCTCAGTCATTCCAAACCACCTTGAGCACCATTGGTGGAGTTTTACAGTCAGCTTCTACCGCTTCCTCGTGTCTGTAATGTCAGCCATAGAGAGTCATTTGTGTTTTTTCTACAGAACAGAGTTTGGCAGACAGTCAGAAAAGATGAACATGGGGTCAGGTACGCTTAATCGCTTAAGCTGGCAATGGGGGCTGGGAGGGGCTGGCAATGCATTGCTTAGCCCTCCCTCTGGTACACATACACTGCGGAAGCAGCAGCCATGGTCCCCTCCTGCCCTGCCCTTTTTCATTGATATAAATGTATGGGTACCATAGCAGCCTAAGGGATTATCCAGATACAAAAATACATATTTTACTTTTCCTTATCAACTGAACTCAAGCGACTCTGCTTTAAACTGATTGGCTGGAATGTTAGTAAGCACATCTCAGCCAATGACTGTGAGGGAATTGGATCAGAGATTGCCCATATATAAAGGCAGTCTCTGTTCAAATTCCCTCATTGCGGATCGGGCATTGGCCTGAGATGAGGGAACCCATGGCACACGGCACTGTTTCCACTGCCGCCACCTCTGAGGCCACACACAGCAGCGGAGACCGTTATTACTAATAAGCTAAGCATATTATTATGTATATTTTTGTCTTCAATATATTATTGGTGCATGATTTATTATTATGATGGCTTATGTTCAGACACTTCATGGGGGCATATTGATTTATTTCTGGGCACTTAATACATTGTTTAACCCTTTGAGCACAGAGAAGTCTGCAAAGCATTGCTTTGCAATGCGTTGTGTACCCCTCTGCCACTCACGGGGTTAAATCAGTGGTTCCAAACCTTTTTTCATTCGAGGCACCCCTACATACTGTCTGGAATTCCTGGGGCACCCCACACTTCCCAACAATCCTTTAACAGTGTGTAATGAATATCTAATAAGCTACTGATGCCCCAGAGGTATACACAGGGGCATCAGATGAGCAACTATGATGCCCAAATGTACCCCTCACACTCAGAATGAACCTCCAGAAAGGGGTAAGATGGGTGAGTAAATTTTGGCACTGGATGGTCTCAACTGATGCCCCAGTGTACACCTCTGGGGCATTATAGGGACACTGGGCTACTAATGTCCTATATATGGGCATCATTGGGGCACAGTTAGTATTGTTCACAGGCCATTTGAGTGAGGGGTGCAGAAGGGGCAACTAAATGCCCTTATATAGCACATTAGTAGTCCAGTGCCCCTATAATGCCCCAGAGGTGTACATTGGGGCATCGGATGAGCCCATCCAGTGCCCAAATTTACTCACCTATCTTACCCCTTTCTGGAGGATTCATTCTGAGTCTGAGGGGTACATTTGGGAACCAGAGTGGCTCATCTGATGTCTGTGTGTACACTTCTGGGGCATTAGTGGCACATCAGAATCAGTGGGTTACCAATCTGCTACTTAAGGAAATTAGAGGAGGCACAGACAGTCCCATATGGTGCCCTTATGATTGATTGGAGTAAATCTGGTCACATCTGATGCCCCAATATACATCAACAGGGCACAGTTTGTATTGTACATTGGCCATTTCAGTGAAGGGGACACAATGAGGGGGACACAAGAGTCACCTATGGGGAATATTAATAAATATATTTATTCACCTTACCAGTAAAGTAAAAGTTGACACTGGCTGTTAATGCATTCTGTCTTCTCTTTACTGCAGCTGAGCATAAACTCACATACACACACACACACACACACCCCTTGCTCACACTGTCTCTCAGTGTGTGTGTAGGTGTGTGTAGATGACAGGCCGGGACTTTCCCCCAGTAAAAATAGAGGCGGGATTGTGATATCCTATCACCGTTGTCCCGCCTCCATCCAACAGGCCAGTCAGGATGTTCCTCCAGCACAAGCACTGGATTGGGCTTTGTCTTCCCTGATGGATGCAACGGCCATGGAAAATAAAGCATCGGCGGTGCCCTAAACAAGCACAACTGAAAAAATTCAGCGGCACCCAGGAAAGGTGTATGCGGCACACCAAAGTGCCATGGCACCCCGGTTGAGAAACACTGGGTTCAATTATGTAGAGTTTATTACTTTTATTAATGCATGATTTTTATATTTACAGCAAAGAAGAAAGAAGACTAAAGATAAGGCAGAAGATAGAAGAGAAGAATGAAGAGAAGGAGAGAAGGAGAAGCACAGAAGTTGACCAGGAAGCTGAGGACTCAGCTGAACATCAGGATTAATGGTAAGTGTTACTTTTAATGTTGTGGGTTTTTTTTTACTTAGTCGGGTTAACCCTATGAATGCCAGTGGTTAAATTATACCCCATTGTCACTCATAGGGTTAATTCTACTAATGTTTGACACATTTTTCATATTTTGGATCAATTGATATGTGACTTAGGGCCCCATATCAATACATCCACTGAGGACTTTTTTTAAACTTTTTTAAATTCAAGTTTCTGCTTCGGCTGTTTGAAGAGCCGATAAGGAACTCAAGCAAAAAAAAAACTGGATCATAACTTTCCTGCAATAACTTGAGTCCCTTATTGGGTTTACATGGCTAACGCTGACATTTGAATTTATAATTACGGTGTTTTCATCACTTTTTATGGGTGAAAACACCTCTTAACTTTATCACATGACGGCACTTTTTTTTGCCAGTATTTTTTCACAGCACGTGCATTTGAATAGCTTACTGTGCTTGAAAAAATGCCGTCGGCAGAAAAAACAGCCATCTCCAACATTTGTATCGATCCCTGACCTTGTGCAACTATACCTAGAAGAACTGATGCTGTTTTGAAGGTAAAGGTTGGTCACAACAAATGTTGATTTGATTTACATTTTTCTTCTGTTCACTTACTATGAATTTTGTTAATTGATGAATATAAACTATTAACATGTGTATTTTTGAAGGCATTCTTACTTTACAGCATTTTTTCACACCTGCATAAAACTTTTGCACATTACTGCATATATATATATATATAATTTTTTTTTTTTTTTTTTGAGAGGGGGAGACAGTGAGAGAGTGAACAGGAAGCAATATTACTTAAAGTAGATGATAGTATATGGGTGCTGCTGTGATGACAGAATCCATAGAAGTCTAGTAGAACAGGATTTCTCCAAACGCAAATATTTATTGTCAATGATTCAACCAAAATAATTGTCCTTCCTGCTTTGCAATGCTTTGGATACCCCTATGCCACTCAAATGGTTAAAATCAGCTGGTTTGGTTTTTGTTTGTGCCCATCCCCTGCTCACATGCAGACAGTTATAAGGGCAGGAGGACTGACGTGTAAGGCCTCAGCTATGACATGCAGTGCCTGCTGGGGTTTTTGCTCTGCTGTCAAAGCTCCAATTTCTAACTTGCTTCCTCAGGAAATACTATAATACATTTGGAATTGGTGCTCCAACAGAAAAAAAAGTCCAGCATGCAGCGCTTGTCATCATGGTGGTCTCACTCTGGTCCTCCTGCTCCTGGCACTGGCTTTATGTGAACACAATTATGTCTGTTAGACAAGTTTGATTTACTGTCCTTTTTCTTAGTTTTTCTGATGTATCTGTAATGCAGAATCAGTCAATATTGTTTACAAATTAAATCACATGACTCCAGGGTATCTGCATTTGCCTAATGAGGCTGATGTACTTATAAACTAGAAGCAATTATTGAGCAAAACACTGCATTATAGGGGCCATATAAAAATTTTACAAATGAACATTGATTTCAATAGGAGTTTTAACCTACTGAAAGATAGAGCTCCGTTTGTATTCAACCTTTTACTGCCAGAGGGTAGTAAATTGAAAAGCAATTCATTGGATACCCTTCTGTCAGTCAAAGAGTTAAAAGCATCATTTCAATTAAATGATGGTGATTATTTGTCTCATATGGTTTGCACCACAAAACTGATCCATTTCTTACTACATCAGCCTTACTACATCATCCTGAATAACACTGTAAACTCTGTGACATGTAGTACCTTTACAAATGTAAACTCTGTGGTGTCCTTAGTGTAGCTCTATTTCAACTGTAAGCTCTGTAGAATCACTAAGGAGACTGACAGAGGTACAGAGGAGGAAGAACTCTTTCACTCCTGCCCTCTCTCTCCTTCTGTCATCTTCTTCCCTTGTTGTCCCTCTGTCAGTCTCTATCCCTCTCCTTCTTTGTTACTCTCCAGTCTCTTTCCCTGTCCTCATTTGTCACACTCCTCCTCTGTCATGCTCCCTTCTTGTTTTTCTGTGTTAGTCGCATTCCCTCTTTCAGTCTCTGAAGGAGACAGAAGGGTTTAGAGAGATACATATGGAAGAGGGTCAGCAGGGGATTATGCACTAAGGTGTGATAAAGAGTTGATAAAGTGTAGATTAATCTACTTCTCCAGTGTGATAAACTCTCCAGTTCCTATATTATTATCTGGAGCCTACATACTAAGATCTCTCAAGTTGGATACATCTTAGTGCATTGGCTCCATAGAAGAACAGAGGACAAGGAGGGATTATCACAATACATGTTTATTTGCAACCCCTGTTTACTATGGCCATACTTCCGTATAGCCATTTTATTGCCACAGGGGGGGATCAATGCATTGTTAAGTCATGTGTGGCTCACCTCTCTGGCATGCCAAGGGTTAAATATAACACTAACACACATATGGGTCATATGTCTGAAATGCATGTAGACACGATGGAGACAAGCAAATGCACCATGATGGACGTCTCAGAAATACCATTCATGCTGTTTCGAGATGTTGAAGTTCTGCAGTGAATTTGCGAATTTTCAGTGATGCTTTGCAGGTCAAATCTGTCTCTCTGTTGTTGAGTGAATCCTAAATACAAACCATTGTTTGGTTAACTATGTTATTCCACCTTGGTGCAGTTGTTGTGATCCAGAATGTTTATACAGTCATTGTTTCCCCTCACATGTTAATTCTTTCCAAAACCAAAATAGGGCCATCTGAGGAGAAGCCCACATTGAAGGGCGGTGGGGAAGAGAACAGGAGGAAGCTAGCAGTGTACAGGCCCATTCGGTTGCCCTGAGGACCAGTGATGACCACATGGAAGGGCAGGTGAAGACTGTTTGAAATATGTCATCCTTTCAATATAAAAACACCTGTTCAATGTCTAATTGCTCTTTTATGGTGTGTTGGATGTGTGCGTGTGTGTACACGCAATTGTGTGTATGTTAAAAGGGTTCTGGGTTTTGTATTGGAGGTTGTTTTAAGCAATTGTTTAAGCAATTGAATGCAGTGGTGTGTACGATGCACTTTCAAAGAAATGTGTTGCGCACACCTCTGACACTCAAATGTGTAACAGCTCCCTACATCTATCACTCCATAATAAAAATGTTCCCTCTTCCCAGGGTCATCTTCAGATACGCTGTCTGGTGATGAGGTTGCCAGCCAACTCATGGAGCAGAACTGTATTATCATCTACCTCCTGTTGGCCCATGACATCCATCTAAGGCCAGTTCTCACCTCTAGCAGCTCACCATTTGTTACCCTAGAGGAAGAAGGTGATGTTGATGGCGAGCTAGTTGTTTCACTCGTAATGGAACTTCCAGTGTCTGTCTGGGTTTCTTTATTCTTCCTCCTCTTTGATCTACACTTTTCTGGAGAGTCAGGGGGTACAGTAACAGCAGTGCTAGAGTTTTGTAATAGGTGTTTGGCTCTAACACGTTTGGAGTAAATGTCATGGTGTCTGTGTTTCATGTGTGTTATCAGGGAGGTTGTGCTAAGGTGTGTTCCCTCCTTTCCCCTTCTCACTAACTTGTCACAAATTTTGCACTTTACCATCTTTGATGATGACTGCACTGTGCCTGCTGGAAGACAATAATAGTCCCACCCCCATGACTTCTGGGGGAAGAGATAGGGAACAGGTTGAGATGAATGGCCTCTTCTTCTTGTCCTCCACATTCCCCTTCACTTTCTGTGCAGCGGATAATGTTGCTGCTGTTGCTGCTACTGCCTCAGATTTAGCACTGGAACTAGGATCAACTGCTGGCAAGTGGAACCTGTCCTAGTCCCGCATCACTTGTTGACCCCATTCCCACTGTGTCCACGGTGGCCTGTGGCACACTTCCCTGCTCCTCAGCACCCTGATGCCCTTTCATCTCAGTAGCAGCAGAAGTTAGAGTAGTTGCAATTTCCACTAATTTCAAAAGCTGTCTGCTAGTGGTGGTGATGATGTCCATCCTCATCCCTGTCTTCCATTCCTTCTCAGTTTCTGATAAAAAGGTAATCAATGTCTCTTCCACCCAAGCTTCTCCAACGCCACCACCACCACTAGTCCCTACATGCTGCTGCTCTATTCCAGACATCTCACTGCTGCTTGGAGGAGGTGACGAGCAATGTGACAATGGGTCCCCTGCTTTCACATATGGCATAATTTTCTCCTTCACCCCTGAGTACTACAATAAACACTGGCAGCAGGCAAAGTATTGGTGGCAGCAGGTTCAGCACTGGCAGCAGGTTTAGCACTGGCAGCAGGTTTAGCACTGGCAGAAGGTTCAGCACTGGCAGCAGGTTCAACACTAGTGGCAACACATCTGACAGCAGGTACAACACTAGTTGTTGCAGGTACAGAAATGGTGGCACTGGCAGCAGGGGCAGCATGTTTTGCAGCAGGCACAGGCAGCTGACCTGTCCTGCTCTCACTAGTACTACCCTTTTCTCCATCCCTTCCCATTCCCTTTTCTCTCTCCCTTCCCATTAAATTCTCCAAGATCCCTTAGGTTGATTTATGGGGACTAGACAGCATTGGTACAGTAGTGGTCCCTTCCTCCTCAGACTCCTTCCAGTTCATCCATTCATTATTTGGTACTATGAGCCTCTCCTTACTCACTTTTTGCAATATATCACAAGAGAACAGCACAGCAAGTCTATCTCGCTCTGTAGCTGCTTTTATTGTGTCTGCCTTCAGCGAAAACATCACATTTTTATAGCGGAAGTGCGAAAACAACGTAAATCAATGGGTGAAAACTTTCTAGTCACTGGAAAAATGGTGAAAAATTTTGGCCAATGGGTGAAAAATTCAAAAATTTTAACCGCTAGATTTAAAGCGGATAACAATGTGGTTCTCGTGAAATTTCCCACGGGAGCACGGCAACAACTTTCGCCCACCCCTACTCATGACCTCCTGCAGCAGGAGCAGCTTCTTCCTCAGATGTTGGAAGGAGGCCATCCATGACCTGCCCACAGTGAAAAAACTGAACATGCTTCATGGTGGACTCAGATAATCATGCTTCCTGCATCTTGGCCATTTGTCTCAGCACCTGCCTCAATGTCAGATACCCATCCTGTACCCATGTGCTGTGTGTGGGATCTCTGCTGCCTCATGGACAGCTGACACCACTGCAGCCCACATATCCTCCTTCTGAACTGCAGGCAACACCACTTCCTATGAGCCAAGGAACAGCAGCTCTGCAGTGCTTTCACTAGAGCCTCATTCTCTTACATGCTGAAAGCTGTGTCTCTTCCTCCAGTCATTGGTGCTGGATGATGTCCAATGTAGTGAAGTATGTTGGAGTTTGTGTGTCCTGGCAGTGTCGGCAGTTATGAGTTAACTTATTAATTTCCCATCTTTTTTACAGGTCATATGATCATAGAGAGCTTTTTGGAGATTATTGCTGAAACAACACCTCTGTTTAGCCAGTCAGCCATGAGAATCTCCAGATATCAAACATGGAGGCAAATTTTGAACGCAGCTAGGGGAATTGGTGAAGCCTTTGTAAGACTCTGTACATATCAAGGGGGATCCGCCATGATGTTGCAACCTATGAAGAGGTAGAATGTAACAGGCATGGGCTAGTGATGTTTGCCAGCCTATGTTGGGGTAGATTAACATTGCCAACCGATGTCTGTCACATTCTATTCCAGCATAGACTGGTGAACATCTTCAACCCATGCCTGTCACCTACTATCTCAGCCTAAGTTGGCGATGTTGAGGTAAAATGTGAAAAGCATGGGTTGATGATGTGCACCAACCTATGCTGGGGTAGAGGTGACAGGCATGGGTTGTAGATGTTCGCCCAACCTATGCTGGAGTAGAATGTGACAGGCATGCATTGGAGATGTTCACCAACCTGTGCATACCTCCCATCATTTCAAAAGATCAAAGATGACAGTTTTAGGTGGTGTTGCTGGGGGTGTGAGTGGTTGTTGGGACCTATTCTGTAGTCAAATATGACAAGTATATGTTGGCGGAGGCTATCACCAACCTATGATGTGGTTCAATACAATAAGCAGAGCTTATGTTAATGAGCAAGATAGACAAGACAATCTGACATGAATTCATCAAGTGGATCACTCCCCCTAGTATATCTTCAAGTTTAGTGCATATAGTGATGTGTGTTTCTATCTTCAAGGAGAACGGCTTGCCACACATTGACAGACACCCATCGAACCTTAGTTCATCACCCCTGTGCAGAGACAAATAAAAAATCCCCATATCCACTCATTTAAATGGGGATTTTTTAACCCCTACAATAACAGACAGGTCTCTAATGCATTGCAAAACAATACTCTGGAGGATTGTTTAAAATTCAAAGGGTTAAAAGTCCAATTTAAATCAGTTATTGATCCCCTTTGTTGGAGCTTGTTGACTTAGTGCATTAACCTCAGTGTTTGTAGGTAAAGATTTAGGTATAAATGTGTCCTAGCAGATCTATTTGTAAACAACAAAGTATTAAAAATTAACCCCTTAAGGACCAATGATGTCCCCGCACCTTCACAAGTTTTGGTCCTTTAAGGGCCAGTGGTGGTTCTGGCATATCATCATATTATGTAATAATTTGCTAGGATGTTTGTCACAATGCAGTCATGCACAGTAGAGACTGTCCGCATTCAGGCAGACTCTACTGCGCATGATTGCATCGCGTGAGTGAGGCAACGCAAGACTGCATCTCATGGAGCAGTGAGGTAGCGGCCTCTTAACATTACCCGGACCTTGGCTCGTGTACATGGGCTTTTACGCTAGTGAGTAAAATGATCACAGCGTGCTATCAGGTAAGCTGTGATCATGCCAGGAGGCTGAAACTGACTGTTCCAAAACTGGAGCAGTCAGTTTCAACCTTCTCCTTTGTGAGCCACCACAGGAGATTGCTCAAATGTGGCAGCTCAGCAAATGTAATCAATCTGGTCCTAGTGTGTAAAAAAACCCTGGTCTTTAAAGAGTGAAGAGATACTAAATTGACCATTTAATTTATGCTGCATCATCTATCTTTTCTTGCATGGCACCACTTCTTTGTACCTTAGAAATCCATAATTATTAAGGATGGCACATCCAGAGTTCTGCTGAAAAATATGTACATAGAGCATTCTTATAGACACATGCAGCATGTGCAGTTTAGATAAATAAAGCTTATTCAATTTTATGATCACTCCCATTTAATCATTCGGTGCTATAAATAGAAAATCAATGTATTTGACATGTTTTTAACATCTAAAGAGTTAAATAACCAAAATAAATTAATTTGATGAGAATATTTAAGGCAAAAATGCAAGGGGGCATTTTGTAAAAAAAATTAGTATGTGTCCTAGTCCTCATATACATATAATCTACCTCTCAGAACATTAAAAAATAAAGCCATAAAAATCCTAAATAAAAACTGTCCTGAATCGCTTTCTATTTGCCAAACCATCAAAAGACTCATGAACAAACCTCACTTTAATGACTCTTTATACATTTCTGTGTATCAGCATTGAATTGAAACAGATTTTGTGATTGCCTTGGATAAAAATAAACACAAGTGTACTTAGTTGACTGGGATACCGATCTATCATCAACAGTCTATTGTGAGCTTGTTTATCATGAACAGTGTGTTAAGGTTTTCTTGGACTTCACCAGCAAATGATTGATTTGTTTTCTTGGTTTTTATTTCATGGCCAAATTGGTCTTTTGATTACTTTTTTTTCAATATAACTTAAAAAATGAACATATGTTTTAATCTCTTACTGAAAAAAGCTTTAAAATTTCATGACATAGTAAGCCATCATCTAGCCACAATAACTCAAACAACAATCTATGGGCAAATATATCATCTGTCAAGTGCACATTAATCATTACACTTAAAGACATCTTAAGACTAGTGATTTTTCAACAGTAGTTTGGAAATCAGCTACATCAGATAGGTTTAATCTTTTCTGTTGCGATCTCTTGTGCTTTTTGCTGAAAACTTTTTTTATTTACTCTATCTTTGAATAGCTTTAGCTTCTATACTGAAAGCTATAGGTGGTATACCAATAGAGAAAAAAAATCCTTAAAAAAAGGTAATGTTAAAGGGGAACATTCACCTCTTAAAGGTTTTACCATATGTTTAGTTATTAAGGTAGTATTAGGAAACATGTTTTTTTTTTTTTTATTTATGTATTTAATCTTCAAGCTGTGCACTTCTGCATAATGCGGCACCCTGAATCTTCAGCACGGCTCTTCATGACTTCCCGGTGCTACTGTTGCTTACCAGGCCTCGCCTGGCTCCGTGTATCTATCCTCTGCATCTTTCGGGTATCTGAGCTTGTGCGGTTCTCCCCCGTACACGTCAGGCAGCCGCGCATGCGCAGTCCCTATGGCAATGTCCCAGGGGCCTACAGAGTTGTTACAGAGCACCGAGGGCCTATATAAATGGCTCCTGCATCTTTATCAGTGCTCTTTCGATGTGTTCTGTGTTGAGAATAAGTTCTGCTATTCTATTATCGTTATATTACAGAGGATCCAGACCTCTATAGAATATCCAGCTAGGGTAGTGTATTTTTTCAGGGAATTTCACCTTGATGTTCCGTGTGCAGTAACTTGGATCCTATTGCTGAGGAGAATGTACAGGGGGAGTGAAATGCATTATATTCCAACCTGTGATTGAGTTATTTGTGAAAACTCAATTATGCTCAGTCACGCAACCAATTGTTCCTATTACTGGGGAGAAGGTACAGGGGCAGTGAAATGCATTGTATTCCGACCTGTGATTGAGTTATGTGTAAACTCAATAATGCTCACTCTGATACCCTATTGTCTTCACATATGTTGTGTGCAGTAATTTGGATCCTATTGTATTCTAATGTGTGTTGATAAGCCATTTATGTGTGTATTTAAACTCTGTGTGTTCTTTAATAAGGAGTTCTTATTTTCATCCTAGATTACATTGTGACTAATGGTTTGGGTGGCTGTGGAGATCGGCGGGTGCAGTCCCAAGTTAAGGGAGCACAGGTTGGTGGAGCTACCCCTTCTGGCTAGTGGGGCTCTGTCACAGGGTGGTCTTCTGCTACTGTCACATTTAGATCTCCTTACTGTAAGAGATCCTGTCTACCACCAAATGTTGTATCCCTCCTGTGTTCTCAAGGATCTGCCTCTTTACCTCCTCAGTATACTGAGTTTGCAGACTTTTTTGACAAGAAGAAGGCTTCGACATTACCCCCTCATAGGGCTTATGACTGTCCTGTCTACCTGCTTCCTGGGGCCACAATACCTTACGGACATATCTATCTGTCATCAGGCCCTGAGTCCCATCACTTGATGGAATACACTTCTGAAAGCCTTCAGCAAAGCTTCATTCACACTTCTACTTTTCCAGCCGGGGCTGGAATATTTTACATGCCCAAGAAGGAAGGGGGGTTACTTCCCTGTGTGGACTATAGAGAACTAAACTACATTACCATCAAGAACCGATATCGGTTTGTGAAATGCCCCAGCTACTTTCCAAAGATTTGTAAATTATGTGTTTAGAGACCTTCTTGACCATTATGTGATAGTCTATCTGGATGACATCCTAGTATTTTCAGCCTCACTTGCTGACCACCATCTCCATATGAAGACTGTTCTATCTCGCCTGCATGACCATGGCCTGTGCACTAAATTAGAGAAGTACATGTTTGAGACAGAAAAGATCAGCTTCCTGGGATTCTTTATCACACCAGGCTGTATTAAAATGGATCCGAGCAAGGTTTCTGCAGTACTTAATTGGCCTACTCCCACTGACTGAAAAGCAGCCAATTTCTACAGATGATTCATAAAAGACTTTTCTAGAGTTAACACTCCTCTCTCTATCCTCGCAGTGATACCATGCAGGTCCACTGAGGCTCAAGAGGCTTTCAACTCTCTAAAGAGAGCCTTTACTCAAGCACCTGTTCTTCGTCAGCCAGACCCTACGAAACCTTTCTTCCTGGAAGTCGACGCATCCGAGATTGCCACTGGGGCTATTTTATCACAACGTTCAGGATTAAAGGACACATATCATCCTGGTGCCTACTTTTCCAAACGTCTAAGTCCTGATGAAGTGATTTAAAACATCAAGGACAAGAAGTTGTTGGCCATCAAGAGGGCTCTAGAATAATGGAGACATCTGCTCGAAGGGTTGAAGAATCCAGCTACGGTTTATATAGATAATAAAAATCTGGAATATCTTCGTTCCTCTCAGAGACTATGCCCTAGACAAGCCAGGTGGGCTCTTTTCTTTTCTAGCTTCATATTACATATCACATACTGACTCAGAACCAACGATGCCTTGTCCCGCATCCACGCTGCATCTACCGCTTCTCGGTCTGTTCCAGACACTATACTTTCTCCTCATCACTTCTTATTACTGAACAGTGATCTTCTCACTAGACTACAAAGGGAATCCACTCCTACAGCTGCCCTAGTGCAATGCTATGCTCTGACATACACCAATGGCCTCCTGTATAAAAAAAAACCCTCATCTTCGTGCCTGTTTCCCTCTGACAGGAGGTACTCCTACTGCACCATGATCTCCCGACTGCTGGTCAGGGAGGACTTGCTCAGACTTTGGAGAATATCCAAAGACATTTCTGGGGGCCCAACATCAGGTCAGACACAGAGTCCTATGTATCTTCATGTGATGTCTTCAAACGTTCCAAAAGCTGACATACCCGACCCCCCAGACTCCTACATCCACTGCCTGTCCCTAAGGGTCCCTTGAAGGACGTAGCTCTGGACTTTATTGTTGATCTGCCTGCCTCTGAGGGTCACATCACTATCTTGGTGGTGGTCAATCGCTACACAAAGATGGCCATTTCATTCCAGTACTCATTATATGCTGTTGCTACTGCCGAACTCTACTTACGTCATGTTTTCTGCCTTTATGGTGCCCCAGGTTCTATCACCTCAGACCATGGGGTACAATTCACCTCCAAGTTCTGAAAGGCGTTCTGTTGTGGCCTTGGTATCAAGAGTTACTTGTCCTCCGGATACCATCTGCAAACCAAACACTTGAACAATATCTTCCCTGCTTCTCTATGCACCTCCAAGACAACTGGTACCATCTACTGCCTCTGGCAGAATTTACATACAATAATCATCTACATTGCTCTTTACAGACATCCCCTTTCTACTCCAATTATGGTTATCATCTTGCTGTGTTACCAGACTTGCCACCCACAACACCAGTACCTGGAGTTAACCAACATGTGGTTGAACTACAGCAATGCCATAAAAAATGCTGTACTATACTGAGTCAAGTGCAAGAATCCTATAAAAAGCAAGCTGATAAAAGACGACTCCTATGTATCAAGTTGGGATAAAGTATGGCTGTACTCCTGCTATGTTCGTCTGTCTTACCCTTCCAAAAAACTAGGCCCAAGACTTTAAGGGCCATTCACCATATCCCAGATCATAAATCCAGTTGCCTATCGTCTCAACTTACCAAAGACAATTAAAATCCACCCCACCATGCATATCTCACAACTCAAACCATGGAAACCTAGTCCGTTCCTCAGACAGGGACCCTGTTCATCCTCCTCCACTCATCATTGTTGATTCCGAAGAACATTAGGTCCAAGAAATCATCTACTCCAGAATACGATATGGACATCTGGAATACTTAATCCACTGGAGGGGTTGTGGCCCTAAAGATTGGACCTGGGAACTTAATACTATCCTTCATGTCCAGAGACTTGTCCGTACCTACCACCTTGCTCATCCTGGCAAGCATGGTCCACTTGCCACCTGGAGGGTGTCCCTGAGATGGGGGGAATCTATCTCGTGTCTTCTGGGTATTGGGCCATGCGCGGTTCTCCCCTGTACATATCGGGCAGCCGCGCATGTGCAGTCCCTACGGCAATGTCCATAATGAGGGCCTATATAAACGGCTCCTGCATTGCTCTCAGCACTCTTTCGATGTGTTCCGCGTTGAGAATAAGTTCTGCAATTCTATTATCGTTGTTTACCTGGATTTTTGACCTTGGCCTGTTCCTTCCATTTTTTGACCGTTCTCTTCCTGCCCTGCCTGCCGGCTAGTCTCTTGACCCCTACTCAGTTTTCCGCCTGCCCTGACCTTTGGCTTGCCCTCCGTTTCCTCTGTTATGCTGCCTAACCTGACCTCATTTTGTCCCTCAATATGTTTCTGTCTCCTCCCTCGTTATTGGAATCTCAGTAGTAGACTACTTCCACATCTGTTAGCCTGCCCATCCATTCCGATCACCCTTAGCTGCTTGCTACCCTTTGTGTGTTAATTTTACTCAAAAAGATAGTTTTCAGGCAGCTTATAGCTACTTAATTCTCCTCTCACCTCCCTCCCAGCTGCCCCATGAAGCATGTTCATGCTTCCCTTCGGTGTGAATCACTTCTATCTTTACAGCAAGCTCCGGTTATTATACTGAGGTTTCAAGCTCAGTATAATGATAACCGGAGCTTGCTGTAAAGATAGAAGTGATTCACACCACACTGAAGAGAAGCATGAAAGTGCTCCCTGGGGCAGCTGGGAGGGAGGTGGGAGGAGAATTAAGTAGCATTGGGAAGTCATGAAGAGCCATGCCGAAGATTCAGCATGCCGCATTATGCGGAAGTGCACAATGAAGATGAAATATCTTTAAAAGTATGTAAATTACAAAAAAAAAAAAAAACATTTTCCTAAGTATGTAAATTTAAAAAAAAACAACATGTTTCCTAATACTACTTTAATAACTAAACGCATGGTAAATTTTTTTTAAGAGGTGAATGTTCCCCTTCAACAAACAAATGAAATATCACTCTTAAGAAAGGAGACGTGTATACATTATTATTATTATGGGTTTCTTAAAGGTTACTTTGACCTTTCCATCAAGCTGATAGGTGGTTTAATATAGATGAAGATTTTGGGGCCCGATTCAAATATTGGAGCTAAAAAAAAAAAGCAGCCATTTTTAAATCTGATTTCTCTATTCAGATCCTCACACTACTAAAACAAAACTTGCAGTATTCCTACACACCACCAGTCAAAGAAAAGCCCATAGGAATCATTTAAAAATAATGCAAAAGTGATATTCAAATCCATGTGGTCAGTTTTAACGCAAGTTTTGTGGATACATTTCTGTCAGTAATTCTGCACTTCATGTTTGAGGCGTATAAGCCACAATGACAGTTTCAAAACCATCGTTGTTTCACCAAAAGCAGTGCAGAATACATGCACACATGCTCTCTAAGGACAAAACAAATGGAGATATGTCAATTTAACCCCTGAAAGCAACCAAACAAATGGAGAAGTGTAAAGTTAACACATGAAAGCAGCCAAACACATAGAGAAGTGTCAAGTTAACACCTGAAATCAACCAAACAAATTGAGAAGTGTCAGGTTAGCTCCTGAAAGCACTCAAACCAATGTAGACCTGTCAAGTTAACCCCTGGAAGCACCCATATAAATGGAGAAGTGTCAAGTTAACCCCTGAAAGCAATCAAATGGAAAAGTGTCAAGATAACCCCTGAAAGCACCCAAACAGAGAACTGTAAAGTTAATCCCTGTGTGTGTGTGTGTGTGTGTGTGTGTGATGTACTTCTCCTTCTTGCTGTAATTGTATGTTTTCTACTCATAGTACCATTAAAACCTACACTGTGTTTATGAACATGACATGTTGTGTCATGCTTAACAGGTCTAAGCCTTGTGCTTAACCCTTTGAATGCCAAGGGGCAACACTATTCATTGCTCTACAACACATGGCTTCCCTCTGGCATTCAGAAGGTTAATGTAACAACGTCAACACATGTGAGAATAAACACACATCCAATATGCCAGATTCCTGTGAACTCTGCTCCCAACCTGTTCAATGGCAGATATGTCTGCAACACAAAAGTATAGGGAGTGTTACAGACCAATCCACCATACTGGGGGGATTCAATAAGGTGTGATGAAGAGGTGATAATGTCTCCAGTGATATCACTTTTCCAGTTCCTATGCTATTCCATGGAGCCTATGCACTGACAAACATCTACAAAGTTGAAGAAATCTTATTGCCTGGGCTCCATAGCGCAACATAGGAACTGGAGACGTGATGGACTGGATAAGTCATCTCCACCTCATCACCTCTTCGTCGCAGCTAAGTGAATTCCCACAAAGTGTTAGAGTGTCAGTTCAGATGAAATGTGATATACACAAATCCCATGTTGTATACCCTCACAAATCTGAACCACAATGTGTGTGTGTGAGCATGTTTTTCCCCCAACCACACATCAGTACACTCCAGTAAAGTATGTACCTGATCTCAACACAGGCTCTGGAAGCGATCATTGTTGGCCATTGATCACATGTCACATATGATGCACACAGCATCACATGTGACACACTGAAGGGATCAAGAACACAAGCAGTGTGGTTGGGATGTTTGATATGTAGTTTGGGAAATACAAACTCAGTGATTGTTACCTGATTGCCTTGTGCTAGTGTGTTTGCATGTATCCAGGATGTCAGTTGGCATGCATATTGCCATCCTGTCATCTGTGAAACATATTTTGATGTCCATACACCATCCCAGTGTTACAAATCTGAACCTGCATGAACCCATATGTAGGTTACAATCTGTGTGTGCATCAGGTGTTGTTGACCCACAGCTTACATGAGACCCATCTGTGTTCCCCATGTTGATGAGTCCCAGGTAATATGATGGTCAGCAACAGCGGATGATTGTTTGTTGCAATGATGCAACACACATGAACCCCAATGGACTGTGGAGTGCCAGAGTGGTGTCCATTGTATTGCTTTGTAATGCCTTGGATACCCCTCTGGCAATAACAGTGTGCAACCACAGTGAAAAGCACATACACCAGCTTGACAAGGAATGTATGTTTATTAGGAGGAAAGAACACTTCCTTCCCTTTTATCCAGGGGGGACACGAGGGGCTGTGGGGGTCAGTTGGTCCCCACCTTCCAGACCAACCTTGTGGGCACACCATGGGTTGGGGTGTTGCAGTGGAGGATGAGGGGGTGGAGGATGAATGTTTGAGTCTGGATCCTGTTTTGATCCCTTAGCTTCATGACCACCTGGCCCAAGAGGTCAGCCATCACACCCCAAAATTGCCTCAGTTCCTGTGTTAAAGTAGACAGTTGGCCCTCTAGGTGTCAAGGATGTCACATGTTGTTTCACTTCATCCACCTCTGCAGCCCAAGATATTCCCTATCCAGCGAAAGCACACCCCCAGCTTGTTCAGGTGGGGATAGTGCAGCTGATGATTCCTCACCAAGGAAATGTTTTTCTTCCACATCAGGCTCATTTGTGGCTCATTCATCTCCAGCTCCACAGAATGCTCCATTGGTGGCCCAGTCATCTCCAGCAGGCTGCATTGGTGGCTCTGGGCCTACCAATGAGGAGGATCCTCCACCCACCAGATCAATCACCTCCCCAGATGGTGATCAAGCCTGGGTGTGTGGACTGAACTGGACTTGTGGCCTCTGGGGCTCACCCATAAACCCATCTTGGGTATAGTCCAGTGGCCAGGGTTTGCCCGCGGGCCACTGACTGCTCTGTGGCCAAATCCAGGATGGTTGGCCATGTGTGTTGTATGGTGGTGGTGGTAGCCATGTAGGGTCTGTAGGTCCCATGTGAGGGCAGTATGTGGAGTAGGTGTGTTGTGTGAGCCAGGGGTAGGCGTGGGGCATCACCCACCTTGCAGGTAATGCAGGTGGGACGCACCTTGACATCCCCATTGTCCGAGTATCCAGTGGGACCTGGGGCTGGTCCAGTGGATGCAGCTGGTCCACTTGCTGGGGCTAGTCCAGTGGCTGCAGCTAGTCCACTTGCTGGGGCTAGTCTGTGGCTGGTGTAGTAGGACAGGGGAGGGACTCTCTTCAGGGTCTTGAGGCATGGCCCCTGTTGACTGTTCCTATGCTGGTCCATGGCTCTCTGACACAAACACTGCACTTGATGAAGAAAGGAAATTAGTTGCAGGTACATTTACAACATGGTCTGTTCTAACATACATCATATACAAGTGGACACGAGCTTGGACATATGGAAAAACTGATTTAACCTATAAGAGGTTTAACCCTTTGAGTGCCAAAGGGACACACAACTCCTTGCAAAGAATTGTGTTGCATACTCCCTCTGGCACTCAAAAGGTTAAGACCCTTTCAAGTCTATCTACTCGTTTAAGGGTTTCACCATGCTGAGTGAAAAGTGTACTCTCACAGCTGCTTATGTGTTTGACACTGACTGATTCTCCAGGAGGTACATTTTGTGGGTGCATCACTACCTTCATTCAGCATTGTGATATTTACCTTCATCTGCAAAAAAAATTGGGTGCTGTTTTTACTTTTTGCGCACCTTTCTGTGGCACTAGTTAAATCATTGTAACCTGTCACACATTGTACATGTGTCAATCACTACATGATGGGTCTGACTGTCACAACTGTAAAAATGTATGAGCAATGCAGAACTGAAGGGGTTAACAAAATGCTTCATCCTAATGAGTGTCAGAGGAGAAGCCAAAGCATGACAGGGTATGCGTTGAATACCTCTCTGGCAATCAGAAGGATGAACTGAGCTGGGATGTGTGGTTTGTTACTGTTAGAGACTTGGGTCAAGATAGCAATAGCTATGTACTAAGAGCCCAGTTTTCACAACACTGAAGCAAGGAACAATACAACAGATATGTGGAACTAATGGAATGACAACATCTATAACAGAGTGTTGATTGGAAGACGGGGGAAGAGAGATGGTTGCTTACCAGGATCCTGAAGGGTACTGTCATCTCCTGTTTCACAGCCACCAGGGATGCCCTGTACCTCTGTATTAGACAGGCTACCATGAGGCAGCTATTCCTAGCCATTGAAGGTGATGGTGGATGGAGGGCCACAACATGTTCCCCTGGCATAGGCTGCCAGCTCACCCAGCTTGTGTTTAATCCACCTCAAACAGTCCATCCAGTGTTTCTTTAGGCCTTCCACCATCGTCCTGCACACTCCAGCACCACTGACAAGGTCATCCACCTACTGCCATGCCTGCCTCTTATTGGAAGAGATGCCCCTGGCCTTTTCTGAAAAGTACAGGATCCTTTTGCTGTCTAGGATCTCACGTACCATAGCCATGTTCTCCTCAAAGGTGTACTTTGCCTCCCTGACTCTGTCACCTTCAACTACAGGCTCAGCTTGTTGGGACATCCCACTGCCATCTCTCTCCCTGCCTGGTATGTGCCTAGCTCTTGGCGGGTACCCCTCCACCTACCTCCTCTCCCTCTCCTTCCCTGCCTGGGGATGTCCCCTCTACCTCTTCTCTCCCTCCAGCCTCCACTTCTCTCCCTGTCATCTCTCTTCTCCCCTCTCTCCAGCCTCCACTCCTTTCCCTGCCATCTCTCCTCTCCACCTCACTCACATATAGTCACTCACACAGGAACTCACTCAAGCACTCAATCACAATCACCCTCTAGCACACCCTTGCACTCACTCAGTCACACTGTAGAAATAAAAAGATAAATGTGTGTAGTGTTGATAAATAAAACGTGTGTTTGTGATTGTGTGTGGATACAATGTGTGCAATATGTTCAAAAGTATAATATGTGTAATTTAATTGTGCAATACACTCCTTTACCTACTTCACCTCTATCACTCTCTCCAGTGACTGCCTCTCTCTCTCTCTCTAACACTATCTTCCTCTCCTAGGCCCTGTGATCTACCTCAATGAACACGATACACAGGCAGTGTTTGGCAGGTTTTTTGGTCTGTTTATACTTTTTGGGAATAATGTTGTTACTTTTCTGGCTTGTGATTGGCTGGGGCTTGGATTTGCCCTTTCTAACATTTAACTTGACCTTACTGTAGTCAAACATACTGCTATTTCCTTTGATGCTGACATTTATAGAGGTTCAACATTTGCATAGCTGTACAACTGATCTTTATAATTTACATGGTGCTGGCTTTTACTGTTAAGCCTGTTTTAACTCCAACATTTGAATCAATGCACTAGTCTGTCAAGTAGTTCCCTTGTTGTCTTTTGACTCCTCTGTACTAGATGGCTCAGTTTCTTTTGAGTCATTTACTTCTGCAGTGACTGATTATGACCAGCAGAGGACAGAATAAAGTTGTGCACTGTAACACTTTTTGTTAATGCCCAAAGCTTCCTATTGTAAGACCTCAGTCCAAGTAATCCTTCTTTGCTATTACTTACAGTTCTGTCTACTTACCTGTGCAACATGTAACACTGCAAAAAATTGCACTTCCACAGTTTTCTCCAAAAATATAAAAACAATTTTATTGATGAAGATTCACAAAAAATGTATATAAAATACCTTTAGTAGAATCAGGGCCGGTGCAAGGATTTTTGCCACCCTAAGCAAAACCTAATTTTGCTGCCTCTTGTGTCCTACCCCTTTATGCCCCGCCCTGTATGTGTTTAAGTGTCAGTGTATTTCCTATATGTGTATAACAGTCAGTTTGTGTGTATGCTCTCTATATGTGACTCTCCCTCATTTGACTCTCTCTCTCCCGTCTGATTGTTGATCCCCTCTTTGACTGTTGATCCCCCTTTGTCTCTCTCTCTCCCCTCTTGACTCTTGATCCCCCCTTTGACTCTCTCCCTCCCCCTCTTGACTGTTGATCCTCCCTTTGACTCTCTCTCCCCCGTCTGACTGTTGATCCCCCCTTTGACATTTTCTTCCCCCGTCTGACTCTTTATCCCCTCTTGACCCCCCCTTCCACTTACTCTTCCCAGTGCACATTCATTTTTTTTCCCTCTCTCTCTCTCCGATTTGGCGCCCTCACTTGCCTGGCTATTTTTTTATTGTAGCACAGTGATGCCCGTTACTCTCTCCCCCTCTGCTCCTTCAATCCTTGTCCAGGAGCGGAGGGGGAGAGAGAAATGGGCATCGCTGTGCTACAATAAAAAAATAGCCAGCCAAGGGAGGGCACCGAAACATACTTTTTTTTTTTTTTAGACGGGCAGGATAATATTTTCTGGGCTCTCCCGCTAGCTGTGCCACTGACTTTGGCAATAAGCAGTGAGCGGGGGTGGTGGGGTTGGCCCCGATGCGCCCCCAGAGAATGTGCGCCCTAGGCCGGCGCCTACCTCGCCTGTAGGTGGCGCCGGCCCTGAGTAGAATACTTATATGTACTCAGCCTTAGGAGATCCACAGACCAAGGAGACAGCACACAGCTAGATGTATTGAAATAAAAATGGCTTTATTCAATCCATGCCAAATGTTTTCGGTCAGCAATCAGACCTTCATCAGGGCAAACAGGGATACATGCATAAACCTGAAGCAATGCAGTGGTATTGGCTGAAAACACCACCAGATGGCCACATTAGATAAAATGAATATGAGCAGGGCTCAAAATTCAACTCATCACTAGCCAATGGTGAGTGAAAATTCAGCCCTGGTGGATATGTTTTGGCTTGCAGTGATGAGTAACTTTTCAGGTCTGGCTAGTAGCAAAGGACTTCACATTTTAAACCCTGATATGAGACATAGAATCAGTATGGTAGTGAGTGGTAACCAACATAAATATCAAATGTGAAAAATAAAGAATAAAAAATGAAAGATTCCAATCTTCATCCATAAGTTTATGTGACCACTGTCCTCGGTTCACCTACTGGAAATACCGAACAAGAGTAATATTTCATACGGAATTAGTTTAGTCCTCTTATAGATCCGAATTCATATTGTGTAGATACAATATACTGACAGGATATAAAGGATCCATTCCTGTGATATTCCAAATGAAACATTTGATGCAGTTTAATAATAAAGTCCACGCTTAAAGGAGACCTAGGTTTCAAAGTGAAATATGAGATGATTTAGGGCCCCATCCTGTGGTTCATCCACAAGGATTGCACATGTTAGCCATCACATCAAAATGAAGTTAGTGCAGACTTCCTGCTGTTCAATAATCACAAACCTGCACAAAGGTAACGGTGCTTGTGAAGGTGTATAGGGCCCATTCCTGTTGTCTTATCCACAAGGAGTGCCCATATTGTATTCCACCTTTATGGTGATATTCAACACATTTTAATATTATGCATTGTGTAGGTTAGCAAAGACCACTTTTATGTACATAGGTATTTATATTTGAAGAAAAATTAATATTGTATCAGTCAGTGCGTGGTGATCCAAAGTCTTGGTAAAGATTTATCATCATTCAAAGAAAGCATGAAAGCTGTAGTTCTTGATTCAATCCATTTGGAATAAAAGTATTGTATTCATATATGAATCTTGCTTCCTTCTGTAATAGTATTTTATGTCTGTCTCCTCCTCTGCGTGGTTTATGCGCTGTCCATATGGGCATAAATTGAAATTGCGATAACTTTGAGTAACTCAAAATGTCTGGAAACCGGCTGTTTTGATGTCTCTTTAGCATCTAGATTACCCTCTAGAGTTTTCTTGATTGCTGATTTATGATTGTTTATTCGTTCCTTTAGCATATTTATTGTATTTCCGATGTAATATAGTCCACTTGGACAAACAATCATATATGCCACGTATCGCGATTCACAGCTCATGAAATCTTGTACCATCACTGCTTAGTTAGTTTTGGGATACTGGTAGCTTTTTCCTGTAATGATATGGTCACAATTGTAACATCCTTTACATTTATATATTCCCTTCGGGCATGTTAGCGAACCACCATCATGTTCATATGTATCTGAAGGATCAACATGCATTAACCAATCGAACCAGATTTTTACCTCTTCTATAGCAAAATAAAGGTTTATTGGCAAACAAATGTCCCATCTTTTGGTCACCTGCAAGAATGTGCCAGTTTTTCAAGACATATTGCTTAATTGCTGGAGAAGATATTGTGTATTGTGATTGTACACAAAACCTAGTCTCCTTGTCATCAACAACCAGTTGTGGAGATAGAAGCACAGATCTATCAAGTTTTAATGCCTTATCTATAGCTGCATCAACATCTGATCGACAGTAGCCTCTTTCCAGGAATCTAGATTTAATTGCAGATAAAGCTCTTAAATGTTCAGTACTGTCTGAAGTATTGCAAACTACTTGGATAATTTGAGAGAACAGGAGATGACTTAGGGCAAGGAGTAGGGTATTTCTGTTTGTGGATTTATGAAACATTTTTGTCTTCAATATGTACACTTCAATGTCCAAGAAACTCAATGTCTTGTAGTCATGTGTAAGTGTGAATCTGAAGGTGAACTCAATATTATTTAAATAGTCAACAAATTCTCTCAAAGAGTCAGGTCCATCAGTCCACAGTAGGAAAATATAATCGATGAATCGCTTAAAAAATGTTATGTGGCGTGAAACGTGATTAACTGAAAAAATATGCAGTTTCTCGTAGTAATCCATAAACAATGAGGCATACGATGGGGCCATATTAGACCCCATCGCTATCCCCTGTAATTGTAGGAAAAATGTATTTTCAAATTTAAAATATTTTTTTTTCACAATGATATCTACAAGTAACAAGAGGAACTCTACAGGATGACCTGAATATGTTTCATCATTCATGATCATTGCTGCTATAGAGTCTTTACCCTGATAATGAGGGATACTTGTATAAAGACTTGATACGTCCAATGTCACCAACAATGTGTCTTTAGGGACTGTTTGTGGTAAAAGACATATGAAGTCTGATGAATCACATATATAGGTGTCAAGCTTAGTAGAGTATGATTGAAGATAAAAGTCTACAAATTGGGATAATGCTTGATAAAGGGAGCCTCTTGCTGAAATAATTGGGCGTCCTGGTGGATGATCCAATGATTTGTCTATCTTGGGAATGCAATAAAGGACTGGTGTTCTAGGATGTCTTTGGCTTAGAAAATGTTTGATTTCTTCCGTGATCCATCTATTATTAAGTCCTAAGGCAATTACTGCATCAATTTCAATATTGTACTTAGAAGTGGGGTCTCTATCAAGTGATTTTTAACAAGCTACATCACTCAATTGTCTCAACACCTCATCTCTGTAATCATTGTACTTCATTACTACAATGCTGCCACCCTTGTCAGCCTCTCTGACAATGATAGTCCTATCATCTGCTAAACTCTTAAGAGCTGTGAATTCTTGTTCCAATAATCCTCCAGCAACTAAAGAGTCTTTTACATGTTTTAAAAAGAAAAGAACTTTTGATCCAATTAGTTATAATCCACATGTCGCTATTTTCATCAACCTTGTGGCCAACGAAACTAGGTCCATAATAAATAAACAACTTACCAGCTATAATAATTTTAGTGAACAAGAATTCACAGCTCTTAAGAGTTTAGCAGATGATAGGACTATCATTGTCAGAGAGGCTGACAAGGGTGGCGGCATTGTGGTAATGAAGTACAATGATTACAGAGATGAGGTGTTGAGACAATTGAGTGATGTAGCTTGTTAAAAATCACTTGATAGAGATCCCACTTCTAAGTACAATATTGAAATTGAAGCAGTAATTGCCTTAGGACTTCATAATAGATGGATCATGGTAGAAATCAAACATTTTCTAAGTCAAAGTCATCCTAGAACACCAGTCCTTTATTGCATTCCCAAGATAGACAAATCATTGGATCATCCACCAGGACGCCCAATTATTTAGGCAAGAGGCTCTCTTTGTCAACCATTATTCCAGTATGTAGACTTTTGTCTTCAATCATACTCTACTAAGCTTGACACCTATATACGTGATTCATCAGACTTCATACGTCTTTTACCACAAACAGTCTCTAAAGACACATTGTTGGTGACATTGGATGTATCGAGTCTTTAAACAAGTATCCCTCATGATCAGGGTAAAGACTCTATAGCAGCAATGATCATGAATGATGAAACATATTCAGGTCCTCCTGTAGAGTTCATCTTGTTACTTGTTGATATTAGTGATGAGCGAGCACCCCAATGCTCGGGTGTTCGGGTGCTCTAACCGAGCACCCCCTGAGGCTCGAGTGCTCGGCCGAGCACCCGAGCCCCATTGAAGTCAATGGGAGGACTCGAGCATTACACCAGGCACCCCCTGCTCTGATGAGGGGAGGGTGCCTGGTCCATAGGAAAAGGGCAGAAAAGGATGGAAACACCACAGAAATGGTTCAGGGACAGCATAGGGAGGATGTCTGGATGCATCTTGGACTCCAACATCGCTGCTGGGAACGATCTTTCGCCCGTAGTACGCCATTTTTACAGACTGACCATAAAACACACAAAAAGGAAAATAAAAACGACTTTAGGCGAAAAATTGTTACCAAACAATATTTGCTGTATATTTACTTGTATATCATCTGCAAATTCTCCCAAAAATTTCCTTGGTTTTCGGAAGTGAGGCCATGATTAAGAGGGAAACGTGCGCAGAGGCAAATTCTCCCAAAAATTTCCTTGATTTTCAGAACTGAGGCCATGATTAAGAGGGAAACGTGCACAGAGGCAAATTCTCCCAAAAATTTCCTTGATTTTGTTGAACTGAGGCCATGATTAAGAGGGAAACGTGCGCTGAGCCGACCATCTAAAACATTATGGGTGAGGGTCTGCTGCAGAGCTGACCATCCTAAACATTATATGCGAAGGCCCGCTAGTGAGCTGACGCTATAAAACATTATATGAGAGGGCCCGCTAGAGAGCTGACCCAATAAAACATTATATGAGAAGGCCCGCTGGTGAGCTGACCTATATAAAAATTGTCAAACAGGGCCCGCTGGTGAGCTGGCCCTATATAAAAATTATATCACAGGGCCCGCTGGTGAGCTGGCCCTATATAAAAATTATATCCCAGGGCATATGGAAGAGGAGGAGGAGGATGAGAAGATTAAGAGTCAACCATATACCCGTTTTTTGGGTGGAAGGGGTGAATGGGAATACAGAGTATTCCCATCATTGTAAATAACATATATAAAGTGAGTTTATGTTCCCCCGGGGCTTTCCTCCAGTGGAGTGGAGAAGTCAGGGGAAATCCAGGCCTTGTTCATTTTTATAAGTGTCAACCTATCAGCATTGTCGGTGGAAAGGCGGATACGCTTATCTGTTATGATGCCACCAGCAGCACTAAATACCCGCTCAGACAGAACGCTGGCGGCAGGGCAGGCCAGCACCTCCAAGGCATAGAGTGCCAGTTCATACCACGTGTCCAGCTTGGACACCCAGTAGTTGTAAGGCACAGAGGGATCATTGAGGACGCTGACACGGTCTGCTACGTACTCCTTCACCATCTTCCAAAACTTTTCCCTCCTTGTGACACTAGGCTGCGCATCAGGGTGAGGGTGCTGGCGGGGTGTCATGAAGGTGTCCCACGCCTTGGAGAGTGTTGCCCTGCCTTTCTCGGAACTGCTGTGTGCTCCCCTTTTCTCCCCTTCTCGGTTGGCCAAGGTAGCACGTACTCTGCCGCCAGCGTTGTCAGATGGAAAATTTTGGAGCAATTTTTCAACAAGAACCTTCTGGTATTGCACCATTTTGCTTGTCCTCTCCACCGGAGGAATGAGAGATGAGAAATTCTCTTTGTAGCGGGGGTTCAGAAGGGTGAACACCCAGTAATCCGTGTTGTCTAAAATGCGTGTAACGCGTGGGTCACGGGAAAGGCAGCCTAACATAAAGTCAGCCATGTGTGCCAGAGTACCAACAGGCAAGATTTCGCTGTCCTCACCAGGAGGATGACTCTCAATCTCCTCATCCTCTTCCTCCTCTTCTGCCCACCCACGCTGAAGAGATGGAACTAAAGTTCCATGGCTACCCTCTGTAGCGGAGACAACCGTGTCTTCCTCCTCCTCCTCCTCCTCCTCCTCCTCCTCCGCCTCCTCCAATTGTCGCTGAGAAGACGAAGTGAGGGTGCTCTGGCTATCACCTTGTGTAAGCTCTTCCTCCCCCATTTCCACCTCTTCCACATGCAAAGCGTCGGTTTTAATTGTGAGCAGCGAGCGTTTCAGTAGACACAGAAGTGGGATGGTTACACTGATAATAGCGTTATCGCCGCTCACCATCTGTGTCGATTCCTCAAAATTGCGTAAAACCTCACAGAGGTCTGACATCCATTCCCACTCCTCACTTCTGATTACAGGAAGTTGAACGGAGAGGCGACGACCGTGTAACAGCTGGTACTCCACTACTGCCCTCTGCTGCTCACAAAGCCGGGCCAACATGTGGAAGGTGGAGTTCCAGCGCGTGCTCACGTCACACAGCAGCCGGTGAGCTGGCAATTGTAAGCGCTGCTGCAGCTTCAACAGGCCGGCTGAAGCTGTTGATGACTTACGGAAATGTGCACACACGCGGCGCACCTTGGTCAAGAGATCATGCACATTGGGGTAGGTTTTTAGAAATCGCTGAACCACTAAATTAAATACATGCGCTAGGCATGGTACGTGTGTGAGCTTGCCGAGCTCCAAAGCCGCCACCAAGTTACGCCCATTATCACACACAACCATGCCTGGTTGCAGGTTGAGTGGCGAGAGCCACTGCTCGGTCTGGTGACTAATCCCCTGCAACAGCTCTGAGGCCGTGTGCTGTTTGTCCCCAAGGCAGATCAGCTTCAGCACGGCCTGTTGACGCTTCCCCACTGCAGTGCTACACTGCTTCCAGCTACTGGCTGATGGGGGAGTGGCGGTGTGTGTAGAGAATTCGGAGGTGGAAACGGAGGAGGAGGAGCCAATAACGTAGGTGCTGGTGGAAACCCTGATGGAGGTAGGGCCCGCAATCCTCGGTGTGGGTAGCACCCGTGCCATCCCAGGGTCCGAGTCGCTCCCAGCCTCCACGACATTCACCCAGTGTGCCGTCAGGGAAATGTAGCGTCCCTGGCCACAAGCACTTGTCCATGTGTCAGTCGTTAAGTGGACCTTCCCAGTAACTGCGTTGGTCAGGGCACGGGTGATGTTACGGGACACATGGTGGTGTAATGCGGGGATGGCACACCGGGAAAAGTAGTGGCGGCTGGGGACCGCGTACCGAGGGACAGCTGCTGCCATCAGGCTGCGGAAGGACTCAGTGTCCACAAGCCTAAATGGCAGCATTTCGATGGCCAGTAATTTGGAAAGGTGTGAGGTTAGTGCTATGGCCTGTGGGTGGGTGGCTGGGTACTTTCTCTTGCGCTCAAATGCCTGGGGTAACGACATTTGGACGCTGTGCTGGGACAGGGAAGTGGATGTGGTCGCTGATGGTGCTTCAGATGCTACAGGTGCAGGGCGGGAGGTATGCGGGCCTGCGCCTTCGACAGGCGATTGGCCGGCACCGAAAACAGGGGAAGAGGAGGCAGTGGTGTGGCCTGCAGACACAGATGGGCGATCCAGGCGTTCCTCCCACTTACTACGGTGCTTGGATGCCATGTGTCGGATCATGCTGGTGGTGGTGAGGTTTCTAGTGTTCATGCCTCGGCTCATTCTGGTGTGGCACAGGTTGCAAACTACAATTCTTTTGTCGTCCGCACTTTCCTTAAAAAAACGCCATACCGCGGAACACCTACCCCTTGGCAAGGTAGATTTACGCAAGGGGGTGCTCCGTGGAACATTTGCGGGCCGGTTTGGTGCGGTCCGCCTTCTTTCTGTAGCCACACCACTGCCTCTTCCAGCCTGTTGCGGTGCTGCAGATGGCTCACCCTCAGGACTGCTGTCATCGCTCGGCTCTACACCTTCCCAGGTGGGGTCAGTCACCTCATCGTCCACCAAGTCCTCCTCCACTTCCTCACTCTGATCATCCTCCTCAAGTCTTGATCCCACCACATACTCAGTCATTGACAACTGTATAACATTCTCCTCAACAAGGTCTTGAGACGGAAATAGTGGTTGATTTAATGGCAACTGTGTCTCATCATCATCATCATCATCCACTACTTCCTTTGACCTTAAATGCCGTTCACATCTGTCATCTTCTTGAGATTGGGTAGCCTCTAGAGGTTGTGAATCAGGGCACAAGATGTCATGTTCCTCTGCAAGCGTGCTTGGAGAGAGGGTCAAATGAAGGATTGGTGATGAGACGAGCTCCTCACTATATCCCAGTGTGGGATCACTTCTTTGACCAGACCGTGTATGGTGGGAGGAAGGATGATCAGAGTGAGGATTATGTTGACCAGACTCTTGGCTACTGAGAGTGGACTTGGTGGAAGACAGGGTGGTGCTTAACCGACTGGAAGCAGTATCAGCTGTCATCCAACCGACCACCTGTTCGCAGTGGTCGGACCTCGAGAGTGATGTCCTGCGACGCCCTGTAAAATTACACATGAAGCTAGGTATGGTGGATGTCTTTCTTTCTTGTGCTCTGGCACCAGGCACAGTTTCTCCGCGTCCTGACCCGCGCCCTGAACTTTCAGGATCACGTCCACTTCCCCGTCCCTTTTTACCCGCCTTCTTCATCTTACACAGAATATGTGACTTTAATATTTGAGTTTGAAAACTTAACAGTATTTCTTATTATTCTGCAACTCTGCAGAGTACACAGAATAGGCTGCTAAACTGCGGTGAAACACACTGAATGGAATATGTGAGTTTAATATTTGAGTTTGAAAACTTAACAGTATTTCTTATTATTCTGCAACTGTACAGAGTACACAGAATAGGCTGTTAAACGGCGGTGAAACACACTGCATGGAATATGTGACTTTAATATTTGAGTTTGAAAACTTAACAGTATTTCTTATTATTCTGCAACTGTACAGAGTACACAGAATAGGCTGTTAAACGGCGGTGAAACACACTGAATGGAATATGTGACTTTAATATTTGAGTTTGAAAACTTAACAGTATTTCTTATTATTCTGCAACTGTACAGAGTACACAGAATAGGCTGTTAAACGGCGGTGAAACACACTGAATGGAATATGTGAGTTTAATATTTGAGTTTGAAAACTTAACAGTATTTCTTATTATTCTGCAACTGTACAGAGTACACAGAATAGGCTGCTAAACTGCGGTGAAACACACTGAATGGAATATGTGACTTTAATATTTGAGTTTGAAAACTTAACAGTATTTCTTATTATTCTGCAACTCTGCAGAGTACACAGAATAGGCTGCTAAACTGCGGTGAAACACACTGAATGGAATATGTGAGTTTAATATTTGAGTTTGAAAACTTAACAGTATTTCTTATTATTCTGCAACTGTACAGAGTACACAGAATAGGCTGCTAAACTGCGGTGAAACACACTGAATGGAATATGTGACTTTAATATTTGAGTTTGAAAACGTAACAGTATTTCTTATTATTCTGCAACTGTACAGAGTACACAGAATAGGCTGTTAAACGGCGGTGAAACACACTGAATGGAATATGTGACTTTAATATTTGAGTTTGAAAACTTAACAGTATTTCTTATTATTCTGCAACTGTACAGAGTACACAGAATAGGCTGTTAAACGGCGGTGAAACACACTGAATGGAATATGTGACTTTAATATTTGAGTTTGAAAACTTAACAGTATTTCTTATTATTCTGCAACTGTACAGAGTACACAGAATAGGCTGTTAAACGGCGGTGAAACACACTGAATGGAATATGTGACTTTAATATTTGAGTTTGAAAACTTAACAGTATTTCTTATTATTATGCAACTGTACAGAGTACACAGAATAGGCTGTTAAACGGCGGTGAAACACACTGAATGGAATATGTGACTTTAATATTTGAGTTTGAAAACTTAACAGTATTTCTTATTATTCTGCAAATCTGCAGAGTACACAGAAAAGGCTGCTAAACTGCGGTGAAACACACTGAATGGAATATGTGACTTTAATATTTGAGTTTGAAAACTTAACAGTATTTCTTATTATTCTGCAACTCTGCACAGTACACAGAATAGGCTGCTAAACGGCGGTGAAACACACTGAATGGAATATGTGACTTTGATATTTTAGTTTGAAGACTTAACAGTATTTCTTCCTATTCTGCAAATCTGCACAGTACACAGAATAGGCTGCTAAACTGCGGCGAAGCACACTGAATGGAATATGTGACTTTGATATTTTAGTTTGAAGACTTAACAGTATTTCTTCCTATTCTGCAACTCTGCACAGTACACAGAATAGGCTGCTAAACTGCGGCGAAGCACACTGAATGGAATATGTGACTTTGATATTTTAGTTTGAAGACTTAACAGTATTTCTTCCTATTCTGCAACTCTGCACAGTACACAGAATGTGCTGCTAAACTGCGGCGAAGCACACTGAATGGAATATGTGACTTTGATATTTTAGTTTGAAGACTTAACAGTATTTCTTCCTATTCTGCAACTCTGCACAGTACTCAGAATGTGCTGCTAAACTGCGGCGACGCACACTGAATGGAATACGTGACTTTGATATTTTAGTTTGAAGACTTAACAGAATGTGCTCTAATCTGCAACTTTGCACACTAAACAGAATGTGCTCTAATCTGCAACTTTGCACACTAAACAGAATGTGCTCTAATCTGCAACTTTGCACACTAAACAGAATGTGCTCTAATCTGCAACTGTGCACACTAAACAGAATGTGCTCTAATCTGCAACTTTTCACACTAAACAGAATATTTTTTTTTTTTTTTTTTTTGTTTTTTTCCCCCCACACACAATATAACCTGCTGCCCCCACACACAGTAGTCCTAAAAAGGACTTTTGGTTCTTTTTTGTCACAATTTTTGTTTTTTCCTCCCTACACTGCCTTTCCCTTCCTATCCTCAGCTCTCCCTGGCTCAGACTGAGCCGAACTCGATGGTCAGGTGCTATACAGCACCTGACCACGGGTTCTGGCCAGCCAATCAGTGTAATGCCAGCAGCCAACATGGCTGCTGGCATTACACCGATGTCAGAGCCTCCCTGCACGTTTATTGGCTGCGCAGCAGCCGCAAAACGTGCGGGGAGGAGACCCGAACATGGCGGGCGAGCACATGCGGTACTCGTACGAGTACCGCCATGTGCCGAGCAGAGCGATGCTCGAGCCGATCCGAGCATCGGCCGAGCATGCTCGCTCAACACTAGTTGATATCATTCTGAAAAAAAGTATTTTAAATTTGAAAATAAATTTCTCCTACAATTACAGGGGATAGCGATGGGGTCTAATATGGCCCCATCATATGCCTGATTGTTTAAGAATTACTACGAGAATCTGCATATTTTTTCAGTTAATCACTTTTCATTCCACATAACATTTTTTAAGCGATTCATCTATGATATTTTCCTACTGTGGACTGATGGACCTTACTCTTTGAGAGAAGTTGTTGAATACTTAAATAATATTGAGTCCACCATCAGATTCACACTTACACATGACTACAAAACATTGAGTTTCTCTGATATGGAAGTGTACAAACACAAAGACATATTGAAGACAAAAATGTTTCGTAAATCCACAGACAGAAATACCCTACTCCATGCCCTAAGTCATCATCCTTTACCGTTAAAAAAAGTCTCCCGTTCTCTCAAATGATCCGAGTAGTTCGCAATACCTCAGACAGTACTGAATGATTTCAAGATTCCTTGAAAGAGGCTACTCTTGATCAGATGTTGATGCAGCTATAGATAAGGCATTAAAACTTGATAGACCTGTGCTTCTATCCCCACAACTGGTTGTTGATGACAAGATTCTGTGTACAATCACAATACACAATATCTTCTCCAGCAATTAAGCAATCTGTCTTGAAGAACTGGCACATTCTTGCAGGTGACCAAAAAGATGGGACATTTGTTTGCCAATAAACCTTTATTTTGCTATAGAAGAGGTAATAATCTGGTTCGATTGGTTAATGCATGCCGATCCTTCAGATAAATATGAACATGATGGTGCTTGGCTCACGTGCCCGAAGAGAATATATAAATGTAAAGGATGTTCCAATTGTGACCATATCATTACAGGGAAAAGCTGCCAGCATCCTAAAACTAACCAAGCAGTGATGGTACAAGATTTCATGAGCTGTGAATCGCGATACGTGGCATATATGATTGTTTGTCCATGTAGACTATATTACACTGGAAAAACAATAACTATGCTAAAGGAACGAATAAACAATCATAAATCAGCAATCAAGAAAGCTCTAGAGGGTAACCTAGATGCTAAAGAGACATAAAAACAACCGGTTTCCTGACATTTTGAGTTATTCAAGCATAAATTATCGCAATTTCGATTTATGCCCATATGGACAGCACATAAACCACGCAGAGGAGGAAACTGACATAAAATACTATTACAGAAGGAAGCAAGATTCATATATGAATACAATACTTTTATTCCAAATGGATTGAATCAAGAACTACAGCTTTCATTCTTTCTATGAATGATGATATATCTTCACCAAGACTTTGTACTTTACAACTGATCACCATGCACTGACTGATGCAATATTAATTTTTCTTCAAATATAAATACCTATGTACATAAAAGCAGTCTCTGCTAACCTACACAATGCATTATATTAAAATGTGTTGAATATCACCATAAAGGTGGAATACAACATTGGATAAGACCACAGGAATGGGCCCTATCCACCTTCACAAGCACCGTTACCTTTGTGCAGGTTTGTGATTATTGAACAGCAGGAAGTCTGCACTAACTTCATTTTGATGTGATGGCTAACGTGCAATCCTTGTGGATGAACCACAGGATGGGGCCCTAAATCATCTCATATTTCACTTTGAAACCTAGGTCTCCTTTAAGCGTGGACTTTATTATTAAACTGCATCAAATGTTTCATTTGGAATACCACAGGAATGGATCCTTTATATCCTGTCAGTATATTGTATCTACACAATATGAACTCGGATCTATAAGAGGACTAAACTAATTCCGTGTGAAATATTCACCTGGCTGTTTCAGGTGAAAATTTCTCCAAGGAATTTTCTAATTTTGATTTTTAGAAGCAGGACTTTCCTGCCTAATTTCCCACTGGCCTTTACTATAAAAACTATGATTTTCCAGCAGTTCAGTGTGTATTTTGATAATTGATAGAGAAGAGTAGAGATGTTGCACTAGTGGAGAGCTACTAGTGTTAGGTTAGTGAGGGTCAGTCAAATTGTGTGAGTTAGTCTTAGGGCATTGAGGGGTATTCAAATTATATGAGTTAGTGTTAGGATAGTACGTGTCAGTTAAATTGTGTGATTTATTGTAAGGACAGTGAAGTATATTGTGTGGTGACTGTGAGTGGAGTGATGGTATTTTTTGTTTAATATTTTTTATAATTTAGCTTTTCTTTAATACGTTTATAAATGTTTTTGTTATAATAATACTTTTATAATACTTAATTTTCTTTCTGATACTTTTTTTTCAAATAATAAGAGACGTGCTTAATGTCAAGCAATAGAACTTCAAGGGTTTGGGGAGGAAATTGAGAATCATCCTCATCAGGCTTCCTCTAAATCAAGGTATTCTCTCTCTCTTGCTAAGATTGAAAAAGGGACACTAAATGTTAGAAGCAGTGCCACTACTACTGCCACCCCCACAAGCAGCACTACAGTGGATTTCAGCCACCGGCATGAACAATAGTGGTGACTCCAGGTGTACCACTTTTGTCACAAAGTAATTTAGATAGTGGTGATGACTAAAAATCCTCACAGTCTTTCAGTGCACTCCAAAGCTTCCTTCACCAAATGAGCATTGAATGACAGAGAGGAAATAGAATAAGGGAGTGATGATGATCATTTGGAAGACAAACTACAACTGGAGGTGGGTGTAGTAGGCCAAATATATCCTCTTGTGAGTGGACGGCATGAGTATATAGTGCAGAATCCAGTAAAGCGGCAGGAAGAAGAGGTGTAGGTTCCTGTGAAGGGGAAGGTTCTGGTTTTGAGTGGGCAGGAAGAGGACCAGGATCCTGTCAGTGTTCAGGGGGAAGAGGGGCAGGTTCTGGCAGTGTGTGATGAGGAAGAGTGGCAGGCTCTGGTTGTGATTGGGCAGAAAGAGGGGCTCATGTGAATGGGCATGAATATGTGGTGGTGGGACTAGTGACAGTAGCTGCAGAGGTTGAGGAGGAGAATGAGAGAGAGAGAGTGCCCAATGCAGGAGGCGTTTTAGTGATAGCACCTCCTCTTGCACTGAAGTCCTGATTGTGGGAATATTTCTCCCTGGGGTCTAGAACAGTGCAAGGTACTTCAAATTCTTTAGGTACCCTGTGTGATCTAGCAATGAAGAGGGGAAATCTGGCATCCCATCTTGCCATATCTGCATTACTGAAGCATATTCACCATAAGCATGCTGATGTGTGTGCAAAAAAATAAAACATCCCACTCCCGTGACCATTGCTGCTGCTACTACCCCTCAAAAATGGGGACATAAGAAAATCTTCACTAAGAAGACAAATTTGGCTGCAGAAATGCCCCATCAGCCTTTGCAGCCACCACCACCAGTGGCCCCCTCCCAAGTCTACACAACCATCCAAAGTGTTCTACTCAATTGCAAATGCCATTAACTCCTCCAGGCAGCAATTCTGTGCAATACATGTCTACACATTATACCCTATATGGTGCAATGACAAAACACGTTAATGTGGTGGAGACAAACAGGATACAGGATATAACAGAACTACTATGACCCATGCACCCTGCAGAATATGAGCGCCTCCCACTCAGGAGGTTGAGTTATATTTATTAATTTAATTTTTTTTCTTTAATAATTTGTATTAATGGGGCTGCTGCGAGTAGAGTCATATTGTTTATGTTTACTTTATACATTGACTTTGCTTTGTTTTTCACCCCCAAATAATGTTTCTTGGCTTACCATTGTATAGGCTATTATATAAAACAAAACATATTTTTAGCTTTAAGTGTAGCAAGGCATTTTTTTGGCTACTGTGAGTCACACAAGAAAAAAAGTATATAAACCACAGTCACAAGTATTAAAAAACAAGAAAACAATCCTTTCCTGCACCCTACTAGTCCTAAGAACAAAAGAAATATAATAAAACAGGTACATTAGATAGATAGATAGATAGATAGATAGATAGATAGATAGATAGATAGATAGATAGATAGATGTTTGAATTCCCTGCCAATTATATATGTCATGATATAATATAAGCAATTAATATGCTGAATTAAAAAATATACTATTAATGAAAATAAAAATGTTTATGAAGAAACACGTAAAACCATTGTTTACAGATAGAACATATATCCCTAATCCACAAAGAATACAGAATATAGTCTGCTACATAGATAAGTGAGCATCAACTCTAATCAGAAAAAAACACTAATGCATATTAATAAGCATAAAACATAATAACATAGTTGATGAGGGGGAAAAAAGGCATGCATCAATCAAGATAAGCCTTTGCCATATCAACTCAGGGGAAGGGAAAAAACATTTAACCGTTTGAGTGCCAGAAGGCTACCCAAGGCATTGCTTCGCAATGTGTTCGGTGCCCCTCTTGCACCTAAATGGTTAAAGCCATTTGAATGAAGCACCAAGTATGCAAAAAAAATTCCAAATGGCAGTTGGATATTTATGGATCAATAACATACCTGCTTTGAAACCAGCTGTCTTCTTAATTCTCATAACAAAGTTATTCATTACTTTTTTGATAAATATACCGTAAAATCTCAGGTATAATACTCACAATTTTACCCCTCTTCACCTTATGTGAAGTGGGGGGTGCGTATTATACCCGAGTATTTTTAGACAAAAAAAACATATAGCTGGCAAAAACCTTCCCTCCCTCCCCCCAGCGCAATCCTCTCTCAGGATAAGCTTTATTTCTACCTACTGAACAGGGGCGGACTGACCATTCGGGCATTCGGTCACGGACCGAGGGCCGCCGACCGAGGGGGGGCCCGCCACTACCAATTACACAGTGTTAACTTAATGCGTGTAATGCCTGTAAGGGCCCTATTTAATGCAGCCGCCGGCCGCACTGTGCTCTGCGAGGCACTGAGGCCTCAGTTAATATACTGCCATCCTGTCATGCTGCCTGTCAATATGCGGTAGCGTAATAAGTATGAGTTATGCAGTCCATCCAGAGCTGCAATCCACATTGCCCCCAACACAAGATCGGAAGATCTTATCCACTGACTCTGTGCTAACTGCTCACTGCCAGAGTCCAGACTCACAGCTTGAGTTGTTAGTCTGGCAGCAAGCGCATCTGCTTCTCTGAGCGGCATGTGCATTGATGTCATCACGTCCCGCAGGGGCGCGTGATGATGCGGGGGACTATGGACTCAGTCAGCAGCACGAGTTCGCCACATGACAGCAGATCATGAGGATCGTGGGCCACAGCCACAGCCTTCCTCTAACTCTCACTGGCTGCCGGCCCTCAACTGATGGCTATATAATTTTTTTTTTTTCCATTTTTTGGGCCTGGGCTGCCATCAATGTGGGACTGGACAGAAGAAGGTAAATGTGACTGGAGAGATGCTTCTGTGTGGTGAGCAGTGCAAGTTACAACCCATGGGTAGAGGGAAAGGAAAATCACACAGAAGGTAGCTGGCTGCGTGGCTTCTGTACACAGCAGAGGGGCAGTGAGTGGTGCCAGGAGAGCACAAGGTAATAATATGGACATATGAAATCTGTTAATCTATACCTATGTGTATGCATCTGTGTGAGTGTGTGTGCTAGTGTATGCATCTGTGTGAATGTGTGTGCTAGTGTATGCATCTTTGTGCGTGCCAGGGTGTGAATGTGTTTGCTAGTGCATGCATGAGTGTACTGGTGTGTGAATATGTGTACTATGTGTTCCAGTGTGTGAATGTGTGCTAGTGTGTACCAGTGTGTGAATGTGTGTTAGTGTATGCATGTATGTGCCAGTATGTGAATGTGTGTGCTAGTGTATACACTTGTATGTACTAGTGTGTAAATATGTGTACCAGTGTGTGAATTTGTGCACTAGTATGTGTGTGTCAATGTGTGCATGTGTGGATCAAGAAGAGGAGGGCAAATAGGGGCATCATTTATGCACAATATATCAGGTATATAAAAATCATGTGTAATGTGATGTACAATATACTGCACCCATACCAGAAGAGAACCACCGTAAAAGTAAAAAAAAAAAAAAATCTTGGAAATAGTCATTTCACACTAAAGGTGCGTATTCATAGATTCATAGAGTAAGAACCTTTAGTGCTGAACTCGTTAGATTGCTTGGATTTTGTCCCGATGTCCACATGTAAATATTCTGATGACTATTCCAAGAAATGATTTATTACTTTTACGGTGACTCTCTTCTGGTTTGGGTGCAGTCTATTGTACATCACATTATCATGAGAATAAACAGTTCTGACAACCGGCACCAGTAGGACGGTCACATCTGGTGTTGAGTTACACATGATTTTTGTATAGCTGATATATTGTACACAAATGATGCTCCTATTTGCCCTCCTCTTCTTGTTACACACTAACACACATGCACACACTGACACATACACACACTATTGCACAAATTTACACAATGGTACACATATTCAAACACTGGTACATACACGTGTATACACTAGCATGCACATTCTCATACTGGTGCATACATGCATACACTAACACACACACACACACTGGCACACATAGTACACATATTTACACACTAGTACATACATTCACACACATACACACGTGTGCACTAGAACGCACATTCTGATGGCTATTTCCAATGAATTATTTTTTACTTTTACGGTGGCAGTGTCCTCGTGCTTTCTGCCACACTCTTTCCCTGACATGTCCTTTCCCCTTTATTCTCACAGTCAGTTTGTGTTGTTCTCACTCCTACCTACCTAACCTTTCCTGTTTCACTCCCTCTTGCCTTCCAATTCCCCACTGTCTCCCTGCTGTTATTCAATAACCAGCATATGATATGTGGACATACTAGCTTATATTATGACTGGTTTGAAGAATACCAGAATGGCCTGGGGGAGTAATGGATGGCCTGGGGGTAAGTATGTGTGTGTGTGGTGGGGGGCAATGTGTGCGGGGTTGAGAATGTAGTGGGAGGTGGGGCTTATGATGTCATGGGGTGGAACATAAGATGTCAAGAGTGGGGCTTGTGACATAATGGGGTGGGGCTTATGATGTCATGGGCAGGGGCCAGTGATGTCATAGGGCAGGGGGCCCAGACCTCTTTTTGGACCAGGGGCCCTGGGTCCTGTCAGTGCGCCCCTGCTACTGAAGTCCCCCATCTTCCCTCCTGCTCCCCAGAGCAATCCGCTCTCAGAATAAGCTTTATTTCTACCCACTGAAGTCCCCAATCTTCCCTCCTGCTCCCCAGCGCAATCATATGCAATAAAAAGCCTTACTTTTTCCACAGAAGACCCCATCGTCCCTGCGGGCGGCATGCTTGCATTTGCCACCCGCTTCCTTCAATGGGCTGTCAGGACCTTTTGCCTCCAGCAATGGTAATGCCCTGTGAGGTCAGGAATTACCATTGACAGTATCCATCAGTGCTGGCCACACACACTATTTTGTTTTGGATAGAATTTAGCTATCCTACAAGTATTCTGTAACCATCGCACAGAGAGTAGGACCAGTCCTAGGAGCTACCCGGTGTTTGTGTTTATCACTTAGCAACCCATACTCTGGAAGCAAGTTCCATAGAGATGTACTGCCACCACCACAAATGTTAGATTTACCCTCTGAGATACATGAAATACTTAGGGCTAGATTTAAAGGCAGCCGTTAGGAAAAAAAAGCACTAACGGGTGCGTTAAGTTCCATGTAGCAATTCAAAGATCCGTCTAAAGAACAGCTAACAGTAGTTTGAGAATCCTTATGGCCGATACACTTACGTGCATTGAGATGCATGGAACAAGATTCCCCAGAGCCATTCAAAGGCTTGCGGCACTGTTAACGGCTGAAAAAAAGAGACACCTAACGGGAAAAAGTTAAGACCCACTTTTCTTAGCCATTAGATACTTAACGGTCAAAACAAAACACCCGTTACATAGGAAAATACACGAAATGCTTATCGCACAAGCATGTAAATGGAAAAATTAACACGTGCAATGCCAAAACAACACAAAAACATGGACAGACACCATAAGTCACTCCACACACAACAACCAACACCACAGGGACAAGGACCCCCAAATAAACACCAACATAACATGGCACGGAACAATGGGGGTTATCACATGACATGGACACCTGCAAATACAAGCTCACCTGTGCAACAATAACACGCGACCTGCACCCCACAACTACACACCCGCAAATGGCAGACACATACAAGCACAACATACCACATCTTATAACACACACACACACCTGCAAACACATACCTGGACAGAAACAACTCTCCATTGGTCAGCACTCACCTCATCACCACACCTACACAATGCCCTATTAAGTACTTAAAGGGACAACTCACCACACTCACTTGTGGCTTGTTTTCCACTCAGGGAGGGAGAGATAGAGAGAGATAGAGACCGCACTCAGTATGTTGGGTTACATATTGTTGCAAAGACTGCGGAGAAAGCATGAAAGGGAGAGAGCTAGGGAACAACAGCAACCCCCAGGCACACCTGATCAACAGCCTTCACCTGTTGCAAGTGAGGAGGCTCTGGCTCAGCAGCCACACAGGAGTTCATCCCCACCTGGAGGACAGCACCTGCCTGCAGATGCACAGCTGCAGCAACAGGATGCTTCGCAGCAGCAGAGGATGTATAGACAATCACCAAGGCCCAGGGTATACCGCCCAAGGGTCACCCTCTTTGGAATGACCAATGATGAGGTCATTGATCGCTACAGGTTGAGACCTGACAGCATCATTGCCTTGTATGAGGCATGAGGTATGGATCCCATCTACATCCACAACCATGCCTTATCTGGCCTGCAAAAACTACTGTGTGCCATACACTTCCTGGCAAGTGAGGCCTTCCAGTCCACTGAGGGTTACGCATCTGGCATGTCACAGGCCACATTCTCCAGGGTGCTGGCCAGGTCTTGCCAGCCCTCAAAAGCAAGGCCAGTACTTATATACATTTCCCTACCACCGACATGGACTGAATACACCTCAAGCAGGCCTTTTACACAAGGGGATAATACTCCGTAACATCAGGAGTTAAAGGGCAATTGGACTCAATATGGGACCTGTACTGTGCTAGAGCTGAGAAAAGCAGCAGAGGGGTGGATGTACAGTGGTATTGTTACACAACGTAGAGGTCATGAAACGTAGATCAGATTACCAGGGACTCCATGCTGACCTGTGAGTGTGCAGACATATGTGCCCCTGACATGAATACATACATCAACAAATATGTCCTAATAGTTCCATGGAACAAATGACATTGGGCTGCCACTGTCACTTTCACAGTGGCAGCCCAAATTCATTACTTCCACGGAGCTCTCAGAACACTTGTTGATGTGTGTATTCATGTCAGGGGCACATATCCATAGGGCTGGTGCATATGTCCTTAGTTCTCCACATAATTGGTTACAGATGAGTACACAACACATTACCAAGCAATGGTTTGTGTACTCTTCTGTAATTAAGAAAATTGAGGGGATTATAAAGTCGAAATTGTTGTTGCTTGATGATCAGTTCAGGTCTACTGCTCCAAATCCTGTTCTCTTGTCCCACAGGCATCCATAACATGATCCATCCTTGAACTGAAGATCTTCCAAGTGACTCGATTGATGTCTTCACAACACCTTCCTGAAGCTCACCCCTTGCTGTTTCTGTTGATTTTGTGATGCAATGTTTGACCTGAGGTTCACAGCAACCTCTACTGGAACATTCTCATATAGACACAGAAAACACAAATTCACGAGTGTAATAACCTGTACAGTTACGATGCTCATCTACAGAGTTGTCAAACCTTGTGGACAACACATGAGCAGGACAGCAGTGTTACTAAAGTAGTATGATTTCGTTTCAAAGTACATTTAGTGTTCTCATACAAGTGTTCAATGCATATAGACAATACACACAGAAAACACATGTACGTTCTAATGTACTTTGAGACACAATAAAGAAGAACCATCACTATTCAATCTGTGTCTGTATAAGGATATATTGGATTACACATTTGTCAATGCGTAACCACAATCAGGATAGAGTATCCCCCATACATGGAAAGGCATCACCCATATCACAGGAGTCCACCACTTGTTTGCCAGTGAGTGGACTCTGTGATGTATTCCTGCAAACAGATGGTGGCAGTGATACACTAATGTGTTGTGGGAGTGATAAAGAGGTGATAGAGGGGACATACTTCCACAGTGAATTACTGTCCACAGTTTCTGTGTTGCTCAGTATAATCAATGTTCTGAGATATTGCTCCACTTTGACATATCTCAGTACATGGGCTACATCAACGAACAACCAGACTAAGTGGACAAGTGTTATCACTGGTGAAGTTTGTTACACCCTTAGGAAAACAACAACTCAACTTACTGGAGAGCCCAATGCTCACCCCAGGATATCAATGTGTGTGCTACACATTGAAATCCTAGGTTAAAACCATTGGGTTCCCCAGTAAGTCAGTTGCACAATGAGTGTTTGAATCCAAGACAATATTGATGCATGTCCCATTTATCTGTCCTGCTTGTTATGTCACCGCTAAGTCACATAGTTATTTGTTTGGTTATCCCTTTAACCCTCGGAGTGCCAGAGTGGTACCCAATACATTTCTTTGCAATGTATTGCCTACCACTCGGGCTATCAAAGGGTTAAACACAACATTTGATGTAGACGAATGTTCAATGTTGTACCGTTTGTTGTGCTAAGGGATATGTTTTGTTGTTCAAAATCAACACACAACATCACCATATAACACAGTTGTGTAATATGGCTCCAGGGATGTATTTCCAGTTGAATTTGTACAACGGTATGTGTGTGAACCCATGTTGTAACATCCCACAAACATCTTACCTAGGCAGAAGTTGTGTTCACTGCATTGTTTGGCAATGCATTGAAGACAACTCTGCCACCCAATCTATGACCAAATACAAAGCAGATCAGACAGGATTCAAAAGCACAATGTTCCTTTATTCAGAGGAAATGCAACATGTTGGGCATTTTATTTTATTTTTTTTAGTGGGGGGGCCTTAGACTGTGTGGCAGAAGTGGATAACCTGGATGATCTCCTGGTCACCCTTTGTCCTCTAGGTGTGGCTTCGGGGGTCACATTGGAGGGGGTGGTGGGGGCAGTGGATCCCTCTGTGGAACGCAAGTTCTCCCTCTCTAACCATAAGTTCTCCCTGCAGTTCAGCTCTCTCAAACACGTCCCTTTGCATAGGATGTTGGGGCTCCCCAAGAAGGCCCAGGTATTGGTAGTCGAGTGGCCAAGGGTCAAACCTTGGCCACTGGTATGTGCTTGGCCCCCACCTGGGATCATACCTGGGGCCATGCTGGGGAGCCATCCAGGAGGGTAGGTCGATCGGGATGAGTATGGCCCGTATTGGGTGGTGGCCACATCACCGGGCAGCCATTGCCTCCCTGATGGTGGTGGTGGTGGTGGTGCTGCTGCTGCTGCTGGAGGGTAATAGCTCCTGGAGGTGGTGGGGTGCATCCAGTCACTGTAATATGGTGGAGCAGCCAGAGGTGGTGTAGCCAGAGGTGGTGCAGACAGAGTTGGTGTAGCCAGAGGTGGTGCAGGCAGAGGTGGCGCAGCCAGAGGTGGGGCAGCCTGGGGTGGTGCAGCCAAAGGTGGTGCAGGCAGAGATGGTGCAGCCAGAGGTGGAGCATCCAGTTGGGCAAGAGGTGTGGATGTTGTTGGGTTCGGTGCCTACTGGCTGGTCCCCTCCTCCGTATACTCCTCACTGGGTGGTGAGGTGGCCTCCTCCACAGGCTCCTGGAGTGCTGGAGGCACATAAGCTGTGTGGACAATTGAGATTGTGTGATCAGTAAACTTAGCATTGATGGTGTCAAATTGATATTAACACTTGAAATGTGGAAAGGGAAATATATGTTGTAGGGTTTATCCCCCTGTGTGAAACAACAGTACTCCTACTGGTGAAGGGTGTTTTATTCTATATGTATCGCAGCTCAGAGTTGAATTCCTTTGGCGCCACATCCCAGTGGCCTGAAATTGTACATTTGCGCTGTTGCCACATCATCCTTTGTGGATTTATGCTCCCTGGACCAAAGCTGGCCAGAGGATGGTCTTGCAACAGTGGCATAGTACATTTTCAGGCCGCTGTGATATTGTCCATGGAATATTCAACTTTGAGCTGTTATACCCTTGGGATGAAACACTTTTCAGCAGTGGGAATACCCTTGCTTTACCCGGTGGATCAATCCTATAACATATATTTTTCCTTTCACATTTTAGGTATTACTATCTCTTTAATGGGATAGCAATGGTTAATTTCACCTTGATGTAACATTGTAGGCATCATTAAGAGATGTTTAGACAGATGTTGCTGTATGTGACAGCTGGAGATGTCAGTCATTTGACCACACAGAGGCTCTTCAGCAGACTCAAAATTGACCCATTTGGAGATAACTACATCTTTGGCATTGTCTACAAAGTGTGCCTGGTTTGTAAGCACACTCTGTGGACCATTTCAATGACGGATCCATCTCCAAATGGTTCAATTTTGGGTCTGCTGAAGAGCCTCCGTGTGGTCAAATGACTGACATCTCCAGCTGTCACATACAGCAACATCTGTCTAAATATCTCTTTATGATGCCTACAATGTTACATCAAGGTGAAATTAACCATTGCTATGCCAAGGTACACAGAGAGGAATATGGTCTGATATGTGTGTATATGTATCTTTCATATGGGTACAAACATGTACTTGATAGATATGAACCCAGAGATCTGTTCAGTACATGTGATTGTCTTACTGCCTATATATATGCAGCCATCACAAACTAACTTTCATTGATACCACTGATACCCATCCAAGGAAGGTGTAATATACTAGGTATGTGTACTCTGATGATGATATCAATATGAGTTATTTTGTTGAGGGTGCACATATATGGGCAGTAGGACAATCACACGTACTGAACCGAACTCTGGGTTCACATCTTGTTGGGACATATTTGTACCCATTTGAAAAGGACATATCCACATACATATCTGGTCATTTTCCTTTCTGTACATATCTTTTGGAAATTGATCTGCAGTGTGATTCAAGTGGTATTCATCCCTATCTTATAAGTTTATCCCGTACAGTGCTGGATTTTGTCTGATTTGACATGTCACTCTCTGGTTATCATGATGGTATCCTCTGCATTGCATTGTGATGCATGGGATACCACCGTGGCAATCAGGGATTGATGCCCATGAGGTCTGTTCAAGTTGAATCCTGAGGGGCAACAATCAAGCCAGTATAGAAGGATATCTTTGATTGAGGCCTTTTTTTTTCCTGGATCAGCCCATCCATCCTTCTGTGTGAGGCAGCCAGACCCGATCATAGATATCCATAATTCATGGTCTGTTATTGACCTCAATGGTTCATACTTGGTTCCCATATGTATTCTGCAAATAGTGGCTGGTGTACCATCCATCCATGGCATCAGCACTCCTGAGGATCCATATGTGAATCAAATGTGAGATATGTAAATTCAAGTTAGAGTAAATGATTGCATACACAACACCAAGGCCAACTTTTTCACCTTTAGTTATGTGTAATTGTTTTTGGCCTGTGTGTTGCACATACAACCAGTTATTCTCAGTGGCACTGTGATTTGTGACCTGATCCATCCTTTTAGTGATTCAGTCAGTGGTTAAGTAGACCTAATGAACTGATTATGATGCTGACTTCTCCAGTGATCTCATTTCCACATCTGCAATGTTTTCTATAGAGTCCATACATTGGGGCCTGTGCAGCTTGATTCATGTTATTGAATATTCTCCATAGACTAATACTGTAATTGGTAAAGTGAGGGTATGTAAGTGTAAAATTCCCTACATCAGCTTTTTCACCACTTAGTGAATGTCCCCTATGTGTCATGTAATTGTTAGCCTATCGACATGTGTTTGTTGTCTGGTTAACCCTTTGAGCACCAGAGGGGTTGCCAAAGCATTTTTGATCGATGCTTTGATAATCCCTCTAGCCCTCATGGGGTTATGTGCTGGATTCCCTGTGGGAACATGGGTAACATTGTGTGCAAACAATTGTGATGTTTGACATACAACACTTTTCTGAGCTTGGTTTGTGTGTATTGTGTGTGATCAGCACAGCAACATGAGGGTTAACCAGGGAGTTGGACAGGTTTTGACCTTGTTGAACCTTGACATTTGTCCTTGTCTTGCGTCCTGTTTAAACCCTCAGGGTGCTGTGTTGGTGCAGTTGTGTGGATGAATGAAGGGCAAATGTTGGGATGTGACTGTGTTTGTTTGTGATGGGTGTGTGATTTGAGGTGGTGTGTGGTTTTGGGGTGATGCACTTACCAGTGGTGTGGAGGCTCCTCTCATCCCCAATGTCTGATCTTCCAGGGACCCCCTCAATGAGGGTAGATAACAGGGTCTGCCGCAGCCTCTCCTCCCATGCGCTGAAGGTGATGGGGACAGGTGGACCACCTCCGGTGCCTCAGGCATGCAGGGCGGCATCCCCCATCTTCTTCTTCACCTGCCTTTTGCAGTCGCCCCATCTCTTCTTGAATGAGTCCACATCCTGTCTGCAGGTGGCCACCGCATTAACTTGGCTGCAGATCTGGCTCCAGGCAGCTCTCCTCCTCGCAGCCAGGCCAGGGAGCATCTCCGCCAGAAAGAGGACACTCTCCCTCTCCAGCACAGCCTCCACGAGGGCCGTGTTTTCCTCCTCAGTATATCGGGGATCCCTGACCCTGTCCCCCTCAGCTCCAGCATGAGAGGAGTCAGAACCAGAGTGTCCTGCCTGCTCTGCCCCTGCCTGTGTGTGGTGGTCCCCAGGAACTACCCCTAGTCCCACTGCAGCTTCTGTCCCTGTCATGCGTGTGCCTGCTCTTGTGGGCCTGGTTCCCCTCCGCCCTGCGGATCTCCCTTTCCCACCCCTGCTCTGCTCAGGGATACCCTCCTGATCTTCCTCCTCCTCCACTACTCTCCCCATCCCTCTCTCCTGTCCTCCTCTCCTCGCCATCATTCACCCACTCACACCCAGGCACTCTCACAGGCCCTCACAGACACACTCGATCCCACTCACTCTCTGTCACACACTTTCACTCACAGATTCACACTGTCAAAATAAAGTTTAAAATGTGTAATGTGTGATGAAAAAAAAAGACTATGTGTATGTATGTGTATGTGTTTGTGTTTGTATGGATGTATGTGCTATGTGCAAAAGTGTGCTATGTGTCTATTTAAATGTAATTCTCTCCTCTCCAAAATCCTTCTACCTTACTCCTCTGTATGCTTCTCTCTCTCTCTCTCCCTCTCTCTAAACACTATCCTACACTCCTGGGACCTGTGATCTAGCTTGCTGAAACTCAAAACACAGACAGGGTGTGACCGTTATTTTCAGGTATATATAGGTGTATTTGAACATTTTTGATACTTTGGGGCCTTGGGATTGGCTGTAGGTTTGAATTTTGTTTGTGCATCTATCAGGGTTGCTAGACAACGGCAGCCGAAATGTTACATTTTGACTTAAGTTGTGTTTTAACGGGTGTTTGGGACGCACGGTGATGCGAAATCAGGTGCAACGCTGGTTTTTGTGTTACGTGTTTTTGTTGTGTCTACGCCCGATAGCTATTCTTGTACTCTGACCTTTAAATCTGCCGTAAACCATGTGTTCTTTGCGGCCGATGTGCCTTTTTTACTTAGCGGATGGTTCCTGAGGGGTTCCTGAGGGGCTAATACTATTACTGGAACTAGGTGTTTCAATTGTATTAGTTGGTATAAAAGGTGCTGCACTTCCAATAGCAGCAGAAACACTCATCATAACTAGGGTTGGATCTGATGTTCATGACCTGTTTTGCTGGTGCTTGCTCAACACTAAAATGTGTGGCTATGTGGGGTTGGAAGTGATAACAATGCTGATGTTGAAAGAGCAGCATTCTTTTGCAGGGGTGGAAGATTGAACTTTTTCCTTTCAGTTAATTTTCTAGCCATGTCATCATCTTCACTGTCAACTTCATCTGTATCTAAAGAAGAGGAGGATGTTAGAAGGATATATTCTAAATTAGTTAATAGCTGGGCAGCAACAATTGTCAAGTGCAGCATTTCTAAGTGCAGAAGGAGATATTCTAGAGATCTATTTTGTATCCATTTTGCTGATATCTCTTCTTTTCTTTCATTGGTAAGAATTTGCTTGAATTTGCTTGTAAGGTGGGGTGTTTTGGGGGACCTTCTGGGGAGAGTTGTAGAGGACACACAATGAGTTAAACAGGATCTTTGAGTAGAGAAAATTATTAAAAACGACGTACATTTTACGAGGTTATTGCCTGCAGCCATATGGAAGCTTTGTGTTCTATGAATAACTAGTGTGTTTATGACATACAGAAAAGCCAGCATATGCCCATTATATATCCTCTTTATCTGTACACTTTGAAAGAAAGGGATGGGGACTGTCAATTACTTTTGATATATATACTTTAAATGCATAACACATGTTAAACTTATTGTTTAATAGTGGAACTTTGTATTAGATTAGAAGATGTCATCATGTATTTTTAATTTTTCTATTTGTTGCATGGTAAGAAACTGTATAAAAATTGTCCTAATACTGAGCAGAATCAGACATTTCTTGACCTGCCTCATGGTAGATAGCTCAGTGTCTCCAGCTCTGAATAAAGCTCATCTTTAACCCTATGAATACCGGTTGTGGAGTTTCTTTGTAAGGGAAGTCTTCTACAGTTTTGGGGGCTCTTTTTCGGGATTCCAACATCTCAGAAAACCAGACAGTGTGAACGAGGTCTCATCTCTTCCTTGGAAAACTCAGACTGGCGCCATCTACAAAGGTGACACCTTTTTGAAATGTCTATTTGCTCTGAGTTTTCTAAAGAGAAGGGATACTAAGTAAGTGTCATTTTTTGGGTGACAGAATCTTTAAAGGGTTGTAAGATCAGTTAAAATGTTGGGGTGTATGTGTGTGTAAGTTTGTTACTGGGCAGGAGATCTGGTGTAGATGATTATATCAGAGAGGAGCTGGTGAGAATAGTTTTATGGGCTTACATGAGATAAGCAGGGCTGGGATAGAGGATTAGAAGGTGAGAAGAATCAGAAAAAGAAGGGCTCAGAAGGCTCCAAACACATAAAGAAACCCCAAGGGGTACACCCGCCCACCTTATATGCAGGACTTATGGTGTAAATTCTTGCAAGTATTTGTAAAAATTGAATAATTTAACTAAGGATGTGCCAGAGACACAGTTTCCCCTAGGCAGTAGTTTTAACTCAGATATACTAGCCCAACTGAGAGGTGTGTTAGGAGAAAAAGTAAGTAAAAAGGCAGAAACAGAAGAGGAGGATCTTGAGAGGGCTCAGATTCAGCAGCCTACTTCGGACCCTCCTAAAAGGAACATAGAGACACAGACTGACAAATCTATGAGCCTAGCAGACACAACGACTCACTTACTTAACAACTCAAATCCCAAACAGCTGTCCAACTCTAATCCCTTTATCGCCTCTCTATATCCAGTGATAAATAAACTCCAGGACAGCCTCTTAGAAGCTAATACTGAAGAGGATTGGGGTGGTTGTCTTAATGCCCGCTCACCCACGCCATACATACCCTCCTGGAACGCCTCCTTACCAGTAGCTAACCCCCCAATAGAACAAGGAGCTGCAGGAGGGTCAGAGACAGCTCCCCCTGACTGTATGGGTACGGCTTCCCTTGACTGTACAGACATGTCATCCCCTATTACATGCCACACCAGACAACACCAACACATTGCAACAAAGATAATGGCCCCTGTAAGAGAGGTCCCAGCGGGGTTAGGAAACAACAACATGCCTATATTATCTAGGAGTTCATCAGCCCTTCACCCCAGCTGACCTAATAAATTTCAGCAAACTATTTCCTCCCATTAAAGAGGATCCAGTTAAATGGATGGCTGAATTTACCACAATGTACAACTCATACAACTCCACAACAGCAGACATAGAACAATTTATGAGAGTTGTAGTGGGGGTAGAAAAATGGGAATAAATTAAACAAGGTATTCCCCAGTGGGACCCTAAAGTTGACATTTATGTCAAAATAGCTTAAAGGTTAATCTTCTTCAGGGTATGGAGGAGAACACAGAGACTGTCTGGATAACTTTAGAATATGAGAATAAGATGGTCTCTTATATAGGTGTAATCTGTAGACCCCCTGGATCAACTGCTGGTCAAGGAAGTAACTAAGATGAGAGTGAACAATGAGGTTATTATTATAAAGGACTTTAATCTTTCTGATGTGGACTGGAAAAGCCAAGCAGCAGGTTCAGCCAGGAGTAGAGAGAGCCATTCCTAAATTTTTTACAGGGAACATTTCTTTGTCATTTAGTAGAAGCACCAACTAGGAAAAAAGCCATACTAGATTTATTATTTACAAATGGAGACTTGGTGTCAGATGGTTTAATATAAAGACAGAGGTTACATCACACTAAAACAAAGGTTCTACATTTTAGAAAGGATGATTTTTTTCTAAAATGGAAACATATTTATGTTAGTTTTTAAAGGGATAGTAATGTTTCATAATAAAATCAGCTCTAATTAATCATCATAGTATTTGGACCTTGGAGAGTGTTATTTCAATTCTGTCAGAGTTATAGTTCAAGAGTAATTCAATGACAAAGTATCCCCCTCCCACCCCTTTTATTGATGTAACACTGCTCAGCCAGAGCAGAACGGAGGAAACGTGATAATGTTTTTTTATAAAAAAAAATAGTAAGCAAAGGTTGTCATCATATTCACAAATGCCATATTAATATATTTAAATAGACCAGTTTGAAAGCTGTATCTAAAGAAAGTATAACCTGCTTAAAAGGCTCTAATGAGGAAGCATTCATACGAGATGAGAAGGATTTTGCACATTTGTATCAAAAATATTTTTTTTTACGCCTGTAGAACACATTTGCTTTCCCAGGGATTTATTTGTTCTCATCATAAAGAGACATGCCTTAAAATCGAGTTTAATATTTTAAAAATGATTTAAGAACTCAGGAAAGCATAACCTAGAAACAGATAGAAAAATGCTCAGGGACAAATGTTACGAAACACGGAATTACAATTTAAACAGTTTACTTTAGAAAGTCAAAGCAAGGACAAAATGCAATGTACAAAAGGAAGAAAATTAGTTTTCAAAGGATGTGCATTCTAAAAGAGCATCAAGTCAATTATAAAGAGCAGAGGACCATGAATTCCCACAATTTAGTCATTCTATTCTGGCACTGTTCAGGCCCAGTGAGCTGCTTCTTATCACCAAGACTATGATAATTGGCCGAGGCATATCAAATAAACTTCCTGGAGAATTCAGTAGTAAGCAGGTATGACAGTCTAATAGAAGTTTTATTATCCATTTCTCAATACAGTAATGTATTAGCCATCATGGTAGCATAATCTGCTCTAAGGGGTTTCAGTCTCTCTCAAATAAATGTATTCAATGTATATATAAATAGAACCCAATTTATTGCTCTGTTTGGCCCTTGTTTCTACAGTAATAGTCGTTTAAGAATTAATGAAAAGAGACATTTACATCATATGGTAAAGTGCCGTACCCTCTTCATCCTTGTATAACTAGAGAACTCACTTTTTTATACTAGAGGCATATAGATCTCTCTAATTAAATATTTTCACTATACCCAACTTGACTAAACTAGGACAGGGAAATCAAAACCTATCCTTGGTATATCACTGTTATTTGATGTGGGCAAAAATGTGACCCAGAAAAGTGACATGAAAAAATGGAACTATCCACCTTGCATGGAAATTCATATGAAAAGTGCCATATTGTCCATCTTTTTTCCCACTTTTTTCATTGCATTGAAATAATTGAAAATAATGTATTTTCTCCCATATGAAGTTTCCCCCACATATTCTCTCAGTGTTAACTGTAAAATGAGCATCAGTTTCCTTCAGGTTGTCAGTCTGTACTTGGGAAAGAGAGAAAGTAGCTGATTTTTATATGATAACTACAAGTGTAGGCAGACAGGCAAACAGATGTAGCTGGAGCTGTATGACATTATTGAGTATTGATGGTAGCCAGTTGTTTTCTGAATGTGGGTGGGAACAGAGAAAGAAGCATTATTAAAAAAAATACATTTAAAAAAATATATTTTTTTAACTGATAAATGACAGATGATCACAGTCACTACCAGAACTAACCGAACCTCAGAATAACAGCTACATCACAGACAGACATAAATACATCATACATTGAAGAGAAACATACAGATAAACTTGGTATACTTTATGCACACAAACACATACATGCCTACACTTGCAAGAGGTACAAACATAAACTGATGTGTAATGTTGCTGCACACCTGCATCAGCAGCTGTATGACATGCTTTAACCTTTATAGCAAGCTGTTTATTCTGAAACTAACGGGTCAAGCCTCTTCCTCTACTGCACTATAAAAATTAACACTGCTATCAAGTTGGGAGACAAAGAGAACATTGCTGTTAAAATGTTGACAATAGCTATTTTGAGATGAAAAAAGGAGGAGACAGAGTTGCTTGTAATATCATTGAGTGTGGGTGTGATTTCTTTATAGACAGACAAAGTAAAAACAAAAACAAACAAATAAAAAAAATACTTTTGGAATGAGATCTGACAGAGACAAGTAGATGATGCTTCACCTGAGTATAGATCACATATTATTTTTTTTTTTTTTAAGTTCTGAGGACATCACTCCACATTCTAACAGCTCTGTCATGTCATTTACAGTAAAAATCGACATTACTATCATGACCAAGAAACTTGCTAGAGGAAAGGAAGGGGATGAGTGCATGGTGGTAGTAACATTGAACTACAAAAATGGACTACAGATAGCTTTGTTGCAGCTTGTACAATAAATGATGATAATCCTCCTCTGTTTGTAAAAATTACATGAAACATTCTGCCACCAACAGTAGTACTAAACTTTTAACAATACTAAAGACAATAGTCAGTCAGTCACATTCTAGTGTTGTTGTCATAATGGAGGCAGACTTAACAGTAAGACCAACTATTGATCCAGACAGTAAGAGTAGGGATGGGTGAAAATTTTCACCTCAAACTGAAATCTGTGAATAATGGCACTTCCCACTTTGCAAATAATTTCCCACACAAAGTGCCAATCTTCTGTTTTTTTCACCTAGCTCATTTCATCGAAATCAATGGGAACATTGAATTTACACACAATACACAAAATACATAGCAAATGCTATTTTATTTCCCAAAGGCATAGTATAAAAGGGGCATGAGGATGCCTGTGTGTGGTGGGGTGTGGAGAAAGAATCAGTTGAATAGGGAATTTTTTGGGGGGGTTTGATTACTGGGATTTGGGGGCAGTTAAAAAAAATAAATCCTAAATACAAATGCCTGTGTTGCTGGATGGTGTCTGGGGAATTAATCAGTTGAACAGGGAATTTGTTGCGGGGGTTTCTTGACTGTTATTGAGGGGGACAGTTAATAAAAAAAAATTGTATGTAAACTGATAGAGACAGGAACCCCCTGACATAAGCTGGGGTGGACTGATACTTGATTTGATAGAGTATCCAAACACTTGAGTATTATTTTGTACCATTTTCCTAATGTATGCATTTGTATTACTTTTTCTCTAACATCTGTAGAATGCCATTTGGTCTTAATTTTCCTTTAGATTAATTGCCTGACCAGGTTACTATCCTAAAAATGTGAAAGCAACTTCACAGGTGGAGGCCACTGGTGAGGTAACTGTGTCCTCGTTAGGGCAATTTCTTTCATGTGTGTAAACTGAGAGCTTCCAAAGCACAGGGGCTGTAAATTTATGCAACCAACATATTTCAGTTTTCTTAATTTTTTCTTAAAAATATTTCCCAACATAAAACCAAAGTCACTGAAGAATAATTGATTTTCAGTGTTTTAAAATCAAATATCATACAGAATTAAATTAAAATGTGCCATTTGTAATTCAGTAATATGAGAGAACAGATCAGGGGTCTGAATATTTTTTGAAAAAAAAAAAAAAAAAAAAAAAAAATATATATATATATATATATATATATATATATATATATATATATATATACACATACCTATTAGTGATGAGCGAGCATGCTCGGCCGAAGCTCGGTTCGGCTCGAGCATCGCTCTGCTCGGCACATGGCGGTACTCGTACGAGTACCGCATGTGCTCGCCCGCCATGTTCGGGTCTCCTCCCCGCACGTTTCGCGGCTGCTGCGCAGCCAATAAACGTGCGGGGAGGCTCTGACATCAGTGTAATGCCAGCAGCCATGTTGGCTGCTGGCATTACACTGATTGGCTGGCCAGAACCCGTGATCGGGTGCTGTATAGCACCTGACCAGCGAGTTCGGCTCAGTCTTAGCCAGGGAGAGATGAGGATAGGAAGGGAAAGTCAGTGTAGGGAGAAGAAAAGTGTTGGAACACCATATAAAGACCCAAAAGTCCTTTTTAGGACTGTTGTGTGTGGGGGCAGCAGTTATATTTTGTTTGGGGGGGCACAAATTTAAAAAAAAAACGTCACATATTCCGTTCACTGTGCCTAGCCGCAGATTAGCAGCACATTCTGTTTAGTGTGCAAAGTTGCAGATTAGCAGCACATTCTGTTTAGTGTGCAAAGTTGCAGATTAGCAGCACATTCTGTTTAGTGTGCAAAGTTGCAGATTAGCAGCACATTCTGTTTAGTGTGCAAAGTTGCAGATTAGCAGCACATTCTGTTTAGTGTGCAAAGTTGCAGATTAGCAGCACATTCTGTTTAGTGTGCAAAGTGTAAAAAATAAACGTCACATATTCCGTTCACTGTGCCTAGCCGCAGATTAGCAGCACATTCTGTTTAGTGTGCAAAGTTGCAGATTAGCAGCACATTCTGTTTAGTGTGGAAAGTGTAAAAAATAAACGTCACATATTCCGTTCACTGTGCCTAGCCGCAGATTAGCAGCACATTCTGTTTAGTGTGCAAAGTTGCAGATTAGCAGCACATTCTGTTTAGTGTGGAAAGTGTAAAAAATAAACGTCACATATTTCGTTCACTGTGCCTAGCCGCAGATTAGCAGCACATTCTGTTTAGTGTGCAAAGTTGCAGATTAGCAGCACATTCTGTTTAGTGTGGAAAGTGTAAAAAATAAACGTCACATATTCCGTTCACTGTGCCTAGCCGCAGATTAGCAGCACATTCTGTTTAGTGTGCAAAGTGTAAAAAATAAACGTCACATATTCCGTTCACTGTGCCTAGCCGCAGATTAGCAGCACATTTTGTTTAGTGTGCAAAGTGTAAAAAATAAACGTCACATATTCCGTTCACTGTGCCTAGCCGCAGATTAGCAGCACATTCTGTTTAGTGTGCAAAGTTGCAGATTAGCAGCACATTCTGTTTAGTGTGGAAAGTGTAAAAAATAAACGTCACATATTCCGTTCACTGTGCCTAGCCGCAGATTAGCAGCACATTCTGTTTAGTGTGCAAAGTTGCAGATTAGCAGCACATTCTGTTTAGTGTGCAAAGTGTAAAAAATAAACGTCACATATTCCGTTCACTGTGCCTAGCCGCAGATTAGCAGCACATTCTGTTTAGTGTGCAAAGTGTAAAAAATAAACGTCACATATTCCGTTCACTGTGCCTAGCCGCAGATTAGCAGCACATTCTGTTTAGTGTGCAAAGTTGCAGATTAGCAGCACATTCTGTTTAGTGTGGAAAGTGTAAAAAATAAACGTCACATATTCCGTTCACTGTGCCTAGCCGCAGATTAGCAGCACATTCTGTTTAGTGTGCAAAGTGTAAAAAATAAACGTCACATATTCCGTTCACTGTGCCTAGCCGCAGATTAGCAGCACATTCTGTTTAGTGTGCAAAGTGTAAAAAATAAACGTCACATATTCCGTTCACTGTGCCTAGCCGCAGATTAGCAGCACATTCTGTTTAGTGTGCAAAGTGTAAAAAATAAACGTCACATATTCCGTTCACTGTGCCTAGCCGCAGATTAGCAGCACATTCTGTTTAGTGTGCAAAGTTGCAGATTAGCAGCACATTCTGTTTAGTGTGCAAAGTGTAAAAAATAAACGTCACATATTCCGTTCACTGTGCCTAGCCGCAGATTAGCAGCACATTCTGTTTAGTGTGCAAAGTTGCAGATTAGCAGCACATTCTGTTTAGAGTGCAAAGTGTAAAAAATAAACGTCACATATTCTGTTCACTGTGCCTAGCCGCAGATTAGCAGCACATTCTGTTTAGTGTGCAAAGTTGCAGATTAGCAGCACATTCTGTTTAGTGTGCAAAGTTGCAGATTAGCAGCACATTCTGTTTAGTGTGCAAAGTTGCAGATTAGCAGCACATTCTGTTTAGTGTGCAAAGTTGCAGATTAGCAGCACATATTCCGTGTAATATGAAGAAGGCGGGTAAAAAGGGACGGGGAAGTGGACGTGATCCTGATAGTTCAGGGCGCGGGTCAGGACGCGTAGAAACTGTGCCTGGTGCCAGAGAACAAGAAAGAAAGACATCCACCATACCTAGCTTCATGTCTCAGTTTACAGGGCGTCGCAGGACATCACTCTCGAGGTCAGACCACTGCGAACAGGTGGTCGGTTGGATTTCAGCTGATACTTCTTCCAGTCGGTTAAGCACCACCCTGTCTTCCACCAAGTCCACTCTCAGTAGCCAAGAGTCTGGTCAACATAATCCTCACCCTGATCATCCTTCCTCCCACCATAGAGGGTCTGGCCAAAGAAGTGATCCCACACTGGGATATAGTGAGGAGCTCGTCTCATCACCAATCCTTCATTTGAACCTCTCTCCAAGCACGCTTGCAGAGGAACATGACATCTTGTGCCCTGATTCACAACCTCTAGAGGGTACCCAATCACAAGAAGATGACAGAGGGGAACGGCATTTAAGGTCAAAGGAAGTGGATGATGATGATGATGATGAGACACAGTTGCCATCAAATCAACCACTATTACTGTCTCAAGACCTTGATGAGGAGGATGATACACAGTTGTCAATGACTGAGTATGTGGTGGGATCAAGAAATGAGGAGGATGATCAGAGTGAGGAAGTGGAGGAGGACTTGGTGGACGATGAGGTCACTGACCCCACCTGGGAAGGTGGAGAGCCGAGCGATGACAGCAGTCCTGAGGGTGAGCCATCTGCAGCACCGCAACAGGCTGGAAGAGGCAGTGGTGTGGCTAAAGAAAGAAGGCGGACCGCACCAAACCAGCCCACAAATGTTCCACGGAGCACCCCCTTGCGTAAATCTCCCTTGCCAAGGGCTAGGTGTTCCGCGGTATGGCGTTTTTTTAAGGAAAGTGCGGACGACAAAAGAATTGTAGTTTGCAACCTGTGCCACACCAGAATGAGCCAAGGCATGAACACTAGCAACCTCACCACCACCAGCATGATCCGACACATGGCATCCAAGCACCGTAGTAAGTGGGAGGAACGCCTGGATCGCCCATCTGTGTCTGCAGGCCACACCACTGCCTCCTCTTCCCCTGTTTTCGGTGCCGGCCAATCGCCTGTCGAAGGCGCAGGCCCGCATACCTCCCGCCCTGCACCTGTACCATCTGAAGCACCATCAGCGACCACATCCACTTCCCTGTCCCAGCACAGCATCCAAATGTCGTTACCCCAGGCATTTGAGCGCAAGCGAAAATACCCAGCCACCCACCCACAGGCCATAGCACTAACCTCACACCTTTCCAAATTACTGGCCATCGAAATGCTGCCATTTAGGCTTGTGGAGACTGAGTCCTTCCGCAGACTGATGGCAGCAGCTGTCCCTCGGTACGCAGTCCCCAGCCGCCACTACTTTTCCCGGTGTGCCGTCCCCGCATTACACCACCATGTGTCCCGTAACATCACCCGTGCCCTGACCAACGCAGTTACTGGGAAGGTCCACTTAACGACTGACACATGGACAAGTGCTTGTGGCCAGGGACGCTACATTTCCCTGACGGCACACTGGGTGAATGTCGTGGAGGCTGGGAGCGACTCGGACCCTGGGATGGCACAGGTGCTACCCACGCCGAGGATTGCGGGCCCTACCTCCATCAGGGTTTCCGCCAGCACCTACGTTATTGGCTCCTCCTCCTCCTCCTCCATTTCCACCTCTGAATTCTCTGCGCGCAGCGCCACTCACCCATCAGCCGGTAGCTGGAAGCAGTTTAGCACTGCAGTGGGGAAGCGTCAACAGGCCGTGCTGAAGCTGATCTGCCTTGGGGACAAACAGCACACGGCCTCAGAGCTGTTGCAGGGGATTAGTCACCAGACCGAGCAGTGGCTCTCGCCACTCAACCTGCAACCAGGCATGGTTGTGTGTGATAATGGGCGTAACTTGGTGGCGGCTTTGGAGCTCGGCAAGCTCACACACGTACCATGCCTAGCGCATGTATTTAATTTAGTGGTTCAGCGGTTTCTAAAAACCTACCCTAATTTGCATGATCTCTTGACCAAGGTGCGCCGCGTGTGTGCACATTTCCGTAAGTCATCAACAGCTTCAGCCGGCCTGTTGAAGCTGCAGCAGCGCTTACAATTGCCAGCTCACCGGCTGCTGTGTGACGTGAGCACGCGCTGGAACTCCACCTTCCACATGTTGGCCCGGCTTTGTGAGCAGCAGAGGGCAGTAGTGGAGTACCAGCTGTTACACGGTCGTCGCCTCTCCGTTCAACTTCCTCTAATCAGAAGTGAGGAGTGGGAATGGATGTCAGACCTCTGTGAGGTTTTACGCAATTTTGAGGAATCGACACAGATGGTGAGCGGCGATAACGCTATTATCAGTGTAACCATCCCACTTCTGTGTCTACTGAAACGCTCGCTGCTCACAATTAAAACCGACGCTTTGCATGTGGAAGAGGTGGAAATGGGGGAGGAAGAGCTTACACAAGGTGATAGCCAGAGCACCCTCACTTCGTCTTCTCAGCGACAATTGGAGGAGGCGGAGGAGGAGGAGGAGGAAGACACGGTTGCCTCCGCTACAGAGGGTAGCCATGGAACTTTAGTTCCATCTCTTCAGCGTGGGTGGGCAGAAGAGGAGGAAGAGGATGAGGAGATTGAGAGTCATCCTCCTGGTGAGGACAGCGAAATCTTGCCTGTTGGTACTCTGGCACACATGGCTGACTTTATGTTAGGCTGCCTTTCCCGTGACCCACGCGTTATACGCATTTTAGACAACACGGATTACTGGGTGTTCACCCTTCTGGACCCCCGCTACAAAGAGAATTTCTCATCTCTCATTCCTCCGGTGGAGAGGACAAGCAAAATGCTGCAATACCAGAAGGTTCTTGTCGAAAAATTGCTCCAAAATTTTCCATCTGACAACGCTGGCGGCAGAGTACGTGCTACCTTGGCCAACCGAGAAGGGGAGAAAAGGGGAGCACACAGCAGTTCCGACAAAGGCAGGGCAACACTCTCCAAGGCGTGGGACACCTTCATGACACCCCGCCAGCACCCTCACCCTGATACGCAGCCTAGTGTCACAAGGAGGGAAACGTTTTGGAAGATGGTGAAGGAGTACGTAGCAGACCGTGTCAGCGTCCTCAATGATCCCTCTGTGCCTTACAACTACTGGGTGTCCAAGCTGGACACGTGGTATGAACTGGCACTCTACACCTTGGAGGTGCTGGCCTGCCCTGCCGCCAGCGTTCTGTCTGAGCGGGTATTTAGTGCTGCTGGTGGCATCATAACAGATAAGCGTATCCGCCTTTCCACCGAAAATGCTGATAGGTTGACACTTATAAAAATGAACAAGGCCTGGATTTCCCCTGACTTCTCCACTCCACTGGAGGAAAGCCCCGGGTGAACATAAAGTCACTTTAGATATGTTATTTACAATGATGGGAATATTCTGTATTCCCATTCACCCCTTCCACCCAAAAAACGGGTATATGGTTGACTCTCTTCCATATACCCTGTGATATAATTTTTATATAGGGCCAGCTCACCAGCCGGCCCTGTGATATAATTTTTATATAGGGCCAGCTCACCAGCGGGCCCTGTGATATAATTTTTATATAGGGCCAGCTCACCAGCGGGCCCTGTTTGACAACTTTTTGTATAGGTCAGCTCACCAGCGGGCCTTCTTATATAATGTTTTATTGGGTCAGCTCTCTAGCGGGCCCTCTCATATAATGTTTTATAGCGTCAGCTCACTAGCGGGCCTTCGCATATAATGTTTAGGATGGTCAGCTCCGCAGCAGACCCTCACCCATAATGTTTTAGATGATCGGCTCAGCTGCAGACCCTCATTCCTAATGTTTTAGATGGTCAGCTTAGCGGCATGCCCTCGCCCCTAATGTTTTAGAGGGTCACCAGCAGGCTATTAATCCTAATTTTTCAAGGGTGTGTATGATGCCCTCCTTTATGTGTAATAAAGGGTGTATTGGAGTGACATTTCAGTCTAATTTTTGGCAGCCCTTTCACTTAGTGCATCGGCTTTATGAGTGTTGGACCACTACCTGAACTATTGTACCACAATGTGAATGAGGCCCTCCATTTTGTGATATACAGGTTGTATCGGAGTGCCTCAGGTCCTCCCATTGAATTAAATAGGGCTGGGGTGTTCGACAGAGCAGAAGGTAGTTCTTGGCTTCATCCACTAAGTCACTTCGTCACTTTTACTGAATGGATCAGACCCCACTGTTCCGACTATAAATTTTGGACTTAACAAGGGCAAACGGACATGTTGTAAAACCTGTGGTAGCTGCGGCCTCCGTTCCTGAATGTTGTACCTTACCCGGGCCATAACCACGTTGAACACCTGCTTTACTCTGCGCACGTTTCCCTCTTAATCATGGCCCCAGTTCCGAAAAATCGATGAAATTTTTTGCAGAATTTGCCTCTGTGCACGTTTCCCTCTTAATCATGGCCCCAGTTCCGAAAAATCGATGAAATTTTTTGCAGAATTTGCCTCTGCGCACGTTTCCCTCTTAATCATGGCCCCAGTTCCGAAAAATCGATGAAATTTTTTGCAGAATTTGCCTCTGCGCACGTTTCCCTCTTAATCATGGCCCCAGTTCCGAAAAATCGATGAAATTTTTTGCAGAATTTGCAGATGATATACAAGTAAATATACAGCAAATACTGTTTGGTAACAATTTTTCGCCTAAAGTCGTTTTTATCTTCCTTTTTGTGTGTTTTACGGTCAGTCTGTAAAAATGGCGTACTACGGGCGAAACATCGTTCCCAGCAGCGACGTTGGAGTCCAAGATGCATCCAGACATCCTCCCTATGCTGTCCCTGAACCATTTCTGTGGTGTTTCCATCATTTTCTGCCCTTTTCCTATGGACCAGGCACCCTCCCCTCGTCAGAGCAGGGGGTGCCTGGTGTAATGCTCGAGTCCTCCCATTGACTTCAATGGGGCTCGGGTGCTCGGCCGAGCACTCGAGCCTCCGGGGGTGCTCGGCCAGAGCACCCGAACACCCGAGCATTGGGGTGCTCGATCATCACTAATACCTATGTATTGTATACATTTATTTCTAGATAGACAGATGAGATGAGTATGTACAATACCATAATTTTTCTATATCACACCTTTTCAACACACTTAGTACATCACCAATCCTCAAGGTTCTGTACACCCACAGAAAAAAATGTTTTAATTGAGATTCAAGCCCAGCATATACCATTTTTTTCACTTCTTAGACACTTGGAATGACTTCATAAGCAGAATCTATATATATATATATATATATATATATATATATATATATATATATATATATAACAGACCATAAACCTGCGCTCGCCAACCACGCAAAGGTTCCTCATTTGTGGCAAGTACCTACACTCAACACTTGAATTCCCTATCTAGAAAAATAAAATAAAAATAAAATTAAAAATTATTCCCTGAAGAGATGTTATAGTAACGCATTGGAGGGGGACCCCTTTTCTTTGTATTTTGTTAGATACATAAAGGCCCCCATGTATGCAATTAAAAACAATGAACAAATATATGTTAAGAAAGTGTGAAGTAGGACTTGAACTGCGTTGATTTTCCAGAATTATGTCACAGAATCATTGTGTTTTCCTCTGCGTTTGATGTGAACGGCTATCCAGATCATTCTTCATCAGTGGCACTTGTGCAGTGATTTGTGTACATAGTTATCCATTCTTACACATTGCACTGTTTCCATATTGTGCTACAAGTCTGTAGTGGATTTATGCCACTGGCTAGAAATATAGCAACAACTGGCTGCAATAACCAAGACATATACTCCTCAGACTGGAGCAACAAGCTTGACATTTCTTGTCATCAGTACATACAAACAAGAGATTGTTGCCTTTAAAAATAGTAAGCTGAGTAAGGTCCAAGAGGATTATAAAGAATTTATTTTAATATGTGGAAACTGGATCAGAGAGACACATATCCATGAATAATAGGTAGGAGAATAATAGTAGGAGAATAATATGTCCCCATAGCTTGGCTACAATAGATGACATTACAGGCAACTCCCCTCACAGCCTAACTCTGTGAAGACTACTCTTCCTATAATCTCCCTAGATAACCATCTATCAGCACCATTTCCTTCGACAATCAACCTTTTTTGAGGGTCACCTGTTGGCCATCAAGTCTGCCTCAGTCACACAGCTCATGTCAGGCTCCCAGTAAACTGTCTGGCACCTAATATATTTATTTATTTATTTTTAAGTTTTCCATCCTATCTTATCACAGTCTGTACAAAAAAATGATAACTGAAAAACAAAAGCAACAACATTTTTCTCCATACTTCCCCAAAACAGAGAGCAGATTCAACCCCTAGCTGCCTGTGTCTTGCCAGTCAGTCACACCAAATTTTGGGGTATTTGGGGTCAACCTCCCTCCTCCTTTCTTCTCCCTCAAAGTTCCCTCATAATCCCCTAATACAGAGAACAAATGTTCTACGTAAAAGAAGCTTCAAATTAAGCTTCAATTCCCCTTTATTTGACTATATTCTCTAGCTCAAAAATGTGCTGCTTTCTCCTATCATAAACACAGAATGGCTGCTCTGAGAGCCTGACACCCTGTTATATGCCTGCAGGAAAAGAGGAGAAAACGGTCATGTGTGTGGGGGGGGGAATTCAGTCTTCCCACTTATTTCAATGTAATCAGCTAGGCAAAAAAAAGTTACTTTTCACTGGAAATTTCCTGATAGGTGGGAAGTGCCATTTTTTGCCTATTTCTGTGTTGAAACCTTTCACCCATCCCTACTAGACATCAATGAAAACAACTGAATAGACCTCATAGGGCCGTATGTTCAAAGGGATAACGACAAAAAATTGTAGTATGAAAGACAAAAATAAGTCATTGAATGCATAAATTACATATATTCTATAGAGTATACGACAAAAAACTAGCAATGTCCGTTGTGTACGACACAACTCCAGAATTGACAGGCAAAGGGGCGTGGCTAAACTATTCTCCAGTGTCGTATAGAGGAAAAGAAAATTTGTTGTAACTAACGACAAAAAATGTCTTTCAAAAGACAAAATTTGTACGTTAAGAAAAAAGTGGAGGGAATGTGTTCTGAATGTGAGAATTTTTGTCATTAGTTAAGACATTTTTAAAGAGATTTTTGTTGTTAAGACATTTTTTAAGACATTTTTGTCTTTAGTTAAGACTTTTTTTTGTCGTTCCATACGACAATTTCAGTCAGGACAAACAACATATTTCCAATCATGACCGACACTCTCTGAAAATATTAATGATCCCAATGACACTGTACTTTGAAAAGTCGTTACAAATGACAAAAGCTATTTCACTACTTCTTTGAACATATGGCCCATAGAGTATACTATATGCTTGTATGACTCTACAAGACAGGCAGATGGAGATGGATGTGGGATGGTCCAAAGTATTCTTATTTGGGATTATCTGGGAGTTACCAGGTTTTAGACAGAGGTCATCAATTTTGTATCCAAGACACTGCTTAGACCACTGCCATACTCCCCTAAATTGAGCCTGTTATCAGTTTTTCCTGACAATGTTCCATCTATTTGTGTTAAATGTATTATTTTTGAATTGCTGCTAATGGTGAAATCTTTATGAGTTTAGTTCAAGGTAGTTATAAAATTACTTTTTAATTTAAGAAAAACAAATATGTAATGACAAATATCTATAGATATTCAACAAGCAGAGACCTTCCACATATTTTTTATAGCCTCAGTTTAACCCTTTAAGGACCAAAGGTCTGTGCAAAGCATTGCAAAACAATGTACTGAGCAAAGAGTAAATATCTTATCCCAAACACTGAAACACAAAAACATTCATATAAACACATAGCCAATATATTATGCAAGATATAAACTCAGAGATGGTCACGTAGACATGTTGTCCTTCTTTTCTGAAAAACGGAATAAGAAAATGTTGATTTTCTTTGATAGCAAGTTAGTAATAAGTTAAGAAAGTCATTATTCTACTGTTGTTTTCTTTTGATTTATTCACAGAACCTGAAGTCACAATTCATTTTATCATCCCATGTCACTAGCCTGGCTCGTGGAGATAACTGGCTGATAAGAAGAATCCATCCTTACAGTTATTTATGATTCACTTAAAAAGATTAGTAAAGATTCAGTATAGCAAAAATGTATGCAAACTCATGTATTTCTACTGTGGTTTGGCAATACATTTCCATATAATTGTAATATTAATATGTAGATATTTAAATTCCTTTATTTTTAATGAATTGATTAAATATTTGCTTTATATTTTTATTTTTTTCCTTTTTTTTTTGATTAAAAAATGTTATCTCCACAAACAAAAAATAAATTGTGTTTCATTGTAATTTGTCATTAAAACTTTAAGGACAAGAGGGCTATGTTTTGCACAGCTCTGTGCTCCTTAACACTTTGAGTGCCAGGGGGGTACGCAACACTTTGCTCTACAATGCATTGTGTACCCCTCTGGTACTCAAAAGGTTAAAGGCCGAAATAGTACTATGATTTAAAAACAAAATGTGTTAGCTCTATAAAACAAGGAATGTTTAGTCAATTCATTTATATTATGTTTATTATGATTATTATTATTACATTTTATTTAAAGAGTACCAACATATTCAGCAGACCTGTATAGAAGTGAAGTAACACTACAAACATACAGTCTCATCAATGCTTTGCCATTAAAGAGACAGTTTGAATCACATCCAGCTCATTTAAAATTGATGCCTGCATAGGGAGGACTTGTATGAGGGGTTCTGTTATAAGTAGTGGTTATAGGCTAATGGATCAGCTCAAAAGCAATGCAATATTTATGCCTTCCTTTCAGTTAGAGAGGGGAATTAGGCAAACATGTCTCCTTTTTCTTCCTTTTTTCATTAGTGATTGGCCATTAAAATTCAACAGAATGTAAACATTAAAGTGTCTAGTTATTATTCACTTTATGCATAAGTAGAAGTATGTCATTTGTGCATAAAGCAAATTTTTCCATGGTGACCATTACAAATACATACATTGCATCTTAGGAAAAAAGGAAAACCATAATGTAAAGTATCTTAATTTTTAAATAACAGGCAAAAGGATATTTAAATTCCATTACATAAAGCCATGAAACTTAAGCTGTCTACAAACTTTGCATTTGTAGCCTTGGCAAGTTTTCCCTTATAAGGTTGTATTCATTATGGCTCTCAATAATTGTCGCACTGACTGGATATGCTTCAATGTACTGAAACCTGCTTGTTCTTTAGTTTGTGCCACGTGAAGTATTGTGTCCATTCTTCTTGATTGAATCTTTGTGAAAACCTTGCATATGACTGGCAACAGGTAATTTTTTTAGATCCACCTTATCACCTTTTTTGTGCTATAGGATGACTTCTGCATTTTTTTCACCTTACAGGCACTTTGCTGAGTAATAGATATTTTAAAGATAGTTTGGCTAGGGTTTTGAATAAGGGTTGACCTCAGGCTTTCAACATTTCAGTAATAATTTATAAGGTCGAGCTATTTTGCCATTTTTCTTAGATTTTTTGCAGCTTCTACTTCTACCAAAACTTCTGGCACAACTTCAACCTCTGGCACTGCATTCAGTTGTTACCTTTCATTCTTATAAAGATTTGAAAAAAATCCTTCAATTCCTTTTAGTATTTGTTGTTGAATTGGTGCTGCCACCAATTACCCTAAAATTCTGTGTAACTGACTAGAAAGATACAGACAGCCCTGAACTAAGATACAGTGCTGTGCCTACTGTCAGACGTGCTGCCCCTGCTTCTACCAGTGCTGTGTTTTCTGCCAGTGCTGCCCCTGCTGCCACCAGTGCTGTGCCTGCTATCAGATGTGCTGCTTCTGCTGCCACCAGTGCTGTGCCTGCTGTCAGATGTACTGCCCCTGCTGCCACAAGTGCTGCCCCTGCTGCCACCAGGTCTGAAACTGACACCAGTGTGTCATGTAATTCTCGGGGTGGGGAGATGATGCAATGTGGGACAGCAGGGGACCCTAAGTCACACTAGCCATCTCCAAGCAGTCCAGCCAGTGCTAGTACAATTACTAAGAAGGTCCAGCAGCTTGTTAGTGTTAGGAGTGAAGAAGGGGGTGATCTTTATATTACTAGTGACTGTGAGGAGGAAGACTCTGAGATGAAATTGATGTGGTTGGTGTTAGTGATAGTACTAGTAACAGTGATGGTGAAGCAGCTGGTGGGAATAGTGTTAGAGGAGAGGTAGGGGAAGCAATTGAGAGCATCCAGGCTAGCAGTCAAGGGACCCCACACCATTCCTCTTACCCTGGGAGTCCTGTTTCCCATTTGATATTGTCCAGGGGGAACATGATCCTGAAGAAGGAATAATTGTTGCCTAGCAGCAATAATACCACCACCACCACCAAGAGCACAAATCACATGCATGTGCCTGCTGCTAGTGCTGTCAGTCTGCCTTCTTCATGTCACCAATAAATGTTAAATGTGACATTAGGGGACCCTCTGTCAAATTTCTCATCACTTCCTACAACCAGCAGTGAGATGTCTGTAATAGAGCAGCAGCACAGAGGGACTAGGGGTGGTGGTGATCATGGTGGTGATCATGATGGTGGAGAAGCTGGGGTGAAAGAGACATTGATGACCTCCATACATTCCACTTTAGCAGGGGGATAATTTTGCTTGGATTTACAGTGTGAGTGTATTACTGGGGACTGATGGGTATAATGATGGATATATACATGGATTCCAGCACACATAAGCTTTGTTCTGAGACTAAACACCAGCCTTGTGTATTTAAAAAAAATCTGGAAACAATATTTAATGAAGCCAATAAACATGCAAGATTTGAAATCTGGATGGACTGTAGTCCTCAATACCTGGTGAGTATGGATTTACCTTTTGCTGCACTGAATCTACAGGTTATGTGGAGTAAGTCAGTCCCAGAAGTCAAAGAACACCTGGAGGGGCTCAATAACGGTTAATCTTATGGTGAAGTGCTTTTGGTGATGTGAGTAGATCATTTCGATATGGGGAATACAACACACTTAGCCATATATATTATAATGCAGTGCAAGAGGAGGGGGGATAGATTGTGATCATTAGCATGTGATCCTGACATAAAGCTGTCAATGTTTTGGGGAGGACATGGGTGATGCAGAGATGACGGAGAAACACTTCAGCACCAAATTTGAATGCCAGTAGTGCAAACAACACATTGAAGAGTGATGCGTTGCTCACCCCATGGCACTAAAAGAGTTAAGGTCCTTCCTGCCTGTTTTGCAGTAAATGCTAGTTCCCATTGATTAAAACCTTGAGTGACAATGTGAAATGCAATGCATTGCTCTAACATTCAAAGTGTTATATGATACATAGTTGGTCTCTGCTAGTGATGTAACTATTAACTGTTATGTAGATTCAGAAAGAGGTGACTGAAGTAAGCAGATACTCCATTTCACTTCTCAAGGCCAGGGGCGTAGAATTTTTTAGGAAATTGGAAGGAATTTCTTTGGTTGTTAAGAAAAGGAGAAAAATGCATGTATTGTCTTTGTGTGAGAAATTTTGCAGAAAAAGCAGCAAACTGCACTTCTTCTGAAAAACTTCCCATAAAATATTTTTTACTTTTCACCTATTTCTACAAGAAAGTCCCTAATGTTTGTGCCTTAGCATGCACAGGAAATTATACATCATCTGACCCATTAATAAGCCCCTGCATTGTTTTAAACAGTATTTAGTAATCAAAGCAACATATCATAATAGCAATATTTGCAATTCAGGACTCTATTAAAAGGATTGCATTAATATACAAATATAAAAAGCTATTGCATGAATAAGCAGAAATCCTTGCAAAGATCTCTGTGATGGAATATGAAGAATGCACTTAACGCATCTGATTGAACTAACCGGCTCAGTTATTAAATCAAACTTACAGAGATAAACAATTGCATTTCTTATGTAAATGGTTTAGCCTAAAAGCAATGATAGGTTGTCACAACAAGTATGATTGAATCATAAATCTTATGCTGAATGTGAAAGATATTCAAAACAAAAGTAATTTTGTACTTTATATTAATTCATTTTGTTAGCAAATGAATTTTCCTTTCACAAGCTTAATAAGAGCTTTATATTCCTCTATAAAGTATCTGAAAAAGCTGCACTGAAAAATGATTGTCTCAGGTACATAAATCTTTTAATTTCAAAACAAAATTGGTAAGTTTATTGTGTTATTTTTCTTTATAATGTGTCATGTATCTTCCTTCTATAAACAAACAGCAGATTATTGCTTTATCAGAGATAGTGGGTTGCATGTACAAATGTAGGTACAGCAATAAATAAATATTTATTTATGCATTTATGTCTATTTGGAAGAATAGAGCCCATTTATATTGCCATACTGATATTGGAAATATAATACATCAATGGAAAAAGTAGACATCTCTTATTCACAAATATATTTCAGGGCTCATGCTCACATAAAATCACATGAGATCAACTTAACAGTGGTGAATGAGAATTGGATGTTTGAGACCAGAGGTAAGATGCTTTATCACCATATATTTTAACTTCTCTGATGGTCTGTTACCCTGGATTACAATGCCCTGCATTGTTCCAACTGTACATATTCCCCCTCTCCTTTCTCTTATCTACTGATACTACGCTCTCAGTCAAGTTCCCTTCACAGACTTTACCCCCACTCACTCCAACCTCCCTCTGCCATCTGGAGGCAGCCACTAAAGGACAGAATCCTTCTACCACATTCCCATGTAGAAGCCAGTAGGTAAGTAATAGCACTGCTATATGTGATGAGAGTTAATACCATTATATACACTAGACTGGTTTCCTACAATATTTTTAGACATTTGTCTCCCTTTCCCAAACAATCTTTTAATTCCTCTAATCCCCCATTCTTTTGTCATTTATCCTCTTCCTCATTACATCACTTCACACCTTGTTATCTACTGCCATCATATTTCCCCCTCTGTCCTCTTCAATTTCACTTCTTCTCACTTCCAGTTCCTCTGTAGCTTGCAGATTTCTGAACATCAAATACAATGAAAAAATGTCAATGCAAATATTTTTGGGCCAAACAGAGGTGTCATAAGGCACTCCAATTGGCCAGCAGAGTGTCTTGCAGGTTCTCATTTTATCTGACTCAGTTGATTTTATGAACATCTGAACAGCTGAGTCAGTAAGCACAAAACCAGCAGAGATGACATTATATGTTACAACTTATCTGCTGGTTCTCTCACTGCATAAATCAATGCAAGCAATTGTATTTATTGTTGAAAAACCCAGCCTGAAGGTTTGATGGTGAGCTAAACACTTGCCTTGCCATCAGATTCTTGCACTAGGGTCTGGGATCGGGAAGACACAGCAACGTCTTCTGGTGAACCACTTCCGACATTGGTGCCTCCATCACCATCTGATAGTGATTCTGTAGATGAGAGGATATTGCCATTCATGTCCACCAATTGCACATTGTATGGTGTGCTGACCACACATGGCAATGTGGTGGAGTATAATCACAAGCAGGGAATCAAGCAGCATCTGAGGAGATTCCAACCCACAGAATACGCTAGGCTAGTGGCAGGGATGGCATATGTCTGACAAGTCTAAGTCCTGAAAATCAATATCATCAGCAACAGCACTGTGTCCTATTTGTGACAAGTCAGTGAAAAGTGGAAAGGAGGGAACACCCTTGACACAAATACCCTCATACCACACATGAAATACAGACACCATTATATTTATGAGAAGCATGCTAAAGCCAAACCCACGCAATCAAAATTTGGAGCTGCTGTTGCTGTACCCCCTGACTCTCCACAAGGGTACCGAGAATCTTGGAGGAAATCTAAGAGGATGAAGAATAGAAAAACCGAGCCTGAAAGTTTGATGGTGAACAAAACACCTTCCTTGCCTTCAGTTTTTTGCACTAGGGTCAGGGAGTGGAAAGACATAACAATGACTTCAGGTGAATCACCTCTGTCCACCTCTGTCATCGTTACCTCACTTTCCGGCTGATAGTGATTCTGTAGATTTGAGGATGTTGCAGATTGTGTCCACCCATTGCACATTGTATGGTGCACTGACCACACAATGTGGTGGAGTATAAACACAAGCAGGGAATCAAGCAGCTTCTGAGGAGATTCCATCCCACTGAATATGCTAGGCTGGCAGCAGGGTGATAGGGAGGGCTTGTGCCTAAAAAGTTTAAGTCCTACAGATCAATGTTTCCTCTAGGTTTGTGCCTACCAAGTCTAATTCCTACAAATCAATTATTCCTCAGGGCTTGGAACTCTAACTATTCTAATTTTTACAAATCAATGTTTTCTCAGGGCTTGTGCCTAAAACGTTTGAGTCCTACAAATCAGATTTTTCTCAGTGCTTGGGCCTCTAAAAAGTCTGAGTTCTACAAATCAATGTTTCTCAGGGCTTATGCCTAACAAATCTAAGTCTTTCAAACAAATGTTTCCTCGGGGCTTGTGCCTAACAAGTCTGAGTCTTATAAATCAATTTCTTTGTAGGGCTTATGTTTGGCTAACTCAGTGCACAGTGCACAGGACACACAAATATCTTTCAACTTTTTTCAAACCTACTGCTATGCTGCCTACTAGCCATTGTTTATAAAGAGAAATAAAGAAATCATTAAAAAATGATATGGAGGAGGACATGGATCACCATCATTTATTCACACTCTACAGAAACCATGGCTGCAATTCACTAATTGCTATACCATATTTGTGGTTTATTTGATCACTTGCATTTGATGTTTAAAACAATATGTTACTTGGAAAACCTGTCCACTAAAATAACATATTAGATATCACTTGAATTCTATAGAAAAAAAAAAACCCCAAGTCATCAGGGAGACATTTTATGACACATAATTCAGATTTAAGCTATTTTAAGCTTCAGGGCATTGAAAGGTTAAAAAAAATCTGTTAAAGGTGGAGATTTTTTTTGCTCCTTTTGAATCATAGAGAGGCTTTCTGGATTCATCAACTGGTGACTTGTTTACCTGATGGGTTAAATTGTGAGTGGGATTTGAGTTTCTATTATTGATTTAAATCTTCCAATTTTTAATTTTTTGGAAATCTCTAACTTTTTTGGTTTGTTTTTGCATCTATGTACAGTTTTTTCAGCTGATCTGATCTGGGATTATTGCAAAAGTGCCAGTGTTTGCATTTAAAACTATTTTGTTCTTCATATACATTCCCTTTAATTTGTAGAATAATTGGCTTTTCTGCCTTTTTTCAAGTACCTGAATTGTTTACTTTCTCCTTTCGCTATATCACACTTATATCAGAAATTATCCATTTAAAATGTATTATAGCAGCATTTTACTTTGTTGGTATTGCAAGTATTTTTAATGTGAATGTAATGTTGTAATTATATGCAGGTGGTAGGAGGGGTTTATATGTTTAAAATGACCTCCACCTTCCCGGCATGCATACCGATTATTATGAAGCGACTGGTTTGAAATGCCTAAGGTGTTGCAGGATATTAAGCTGTATTATGCCAGCATACAGCAATGTAAAAAAATATAAATACAACATACACAAAATGTTTCATGGACAGATGTCACAAGACAATTCAAATACAATAGATGAGAAGCTAAAGTGAACATAAATCGAGATGTCCCAAAACCCCAAACAAAACCATAAGGCATCTTTTGGTACTCAGTGGTACAGGGACTCCGCGAAGAATTGTGTGCTAACTGAAGTTTGAAAGGAAGATTAAGAAAAGGGAGAATGGGGAAGAGGAGAGAGAAAGAAAGAAAAAAAGGGGAGGGAGAGAAATAACACAGAGGGAAGAGGGAGAGGGAAAAGGGAAAGGTGCTGGATATAAATCAAGTCATGTCTCCAAACCACCCATGTAGGTATCTGACAAACACATCAAAGCAGAGTATAAATGAAACTGAAAATGCCTTATATGTAAATATCTTAATGTGTGCTCAGGAAGGGTCTGCATGCTGAAAACTGACAGAGGTGGAAGAGAGTGATTAAAGCTTAGTTATTACAATGGCAAAGCTTAATTAATCTGGGAAGTAGCCAACAACCAAAATATCTGTATGCTAGGGCTATGCCACCAGATGTGAGACATGGAACCAAAATCATGATGACATCTCCAACATGATGCAGAGGCAGAGAGTGAAAAAATGGATAGTCTCACTGGAGTGAGGAACCAGCGGGAAATAAGTTTGTAATTCATGAGTTTAGTGTTCGAGTCTCGAGAGTGTTTATTCAGCTTACGAAAGATAGAGAACCAAGATTCAGTAGTCAGACAAACTGCCAGTTCCTTCTCCCAACGCAAGAGAAATTAGTATTTAACCTGCGATTGTTTATCTAATACCTAACGAGAAGAGGTCAAGTTTTTCTCAAAAGGGGATTATCTCTGAGAGGGAGGAAAGTGTGTAGCACTGTAGAGGACCAATTTTTCATTTGCAATGTCATTCACCATGATGAGGGTATGCGTGTGTCTACTAGGCAAAGACTATGTAAGCTATCCTTATTCTCAGATTGTTGCTACACATTACTTATTGGTCATAACAGTGGTGCCAAGTGTGGTAGATGGTAGCAACCCTTTAAATCCTTCCTCCTCCTCATTTGTGCTGCTGTTAATACATTTTCTCTGTTATGTGTGTTTTTTGCTACCTGATACTTAGATGGTATTAGATGTAGATTAATTGTTAAGAATGTTAGTCTCCCAAAATCGTTGCTTGATGGCCGCTTCTACTGTCATTCAAAATATAAACAGCTGCACTAAAAACCTGTTCAGACTCAAAGCTTGCTGGAGGGCAACTAAGGGTTTCCACTGCTATACTTGTCAATGCTGCCCACACACACTGTTTGTTTTTTGTGCCAGTAGTCCATTGGGTCTTTGTTTCTGCCAGAATTTTGTTATACTGCAAGTATTCAAAAACCATCTCACATGCCGTGGGACAATTCCTAGGAGCTACATGGTATTCCTGTGTCAGTTACCAACCCATACGCAGGGAGCAAGTCCCATAGAGATGTGCCACCCCCACCACCAGTGTTGGATATTTGCTGCCCCTCCTGAGACCTATGAATTGCCTAGTATTCAGAATGGGATGTTCTGGTTGTTGATGTATCTGCTCCTCCTGTGGATACTGGTCTACATGCTTTACTGCCTTCTTTTTCACTATGCTGTCTAGAAGTTTTTTGTGTCCTAAATTTCTCCCTCTCTTCCTCACAATGCAACCCTTCACTTGATCAATAAACATATCTCTATATTCCTTGACAGAATGTGTTTCCTCAGAGAGATACTGTTGATCTCCTGACTCATTGTTGTCACAAACTAATGATACTTTGGCAGAAATTCTTGATATTTTGTGTTTAAAGTGGAAGACCAGTAAAGTGGTAAGAATGTATTCCTCATTGCTATGCAAGGATCATGTTCAAAGCACACTAACTTGTCCTTGATCATCTGGTGCATGTCTTTGTTATTATTATTATTATTATTGTAAGATTCCTCAGCCATGCTCCTTGTTTTTTTCTGCAATAAATATATAATTGGTAGAATTTCATTAATTCCTGCCCCTATGTGACTCACCAGCATGGTTGCCTCCTCAAAGGGTTTCAGCAGCTCACATACATCTCACTGTAATGGAAGCTAGAAGGGACCGTGTCGCCTTCCACCGTCTTTCCCGGGTTTCTCCCTCTCGATGCCGGACTGGCGTCACCGGATGCACAGGTTGAGCAAATGGCAGGACTGATCGAATACCGTGGTGTCGCAAAGTCTATGTCGAATTCAACAAAGTCGTGGCGTCGTCGACTTTGTGTCGGAGTCGGAGGACAGCCAGGCAAACAGGGAAAAAGTCGAAGGTGCACAGCCAGAGCTGGGTCGCAAACTGGTACCACGGGCCGTAGAGAGTGAGGCCTCTACTGCCGGTCTACGAATAACAGGAAAAGTGTCGCAGGAACACAAAGAAGGTCGAAGACAGATAATCTCTGGAACTCAGTAGAAGAAAGCAGACAGAGTCCACGTTGCCGCCTGACAGCATCAGAAGTTGGGTCGCAGGATGCTGGCAGAAAACGGTCAAACAATATAGGAATCTTGGCTCAGATGGGTGTCAGAGTGGCAGCTTTAGTACCATAAGAACACAAGTCACCAGGACTCTTGTTCGCTCCAAAATAAGACTCACTTTATTGTACAAAACCACACATATTTATACAGATCAACTACATTGAAATACATGGGGCAACCAGACACAATAGGGTGAGGGGCAGGGATAATACAATCCAAACATAAGACAAGAAACCAGCAGCAAATGGTAAGGGCTGACACAATGGGAACATTCACAGAGGTAATCAAATCACATCATATAATACAAAGGACTGACAACAGAGTTTCAGGTTATACAATAGGTGACACACAGACTGAGGGGCGTGAATGAATTAACACACGGCAGGGAGTCTCAATACATCTTACAATACACAATACAATGGCTTGAGGGACTGCAATACACAATGGAAGAATTAACCCCTCACTGCCCCTTCCCTTGGAAGCAAGCCAGCAGTCTAACACAGGGCAGTTTTATATAATAAAGTCCATTCGCTCCATTCACATAAAGTCTATCCAAAGTCTTTTAGTGCACAACCAGGGCTTGAGAGGTTTATAACCAGTCACACAATATTGTTCCATAGGTAACAGTGTCTCTAGTCTCTTGAGCCAAGGTGTGGGCGGTCGTAGAATCAGGTACAAGGGAGTGTTCTCACAGGGAAGAATGTCCCCAGTATCTTGGGGTTTTTGTGCCAAAGTCTCAGTCCCAGATAAGGGCTTCAGTGATGGACTATGATCTGTTACACTCACATTAGTTGCCATTGCCTAGGTGCCTCCTAGTTTTGCATGGTGAGCTTGCTAATGGCCTTATTCTGCTTGTACAAAAGCTCTAGCATGTACAATGTGGAATGCCACCTAGTAGGAATCTCCATTTTCAGCTGGTGATGGGGCAGGTTGTTAAGCTGTTGTATGGAATATTGAGCATTGAGTACACTGTAAGAGAGGCTAAAATGGGCACCAGTTTTGCAGCAAACAGTAAGCATTTCTCTGATGGTTTCAGATTCTGCCAGGAATCTGGTCACAGCTAAATTTAGCATGTGGGCAAAGCAGGGGACATGCACCAAATCACCTATTCTCAAGGCAGCATTTACATTGGAGCCATTATCAGCAGACACAAAACCAGCTTTTAAGTAGCTGGGTACAAGCCATTTGTCTGTCCCCGCTCTAGTTTATTTAAAACATCTACACTTTGGGGGCCTGTACCTAAAAACTTTGGATGCACATGGTGGCATGTCGATGGTCTGAGTTATCCTGCTGCTGCAGCCTTTTAATCACACTTTTAGATCCAGAGACAAAATTACTGACTGTCACCTGAGGCTGTGAGCTAGTGTTACCCACTTGTGGTGGTGGGAGAGAAACCCAGTGAGCAGTCACAGTCATATAGTCTGTGCTCTGCCCACTTTTGGATTTTCTTGCTGTAGAGCTTTCCAGCCCTTTGCCCACATTAACACACTGCTTGTACAATCCTGACACTGCCATCCTATAAAAAAACTGCGGTTTGGGATATGCCAGAGAGGAGCTAGACATGAAATCAGTTTTCTGAATTCTTGGTTTTCTAGAAAAGAATACAGCATCATGTCCATTGCAACTTGTCTTGGCAACCTTGTCATTCCACAGGTGTACTCTGGAATTGTTCCATTAAGCTTTTGACTCCTTCCCAAGAGCTCAGTAAGTGTGGGTTGGCAAAACATGGCAGAACAACATGACTAGAGCAGGTGGTAGAGGTGGAGGCAGCATGTGTGGGCAATCTATGATCTAGTCATCTCCTAAAGCAAACCCAGAGTCATCATACTCCTCTTCAGCAGGAGCAATAGTTGTCATTTGGAATAAATTAAGTATAAGAAGTGCCACAATCTCTGACAATGACACATCAATAACATCACTACTTTTCTTATCTGCCCCAGAGCCCTGGAACCTTTTTTGAGTGCTTCTGCTGCTGCTAGTTGTGGCACCTCTGACCTGTTGACAGTGTGTCTCCCAGTCAGACCTGTAGTTGTGCTTCAGGTGGGATCTCATAGAGGAGGTTCCTAGGTGTGAGCCTGTTTTGCCCCTGCTCAACAACTTCTTTCCCCAGACTTCCCTAGCACAGAGATAATAACAGCAAGATCAGCTGCCTGTGTAAACCTCCTTTGCTCCCTTCTTATAACCCCAGACAAGTCCAATGTAAAGATAATAACGACAATATCAAGAATGAAATTGACCACAGATGCCTGTTTCTTTCAAATCAAATTACTCAGAATGTTGGGGTATTTGGGGTCCACCTCCTATGCGACCTTCTCACTCCACCAGACTACCTAAGCACAGATATAACAGCCAGATCAGCAAGAAATTGGACCCCCACTGCCTGTGTCTTGCCTCAATCACAATGAATTTTGGGGTATTTGGGGTCAACTTCCTTTCTCCCTTCTACTTTCCAGGTGTCCTCAGATTCCCCTAATACAGAGAACAAACATCCTGCCTAAAAGTTTCCCTAAACTCAGTGTTACGGTTTTAATGACACTCAGACTCAGGAGATGGAATAAAACACAGTTTTATTTAACAAATTTAGCAACATTAACCCTCACGGGTCCAGCAGTATAGGTGACACAATACAATGCTGACACAGGACAGGTTATGGCAAAATTACAATGAATACCCACACGGGTCCAGTATATGTAAAAACAGACCATACAGTATACTGACACAGGTCAGGTAGAAAACGTGTGCACTCAGACCGAGACAGCCAGGAACGGGTTACTATTAGGCTAATACAGCGAGCCGGCCCAAATAGTGCGAGGCCCTAGGAACTCCCACTCTGTACAGGGAGAAAACGGAGGCCCTGGAAACTAGAACTGTCTCTACAGTAACGGAGGACTGAGACAGTATGCCCAGATGAATGCCCAACGGAGATTGCACAGTGAGTGACCGGAGACAAATGGCACCTTCCCCGAAGGGGTTAACGAACGCCACAACCAACCTCGACTGCCTGATGGTAATGCACCTAGAGGCGCCCAACGCAGCACCAGCCTCAGCCGTAGGCAGAACGGAGGGTCAAGCGCACTGTGGTGCACGGAAGAATAAATATCGGAATGTCACCCGCGCAACACAGACTAGACACAAGAGACTCTGAGGCCAACAGGGTAGTCCAGAGACTGAGGCAAACAGCGGAATCCCAAACTGAGGACAGGAATGGGACTGCAAGTTGCTCCTGGGTCAGGAGCAGTAGCCCAACAGGGCCAGTAACGCAGAGCAGGAACGTGCCAAACAGTCAGTACAACATACAGGAACATCAGCCAATCTGGGTCGATACACTGAGCAGGAATGTCAGACAATCCGGGTCGGTACACTGGCAGGAACAGATCAGCAGAGTAGTCAGGGAATCTGGGTCAGTACACAGGCAGGAACAGATCAGCAGAGTAGTCAGTCAATCCGAGTCGGTACACAGAGCTTCACACAGAGAACTGGAACAAGTGCTGGCAACAGAAAAACCACGAAAGGGCAACAGCGAAGTGACAGGACCCAGTATTTCACGACAAATACTGGGCGGGACAAGATACTGCAACCAATGAAAATATCAGTGTGTGAGACTGACAGAATGTCGCCAGGAAGCACGGGAACCATGATACTCAGCTTCAACTCCATTTGATTTGCCTATCTCCTCTAGCTCAAAAATTAGCTACTCTCTCTTCCTGTCACATGCACAAACTGGCATGCTGTAAGAATGTACCACCCCTTTTAGAGGTGAGGGAAACATGTCATATCGTGGATAGAAATCCAGTCTTCCCATTTATTTCAGTGCAATGAGCTACAAGCAAAAATCAGGGAAACTACACTTTTCACAGGAAATTTTCTGCTAGGCGGGAAGTGTAATTTTTCTCCGTAGAGACAAAAACATTTGCCTATCCCTACTCTCTAGCATTCAACTGGGTAAAAGCAGTGCCGGTGCTAGCATAAGGCAGGGTAGACAGCCGCCTTAGGGCGCCGCAGCAGAGGGGCGCCAAAACGGGGAGCTTGAAAAGCCGGTATTATTTGTATGCATCCCTCGCCATGCAACCGCAGCTGCAGCTCAATCTGTGAGCTGATCTCCCAGCTCTGGCGCTCTAGTAATACAGAGCACTGGGAGATGACATAATCTCCCAGCGCTCTGCATTACTGAGAACTGCGCAGGAGCTTCAGCTCTGTGCCGAAGGTGGCACAGTCTCTCTCATGATGCCATGCCGCTAAACCACCAGGGACTCAAGGTAGGGGATCAAGGGGCATTGTGGAGAGGAAGGGGTAATGTGGAGATGAAGGGGCAATGTGGAGATGAAGGGGCTTTATGGAGCGAGCAATGTGGAGATGAAGGGGTAATGTGGAGATGAAGGGGCAATGTGGAAGGGGCAATATGGAGATGAAGGGGCATTGTGGAGGTGAAGGGGCACTGTGGAAGGGGCATTGCAGAGATGAAGGGAAACTGTGGAGATGAAGGGGCACTGTGGAAGGGGAAATGTGTAGATGAAGGGGCATTGTGGAGATGAAGGGGGCATTGTGGAAAGGGCATTGTGGAGATGAAGGGGGCATTGTGGAGATGAAGGGGCATTGTGGAAGGGGCATTATGGACATGAAGGGGGCATTGTGAAAGGGGCATTGTGGAGATGAAGGGGAATTGTGGTGATGAAGGGGCAATGTGGAGATGAAGGGGCATTGTGGAGATGAAGGGGGCATTGTGGAAGGGGCATTGTGGAGATGAACGGGGCATTGTGGAAGGGGCATTGTAGAGATGAAGGGGGTATTGTGGAAGGGGAATTATGGAGATGAAGGGGGCATTGTTGAGATGAAGGGTGCATTGTAGAGATAGAGGGGCAATGTGTGTATCCTGTTAAGCTTATTTTTGTATTGGTAAAAAGGGAAAAAACTGTGGTTAGGCTTGGGCATCATAAAAATGTAAAGTGGTGTCTATGGACCAGGCCCCACCTACAGTCAGGAGAAAGGGGAAAACATGTCGTTCTCTTGGTGTGATGTATGGTAATCCTACGTACTTTCAGATAGGCAAAATTCTTTCCGATTGGCTGAGGATTATGGGATGTATAGACCGGCGTACAATACATGGGAGATCTGTATACTGTCAAAGTAAATTGAAAATCAAAAAAGAAGGAATGGAGCACCGAATATGTTAAACACTATAGACAGCTTGTATTAATTTTCTGTTATTTGCGCTGCCGTGCACCTGTATCTAAATTTTACATAACTTATAACAAAAAAAGGGGGGGAATTCACATAGATACTTTTTAGGGCACTCTAGTGTATAAAGTTTACTTTATACACTAGAGTGCCCTAAAAAGTATCTATGTGAATTCCCCCCCTTTTTTTGTTATAAATACTGTCAAAGTATCCTTTAAATCCATGGGGTAGCTGTATGTGGATATAGAGGTACCCTGGGCGAGCCAATAAGTGTCCGATGAGTATACACAGCAGCGAAGGTGTTAAGTGTTCTGCCAGGCGATGATTGGTTCTGCTATTCTATGTGAGGAGTCAATCAATGCCCAGTCGGGGGGTGAATGCATTGACACTAGAGCTGTCAAAGCAGTCAGACTGGAGGACACTTTGTATTTCTAGAAGTCTGGTAGGTCAACTGCCCTTAGCCTGAGAGAGAAAGAGGGAGAGTGTGCTTAGTCTGAGAGAGAGAGTGTGTGCTTAGTCAGAGAGAGAGAGAGAGAGTGTGTGTTTAGGGTGAGGTGGGCAGTGTGGACAGTGTGTGGAGGTGGGCAATATGGAGGTGGACAGTGTGGGCAATGTGGAGGTGGAGAGGAGGATGGGGTGGGCAGTGTAGAGGTGGGCAGAGTATGGAGGTGAATATGTGGACAGGGGCAGGGGATTGTGGCAAGGTTGGGGGGCAGGGGATTGTGGCCGGTTCAGAGGGGGATGGGGGCATCAAAATGCACCTTCGTCTGTGTATACAAAAATCCTTGCACTGGCCCTGGGTAAAAGTACAATTTAAACACACTGGGAACTCTATTTGTTCCCTTCAGTGCCAATGATATTGCCTATAAGCTGTACCAATTCCATAGTACACAATGAATAATTATTAGTGCAATAAGTCCACTTAGTCTATTTTCTACTTGTTTGTTCCACAAGCCTAAAAAATGAATTGGTTAAAACAAATAAACAAAGAATTTAGCTTAATACAGTGTTTTTTTTACCCAATAGCATAACTGTTAGTGGCATGCTAATTATAAATCCGGACAGACTATTATGTATGGTGCACAAGTTCTTGGTCATGGTCTATTTCCCTAATTTGTTTGAAGATGAGAAGGGGAAGAAAGTTTGTTTTTGTGGCAGATCCAATTATCTCATGTGTTCTAGTTCAATCAATAGATTGTATCTCACTTTAATGCTCCTTTATATGTTATTAAAGCCTCAGTGGTATAGAATACTAAAATCATTTGGTGAAGAACTATACAAGGACCAGAATTATAATTATGGAAACAAGAAACATCCTTAGATTGTATATATATTGTTACTTTATGAAAATGTTTGAAAGTCAGGCTCATACAATGAATCCTAAAATGCTGAAAGAATTTACAAATGGAGGCATAAAGGTAATTAAACTACTACTTTGACTCCAGCTTTATTTGTATATTAACCCTATTAGTGCCAGAAGAATGTCCAAGGAAGGTCCACTGAGCAGTAATGCAATAGACACCCCCATGGAATTCAAAGGGTTAAAGCTAATGTACTTAATAAACTGGAGCTATTGTGGAGCAAACCAAATACACAATAGGGAGCAAATATACATTTCTAAAATCCACATTGATTTAAACAAGGATTTAACCCCTTGAATGTTAGAGAGACTACCAATGAATTGCAAAGGAGGAGGGTGTCAATTCATGTCTACAGCTCTATCCATGATACAAAGGAGAAGAGCAACATGGACTCTTCATTCTGGTGCAGTATGTCTCATTGGTTGCCCTGGATACTTTGAAAATGTACCTACTGTGGCTAGGGATGGGTGAAAATTTTCGCAACAAACTGAAATCAGTGAATAATGGGACTTCCCGCTTGGTGAATAAATTCCCACGAAAAGTGCTGTTTTTCTGCTTTTTTCATCTAGCTCAATCCATTGAAATCAATGGAAACATTGAATTTGCACACAAGACTGGGGGCAGTTAATAAAAAAATCCTAAATATAATTAACACCCCCCCCCCATAAGACATGGTACAAAAGGGGTCTGAGGAGGGTGCCTGTGTTGGTGGGTTGAGTCTGGGGAACGAATCAGTTGAACAGGGAATTTGTTTTTGGGGGGATTCTTCACTGGTATTGGGGGACAGTTACTAAAAAAATTAAAAAACTAAAATAAGAAATATGTATGTAAAGTGATAGAGACAGGGACCCCCTGACGTAAGCTGCCACTAGGTTAAACTGATACTTGATGTGATAGAGTATTTTGCAGAGGATGATTTGTTAGATTTGTTGTTGGGGGCCCAAGCCATGAGGAAACATTGATTTGTAGAACTTAGACTTATTAGAGGCATAAGCCCTGAAGAAACATTGATTTGTGGGACTTAGGCTTGTTTGGCACAAGCCCTAAGGAAACACTGATTTGTAGGACTTAAGCTTGTTAGAAACAAACCCCCCACTTTTTTTATTTTTTTTATAGGACTATGGATTTTTTCATTTTTTCCCCAATTGCCACAATTAGCTCCATGATGTGCCTGAGGCAGTAGCAGCACCATAACTAGCCACCACCACTTCAGGTATATGTGGGGGGAAAAGAAGCAGTTGGTCAACAATTGTTCTCCACCTGCCCCTCCTCCAAAGTCATGGGTGTGTTGTTACTAGAGTAGAAATGTTTCCCTTGAGAGCAGGAACTGTGCCTCTCATCAGCAACTGCAATGTGCACAATGTGTGTTGTAAATAACATCTGGGGGCACAACTGTATCCAAACATCATGACACCAGAAACCAAGTACTGCTGCTGTCACTATACCCCTTGTCCACACCCCGCTAAGGACACATGACAACTTGCTGACCAGTTTAATTGTAATGATGAACCCTCCTGCCAACATTTTAGTATATTCTGTGGGATGGAATTTCCTCAGATGCTGCTTGATGCCCTGCTTGCGATTCTCCTCCACCACACTGCCATGTGTGGTCAGTGCACCACACAGTGTGCAATGGGTGGACATGAATTGCGACATCCTAACATCTACAGAGTAGCTGTCATTTGGCGGGGAAGTAATGATGAAAGAGGTGGATTGGCAGAAAATGTAGTTACCCTAGAGTTTCAAAGAGCTTTATTAGGAGTTCCAAACAGAAATACATCAAATAAGTCAGATACAATAAGGTTACAGTGTTCCAAACTAAAACTAAAAACAAAAATTGCCAATAGATTAACCAAACCAATGAACACAAGCATATACATAAAGGATGAGAATATATCATAGTGGCAATGCCTAATAAAGAACCTAACAAGAGAATGAAGCTAAAGATGAGTATAATAGGAAGCAACTATATAACATACTTACCAAAAGTGTATGAAATGTAGGTAAGTAGGAGCAGGAGGAGAAGGAAAGAGAGAAGGAGAGGAGAAAAAAAAACAAACAAAAAAAACAAAGGACCTCTCAAACCTGACTGGAAACCCGATGTGAGAAGCAAAAACCAAAAAGGAAAGAAAGCATAAAAGCATATCCTTAGATCATAGAACACTGAAGAGAATCAATTCCTAATGTGAAGGTTGGTTTGAGACAATTTATACATAGTCCACCAATGCCACTTAGAAGAAAAGTTAGAACCAGAACAGGAGGATATAGAATTGAGTCTTTCCATATTATAAAGGTCCTCAATTTTTAGAAACCACCGCAAGAGTTGGGGTGGATTTGTATCCCACCAATACACAGTGAGTAGGGATTTAGCTAATGCCATATGTGTGGCATAGAGCCGGTATCAGAATTACACCTCCAATAAATCTTGGAGGAGGAAGAAGTTATATGATGAAGACGGAGAGGAGTCATATACCAGCAAGAGAAAACCTTATAGTTTAAGAGTCGTGTCTTCGAGTCTTTAGCTTGTATATTACTCCTCAAAATTTTTTCCCAGGTGGGGAAATCCTGGTCAAGGGAAAGATCCCTATACCATTCACCTAGGAAATAGGGCATAAAAGTGCTGGATAGATCTTTCAACAAAGAGTGGCAGGCCGCTAGGGGTCTGAAACGAATAGGAGGATCATGCAATAAAGATTCAAATTTGGTCAAATCTCTATCCATTCACCCTCTTGCTGATTCAGATATAACCCAATGACGCACTTGGAACAGAATCCACCAAGGTGATAAAGTTTGTCCAAGTTTTAGCTGAAGATAATCAAAATTAAGAAATGAGCGTCTAGTGTGAGTGAAGCTAATGTATCAAGATCGCACTCTTTCCAGCCTACAAAAAGCAAGTTCGAAACGCCCTAAGGAAAGGTAGGGTTTCTGACCAATGAGCATAGAGGGGAAGGTGAAGGCGCCAGAGAGAAATTAGTATTTAGATTGCGCCAAATACATAAAATGTGACCCACAATGATATGGCTACAGCACAATTTTGGAATAAGTCGACTAGGAGACCATAAGAGTTGGTTTAAACAGTAATTCCCCAATTCACCCTCTAATGCATCAATCCAACATTTAGTTCTAGAGGGAAGGAAGTAAAATATTTTTGCTAGGGCAGAAGCACGATAGTATCTTCTGATATCCGGAAAGTTAAGCCCCCCTCTAGATGTGGACCTGGACAAGAGATCATAACGAATCCTAGGGTTCCTACTGGGTCAAATGAATTGAACAAAAAGAGAATGTATTTTTTTCATCCACCTAGGTGAGATATGTATAGGGTGTGTGTTAATGATGTATAACACCTTAGGTAAGATAGCTATCTTCAAGATGTTAGCTCTCCTCAGCCAAGAAATGTATAATCCCTTCCATCGATCCAGATCAGTTTGTATGGAAAGAAGGAGAGGTGAAAGATTTTCATCATCAGCAATCGACTTAAGATTAGCTGACAGGGAAATACCAAGATAGGGTAAGTGAGATGAGTTCCAACTAAAAGGATAAGTAGACTGTAACGTGTCTACTGACTCGGCGTCAAGATTCAAATTCAGAATTTCAGACTTTGAATAGTTAATCTTTGCCTGGGAGATGGCTGAATACATTGTTAAGTGATGAAGGAGGTGGGGAAAGAGGACATAGGTTTCATTAGAAAAAAGAGAGTGTCATCCGCGTAGGCAGATACTTTATACTCATGTTCATCAGGCTTGATACCCTTTATCTCTGAATCATCCCTTATCACTGAGAGCAGCGGCTCAAGGGTTATAATAAAGAGCAATGGCAACAGGGGGCATCCTTGATTCGTGCCATTGCGGAAAAGGAAAGAGTCTGAGAGGTTCCCATTTACCATTACCTTAGCCGTGGGGTCCTAGTAAAGGGCCATAATGCCATGCATCATAGCAGGGCCCAGACCAGTATACAAAAGGGTTTCCCTCAAGAAAGACCAATTTACACGGTCAAAGGCTTTCTCTGCATCTGTCGCCAAAAAAAGCGAGGGCGTGTTATTTAGAGTTGAGTGATAAATGAAAGATACAGCAGTGGATGTATTGTGTCTGGCCTCCCTACCAGGCATGAAGCCATTTTGATCAGGATGTATAAGGGAGGGAATAAAAGGTCTAAGATGGTTAGCTAAGATTTTCTCAAAGAGCTTCAGGTCTATATTAAGTAGAGAGATGGGACAGTAACTGTAGCATAAATGAGCATTTTTGTTAGGCTTTGGCAGAACCACAATGTGTGCTTCCAGTGATTGTTTTGGAAATGGAATGCCCTGAAGGATCTTGTTAAATACAGTTAGAAGGAAAGGAGAAAGAGACTTTTGAAAAGTTTTATAGTATTTAAGAGAGAACCCATCTGGGCCAGGGCTCTTCCCAGAAGCCATTGATTTGATTGCAAGATTCAATTCCGCCATAGATATAGGGAGTTCCAAATCTCTGTTAGATTCCAATGACAGAGTAGGTAAACTGGCCTTAGACAAAAAGGTCTTAATGTCTTGAACATGAGAAGGTGCATCAGGAAAGAGAGGGGATGGAAGATTATAAAGAGAGCTATAAAGCTCCTTGAATGCTTCTGCAATATCCGGATAAGACAAGACCGTGTGTCCTTGAGATTTGGTAATCTTGATTTAAAATTGTTATATTTTTGCCACTGAAAGACTTGAGGACAGATGATCGCAATATTGAAGAAAGTTCATCTCTAAACGAGTTAAGTTCATCAAGGTCCTTAGTAGTGTTGAGCGAGCACCCCGATGCTCGGGTGCTCGGGTGCTCTGACCGAGCACCCCCTGAGGCTCGAGTGCTCGGCCGAGCACCCGAGCCCCATTCAAGTCAATGGGGCGACACCAGGCACCCCCTGCTCTGATGAGGGGAGGGTGCCTGGTCAATGCCCCCTTCATCTCCGCTATGCCCCCTTCATCTCCGAATGCCCCCTTCAGCTCCGCAATGTCCCCCTTCATCTCCGCTATGCCCCTCTTCCACAATGTGCCCCTTCATCTCCGCTATGCCCCTCTTCCACAATGTGCCCCTTCATCTCCGCTATGCCCCTCTTCCACAATGTCCCCCTGAAGGGGGACATTGTGGAAGACGGGCATAGCGGAGATGAAGGGGGACATTGTGGAAGAGGGGCATAGAGTCTATGCCCCTCTTCCACAATGTCCCCCTTCATCTCCGCAATGCCCCCTTCATCTCCGCAATGCCCCCGTACCTCCAGTCCCTGGTGGTCCAGCGGAGCGTCTTCGGATCTGTGCCTCTTCCGGCACAGATCCCCGCCACCCGAACATGGCGGGAGAGCACATGGCGGTACTCGACGAGTACCGCCATGTGCCGAGCAGAGCGATGCTCGAGCCGATCCGAGCATCGGCCGAGCACGCTCGCTCATCACTAGTCCTTAGGCAAAAGAGAGGTCTTGTGGCGGAGTTCCAAATCTTTAATGGAGGACAATAGTTGATTAATACAAGCTCTTTTTATCCTCTGGTAGAACCAGGCTTAATGAGATGATCCCTAATCACACATTTGTGGGCGTCCCAGACTATAGGGCAAGAGGGACCATTGGGGGAATTGTCCTGGAAATAATCAACAATCAGATTGGAAATGTTCTATTTTCAGGATCTTTCAAAAACATTTCCTTGAGCCTCCATGAATTACGTGAGTCACTGGAGACATCAAGTGACAACAGGACAGAGACGGGCGAATGAACTGACCATGAAATAGATTCAGTCTTGGCGTCTAAGACCAAATGTAAATATATTTGTGAAAGAAAAATGTAATCCAGCCCACTATATGAATTGTGGGGGAAGGAAAAATGAGTGTAGTCCCAATGATGAGGATGCAGTGATCGCCAGATATCCATTAGATGACAATCTGCCAATTTTGATATCACGCTATGAAGATGAGCCTGTTTCACTGGAGACTTATTAGAAGAGGTGTCCACCTCTGGTGTCATGGCTATATTCAGGTCTCCTCCCATTATGATTCTACCTTTACATTCTTTATCTAATAGGTGTAGAAGAGACCATAAATAAGAAACTTGATGGGAGTTTGGGCCGTAGACATTAAAAATAGTCACTGGCTTATTGTAGAGAAGGCCTTTTAACAAGAGATAACGACCCTCAGGATCAGCGACACTGTGAGGCAGGGTCCAGGGAGTCGAAGCTCTAAAGAAGATGCTCACAGGAAATTTATGATTATGAAATTTAGGGGAGGCTGATGATTGAAAATGTGTTTCCTGAACTAGCATAATATCTGCTGCTAATCTGTCAAATTCTTGAGTCGCCATAGAGAGCTTTTCTGGGGAATTGAGCCCACAAGTGTTCAAAGATACTATCTTAATAGAACGTATAATAAATAATCAGTTTTCCATCCGGATCCTGAAGCAGGTCATAGAGGGAAAAAAAAGGGGGAGAGGGAGGAGAAGAAGGGGAAGGAGAGAGGAAGAAAGGTGTCAAAAGTAAAGTATTGTGAACCCAGCAAGTAAAAGACACACATGTGCCAAAGGGCATCGGGGGATGCCATCAGCAGTAGCAGGAGATTTGAGTAGGGACAATGAGACTCCAAGTGAGTTTCAATATCTAATGAGAAGAGGGATAGGAAGACATAATCAACCACTTAATCAAAGTTGGAAAAATCACTGTGTGTCAATGAGCAGGCTTTCCTGTGATGCTTCTTAGTGAAGGGAGATAAGAGTACATACATACAGAGGGGAATGAGGGGAATTAAATTCGATATATAGGGGCCTGAAACCCACCCAGTAACTAAATGGTATATAGAATATATATGGTAGTATAACATGAAAACAGAGATTCTCTTATCTGAACATTTGTCTCGTATAATGACTCAATGACTAAGGGGAAGAATCAGATGGTCTTTCCAGAAGCCAAAACCTATGGGTATAAATGTGCGGGCCTAATGAACCATGCAGTATATGAATAATAACAAAATAATAAGTCCATACAAAAATAAATTCAGCACTATAAAAATTAATTATCAATAAAACATATTATATAAAAAATACAATAGAAGACAGATGCAGAGTAAGCATTAGTCCATTTGGCCAGTTTCAATGCAGTCTATGAGCAAAGAGTTTCCACTTTAAGGTTCTCACAATATTCCCATGATCAATCCCACCCTGTATTGACCACCGCAGTACATGAACAAGCAGGGTAACCCAAGCTCATATCCAAGAATTAACCAATATATTATGGGGAAATGTGAGTCTCATGTGCTATACCCCTCACCGGATATCTTGTAGGAACTGACTGAAACCGGTAACATATCCAATATATCCGCATGATTTATATACCACGTTCTATTTATGAATGAGTAGAATCCCCTAGAAGGAAACTGTCCGAAAATGAACAAACACCACAGTAGTAAGCACAGTTTATACATAAAAGGACGAGTAAAATTATCAAAAAGAAAATCAGAATGAGAAAGAAAAAAAAGCAGGCCCATAAAAATAAGCATAGGCAGAATGGCAAAATACACGCATATCACTTAGGCTGGTGTCAGGAAAGGCCCATAGGTGAATCTGACTAAATTCTCATGCCAGAAGAGAGTACTAAACACTCCAATAGCTCTGAACCTTATGTTAATCGGGCTCCGTGTGAAAAGATAAACATTACTTAACATGCCCACGAAAAGAACAGTATCACAAAACAGGCATTCAATTACTTGAACGGTCAGCGAGAATCAGCCTAAGTGAACAAATCAACTAAGGCACATGGTATATCAACAATAAGCATAATAGCAATGTTAGTAATTATTGACATAAAAGAGGCAACCGGAGTGAGTCCTGTTATGCAAGAAAAACACTGTACATAAATTCCTATATGGAGAAAAGAGCATTGTATATAGGGTAGATTAAGATGAGGGAAAGTAGAGTAATAGTGAAGGACCAGTAGACACTGAAGGAATGGAGACAGAGGAGATAAGGTGAGTAAGGCAAGCAAGGAGAAATACAAGAGGGTGAGGTCCCAGAGACCCTATAACCTGGACAGAGCAAGATACAGTTCATCTGGCTGGCTCCACAGAGCAAGACCAATATCATGGGAGTGAGAGCCTTTGAGTGTGATAGATAGTCCAAACTGAGATAAATGCCAGTCATAAAGTACTCAAGCCAGAAACAACAGAAATGTAACAACCAAGCCATATGGAGCAACAATAGTCTGGAACAATGAACGAGTCAATACTCAGTAACCTATTCTCATAAATTAGGCCCATCAGGAAGACATAAAACTACTCTACTCTGTCGGTAGCATATTCAGGTCCAAGCTTCTGTAGAAGTGCAGGAAGTGGGCGCATCCATATCAAGACACCTCAGCTTATTCTTTTTGAGCGGAGAGATGGAGGTCCATTCAGACCTCTTCTGTGATTTCTGAGACACAGATTCAGATGAGTCAAACAGGAAATGAGGAGGATTTATATTGAGAGTTTGCAAAAGTCCCAAATATCATCTGCAGAGTGGCGTGTCACCATTTTCCCGACATGATTCGATGTCAGAGAGAAGGGGAAGCCAATGTCGAAGTAGATCTGTTAGGGGTTTAATCAAGTGTGGCTGGCACAGAGTTTGTTGAGATAGATCATTGAATAGGCAGACTTCAGAACCCTCAAAGAGAAGAGGGCCAGACTCTCTGATCTTTCTCATGAGGAGCTCTTTTAGTTCGTATTTGTGTAGGCAAATCAGCACGTCTCTCGGAGTATCCCCCGCATAATTTCTGGATCTCATAACACGATGGATACGATCAAACTGAATAGAAGGAGGAATCCTTTAACAAATCCTTAAATACAGACGTCACCACCTTTCTCAGATCTTGTGGCTGTACCTTCTCCGGTAAATTTTTAATGCGGACATTCACCTGCTATGATTTTCAAGGTCTTCCACTTTCCAGTTGAGATGCTGAATAACCTTGTGTTGATCGCGAGTAGTCTGTTCTAATGTCGATACTCTGCAAACTATTAGGTCCCTTTCGTCTTCCAGGAGTTTCACTCTCTGGGTCAACTGAGTAAGATTTCCTTGTAGAGTAGCCATTTCAGCCCGGAAAGTCAACTTCAGATCTTCCGAGTAAAGCCTGAGGTCATCTTTAGAAACCAAGTTCTGAAGTAAAGATGTAGGAACTCCTCTGGTCAGAGAGGAGTCATCTAAAGTCTCTGGATGAGTCACCATGACCGACTGGTTTGAGATCTCAGTCAGAGTACAAGGCAGCGCTTCAGCGTTCTGGGTCAGAGAAGGAGGTAATGAGTCAGAGGGTTGTGGTGTGGTTTTAGGCCTCCATTGCAAAAAGGCAGATAAAGTGTTATGATTGTCCTTCTTCTTAACCCTTTTCCCTTTCATTCTCTCTCTTTTTGCCTCTATAAGCTGTATAAATAAGATTAAATTTCGGCTTAGGTGAGGCTTTCCCAAGCAAATAATAACTCACATCAGAGGAGTTCACTTAAAGTGAGATTCACTCCATCCCGTCCAATCCTGCCTGGGTTTTTCTATTCTTCCTCCTCTTTGATCTCCACCTTGCCTCTTTTTGCCTCTCTGGGTGCTTGGCTTTAACATGTTTGACATAAATTTAATCTGTGTTTCACGTGTGTTATCAGGGTGGTTGTGCCAAGGTGTGTCCCTCCTTTCTCCTTCTCACTGACATCACAAATTTTGTACAGTGCCATTGGTAATGACTGCACTGTGCCTGCCCCAAGAGAAAAATAATCCCACACCCATGACTTCAGGGGATAGGTAACAGGTGGATAAGAATGGCCTCTTTCTTCTTGTCCTCCACATTCTCCTTCACTATCCGAGGCAGAGGATGATGTTGCTGCTGTTGCTACTACTGCCTCAGAATTATCACTGAAACTAGAACAGGAGGATTGCTATTGGCAAGTGGAACCTGGCTTAGTTCTACATCACTGGACCCCATTCCCACTGTGTCCATGGTGGTCTGTGGTACACTAGCCTGTGCCTCAGCATCCTGCTGCTGCCCTTACAACTCAGCAGCAGCAGAAATTATAGCAGTTGCAAACTCCTCAAATTCCAAAAGCTCACTGCTATTGGTGGTGGTGATGCCCATCCTCATCCCTGTCTCCCATTCCTTGTCAGTTTCTGCTAAAAAAAAAACATCAATGTATCTTCTACCCCAGCTTCTCCACCATCATCATCATGACTAGTCCCTATGTGCTGCTGTTGCTATATTACAGACATCTGGTTGGAGGAGGTGACTAGAAATGTGACGGAGGGACCCCTAATGTAACACTTGTCATTTCTTGTGGACCTGAGGAAGGCAGACTGGTAGCACTAGCAGGAGGTACACACAGCTGATCTCTGCTTGTGCTGGTGGTACTAATATTGCTTTCCAGACATTGAAAAAATGGCAAAGAATTTTTGCCAATGGACAAAAAAATGCAAAGATTTAATGGCTATTTTTAAAGCATATTTTCCCATGAAAAAGAAACAACAACAAGGTTTTCACTGATTTAAACTTCCAGGACCTACTGTTAGTTGCCATTAGGTGGTGTTCCTGTTAGTTTTCTCTGTCTCGTTGTGACCCTTGATTGGCTTCCGAAGTCACTTCGTGTATCTGACTACCACTCATTCTACTCTGACTAGTGCAGGCCTCGGCCCACTGTCAGTCTGGGTAGTGGACTGTCTCCTGTCTGTTTTCCAGTTCTGGGGTTTTGCTGGGGAATTGCTATTATTGTTTATTATCAATAAAGGTGGTTTTATTTCATTATACCTGTGTCTGACCTTCATTTGTACTGGTTACTGTGACATGCAGACACTCATTCTTGTACTGCTCTACAGCCCTTCACCAAACAAACTGCCTTCTGCTACAGCCAAATATTTCAAATCTAACTCATCAGTCCAGAGCACCTGTTGCCATTTTTCTGCACCCCCGTTCCTGTGTTCTCATACATAGTTGAGTCACTTGACTTGTTTCCATGTGAGAGGTATGGCTTTTTTTTTTTTGGCAGCAAGTCTTTCATGAAGACCACTTCTTACTAGTAGATGGGTGTACCAGGATCTCACTGTTTTCTGCCAATTCTGAGCTGATTGTGCTGCTAGACAGCTTATGATTGTGAAGAGAAGTAAGCATAATGTTTCTTTCATCTGCTGCACTAAGTTTCCTTGGCAGACCACTGCATCTACGGTCCTCAATGTTGCCCGTTTCTTTGTGATTCTTCACAAGAGCTTGGACAGCACACCTGTAAAGCCCTATCTGCATTGAAATTTCTACCTGGGAGAGACCTTACTGATGCAGTATAACTACCGTAAAATCTCAGGTATAATACACACACGTGTATAATACGCAGGTGTATATTATAACCAGGATTTTAGGGAAAAAAGAGTATAATACACACCCTTGTTTTCCCCCTTAATAAAAAAGTAGTGCTGGCAGATACCTTCCCTCCTCCCCCCCCCCCCCAGCACAATCTGTTCTCAAAATAAGTCCCCATTTTCCCTCCCACCACTCCAGTGCAATCCAATCTCAAAATAAGCCTTACTTCGTTCCACAGAAGTCACCATCTTCCCTGCGGGCAGCATGCTTGCATTTGCCGCCCGCTTCCTTCAATGGGCTGTCAGGACCTTCCACCTACTGTATTGCCCTGTGAGGCCTGACAGTGCTTTGAAGGAAGCAGGAAGCATGCCACCCGCAGGGAAGATGGGGACTTCTGTGAGGGGACTTCTCTGGAAAGTAGTAAGGCTTATTTTGAGATCAGATTGTGCTGGGGGGCAGTAGGGAAGATGGGGACTTCAGTCGAAAGAAATTTCATTGCGCTGGGGGGAGGGAAGGTATCTGCCAGCACTACTTTTTTTTTTATTAAGGGAGAAAACAAGGGTGTGTATTATACATACTATATTATACACATACATACATTTTTTTTGTCCAAAAACTCTTGTGTATAATATGCACCCCCAACTTCACATAAGGTGCATATTATACCCAAGATTTTATGGTACCTTTCGTCTTGTTGCTGTGCTCAGTCTTGCCTTGATGTATGATCTTTGACATTATAGTGTTATCAGAAACCTCACCTTGTTAACTGAGTTTGTCTGTTACTCACCTAGTTTTATTCCTCCTGTACAGCTGTTTCAGTTTCAGTTAATGATCATTAGCACCTGTTTGGTATATTTGTTTAATCATATACCTGACTATGGGCTCGATTCAACTGAGCCTGTTAAAAACGCTAGCAAGGCAAAATGGATACTGACCAGCAAAAGAAAATGTCTAAGTCGGTATTCAATTGTCCTACTGGCTAAAAGCACAACGATAGAAATGGTCTTGTTCCCAAAATGATGCTAAATAGCAGCAATATTGGGAACTTCAAAGGAAAAAAGCTAACGATCCGTGCTTGACACACTGTTTGTGTTACACTTACCTGTCATCCACTGTCCTTCTCCTTCTGTCTTCATTTTGTATTCTCTTCTTTCTTCTGTGTTCTTGCAGTAATGAAAAAGAAAAGTCTAAATAAATGTTTTCCTCAAATAACCTGCACGCTCATACAGAGCTTAACCCCTTGAGTGCCAGAGGGGTACCCAATGCATTGCAGAGTAATGTGTTGTGCACTTCTCTGGAACTCAAAGGGTTAAACCATATAAGTGCAGGTGAAGATCCAAAAACGATGCCTCCAGTTATAAAAAATGTTCCCCTTTTGTTTAAATAATAACAATATATTCCAAATAAAAACCATACTTTCCTATTTCTCCGCCTCTGTGTATGGCCGCGGTGGTGGTAGAGAAATGAATGTGCAGCCCAGACCCCCCGTCCTTCCCTCACGGGCCGATGCCCATTCCACACTGAGGCAATATGAACAGAGACTGCTTTTATATATGGGCAATCTCTGTTCCAATTCCCTCACAGCCATTGGCTGGGATGTGTTTACGCACCTCCCAGCCAATCAGCTTTGAGCGGCAGTTCTTGAAACTGATTGGCTGAGAGAATTGGAACAGACACTGCCCATATATAAAGGCTGTTCAAATTCCCTTAGTGTGGAATGGGCATCAGCCCGTGAGGGAAGGATGGGGGTCTAGGCTGCACGTTAATTTCCCCTCTGTTGCCACCGCCTCCGCGGCCTCACACAGGGGCAGAGAAATAGGAAAGTATAGCTTTTATTTGGAATATATTGGGTCATTATCTGGAGGTATCTTTTTGGATCATCACCCCCACACGCATACATGGTTTAATCCTTTGAGCCCCCGAGAGGTGCGCAGCGTATTGCTCCTCTGGCACTCAGTGGCTTAAACTATATGTGGGTTATTTGAGGAAAACATTTATTTAGAGTTTTTCATTCTTTTTTTGTTAAAGCAAGAAGACAGAAGGAAGAAGAGAAGACAGAAGAGAAGAAATAAGATACAAGAGAGAAAAAAGAAGAGAAGAAAGAAGACGGACAGTAGCTAACCAGGATGCTGAGGACTCCACTGGACATCAGGATTACTTTTTATGTGATGTTGATTTGTACCATAGTCGGGTTAACCCTATGAATGCCAGAAAGGAAAGTATACACCAATGGCATTAATAGGGTTAATTCTACTAACACTGTACGCTTTTTAGGTACTTTGGATATATTGATATGGAATTTAGGGACCACATATCAATACATCCACTGGGGACTTACTTTTTGTTTTTCAATTGTTGCGTCTGCTCACTAAAGGGGCTGGAGTCAAATGCAGGAGCTAATTTTATCTCTGCTTTTATCTCCAGGTATCCCCTTAAACGTCAATAGGAAATGTTTTGATAAAACGGGAGGTAACATTTATCTCCTGCATTTGAATCCAGCCCCGGATCCGATAAGGGACTTAAGTCAGAAAAGTATAGTTCCTAAATTTAAGTGCTAAAGTGAGTCCTTTATTGGATCTTAACAGCCACCGCAGTCTATTGAATGGCAACTTGTGGCGTTTGTTTCAGTTGTCAGTGGGCAAAAACGTCTCTAACTTTATTGAACGGCAAGGGGGTTTTTTGCCAGCATTTTTTCATAGCACTGGTAATTGAATGGCTTACAGTGTTTGAATAAAATGCTGTTGGGGATTTTTTTTGGCCTAATGTTTATATGTCTATAAAATCCCTGACTTTGTACAAGAAGAATGGGTTGCCACACCAAATGTTGATTTGATTTAGAATTTGCTTCTGTTCACTCACTATGCATTTTGCTAATTGATAAAAATAGACTATTAGCAGGTTTATTTTTGAAAGCATTCATACTATATATATATATATATATATATATATATATATATATATATATATATTTATATACACACATATATATTTATTTGTGTTTTTGTTTTCTGTTTTATTTCATTCTCTCTCTCTCTCGATATATATATATATATATATATATATATATATATATATATATATATATATATATATATATATATATAAACATACACACACAGACTTTCCAATATAAAAAATTGTGTGTTAAAGCTAAAAGGTTTTGATTGATACTGTGTGTGGGTGGATGTTTATTTGAAGCAAAATGTTCTTTTGCAGATCTTGACATCTTTGGTTCATACTAAGAGAAAATTATAAAGTTTGGCATAAGATCTTGACAGCAAATAACTTATGTGTTACGAAAAATTGTTTATAAAGTCTCTATAACCTGAAAGATTGATTAATGTCCTATTTACTGCATTTTTGAATTGGTGAATTATTTTTAACCGTACAATCATTTTTATGTGCTTCCTTTAAAATTAAAGGGATAGTAATACTTCATTTTAACTTTATTTTATTTTGTAGGCATTAAAAAAACATGAAGAATGATATAAGTCTTATCTCTGAAACCTTTATGGTTTAAGAGATATTCACAAACAAAGTATCCCCCCCCTGTTCAACCAGATAAGAAGGGAGATGCCCAGGTAGACTGCAGAGAGGGACAATCTTCAATTAAGATAATGGAAAAAGCTGAAAAACTTTTCAAGGGGGGAAGGGCTTTCATTGTTTTCATACAAAGAAAATTGTCCCCTTCTGTTATCTGTACTGTCATACAACCTGATCCACATCTGAGAAGAGATGGCTTACACTAGGAAAAAGGGGCGGGGAGGGGAACTTTGCTTGTGAATATCTCATAAACCATAAAGGTTTGAGAGATAAGACTTATATCATTCTTCATGTTTTTTTAATGCCTACAAAATAAAATAAAGTTAAAACGAAGTGTTACTATCCCTTTAATTTTTAAAGGGAAACTTAAATATAAATAGTTGTATATGTTTATTTAAAGCTTTGCAGCATATCTATCTATTCTTATTCTTCTTATTATTACATTTGTTTGGCGGTTTTCATGTAATATGTTTCCTGTTAAAAAAGTCTGATTATACTGTATACTGTTTATTATGTTCCCCATAGGGACACCAATATGTAAATGGATAGACAAATTGCTCTATATCTCCCAATCAAATGAGTATACTGATGCAGAAACCAAAAAACTGGCAACAGTTTACTCAGACCACATATGAGTACCTTCTGTATGGACAGAACAAACAGCATCCGTTTTATAGTATGTGAGCTCAAAACAGAATAATATCAGTTCCTGGTGAATTCCTGCTGTTGTTGTGGGGAGTCCAGTGAATTCTACACATTCTTTTCCAAAAATTGGTATTATATTGTAGATATTCTCTAGTAGATATCCTTGCAACTGTCAGACACCCAGTGGGTTTCTTAGGTCAGGTAGCGTGAAAGAGAAAAAAGATACACCATACAGGTAATAAGTAAGTGTGGTGTTCAGATGGTATCAGAATTATTCAACTATACAAATAAGACCTCAAAGGGGATCTGGTACTGTGAGGAGAGTAAGGGGACTGTACTGAAAGCAGTGGTGCCTAAGGGTAGACTGGCCTCTTGGGGTGATGGAAATGGAGGAACAGATATAGAAATACTAATATATCTCACAGGAGTCTCTGGGTGACAGGTATTGGGCTGGGCTCTAAGACCTGCCCTGCTAGCATCACTTGTTGGGATCAGTGGTGACAAGTGAATGCTTGTTCTCCTACGCAGATACAATAATACACTTATGGATACATTATTGTCTGAATGACTTTAGTATCACATGCCACCTTACTGTATTTTGTTGTGTATACCTGTCTTCCTCCTTCAGTCACCTCATTTGAGACCATCGGCTCCTTGGTGTCTGCTCCTCTTTTAACTTTGATAGTGGAGACTGAGTGATTAGAAGAAGGGCAGATGCCAAGGAGCTGACAGTCTCGAAAGAGGTGACAACAGGAAGACAAAACAAAGTCCCATTGGTGGCATGTCATAATAAAGGCATTCATACAAGAATGTATCCAGTGAGGGCATTATTGTGTCTGATTAGGAAAACAAGTGATCACTTATCACCACTGACCCTCAACACGCGATACTGGCAAAGTAGGTCTTAGAGCCTAGCTCAATACCTGTCACACAAGGACCTTTGTGTGATCTATTAATATTACTATATCTCTTCCTCTGTTTCTATCATTCTAACAGACCAGCCTGCCCTTAGGCACCACTCATTTCCAGTATAGACCATGTACTCCCTTCATAGTATTTTTCTCTATCACTCTCTCTGTACACACAGATCCCCTTTGAGGTCTTATTTATATTTACAAATAATTCTGATACCATCTGATCACAATACTTAGATATTACCGGTGTGCTGTCGATTCTTTTCTGCTTCATTGGTATTTAACCAGTTTTTCAATTTTATTCCCTTATTTTAATACAATAATAAAAGCTAGGTATTTACTTTTCCCATTTCCCTAACTTAGCCTAAGAGGGAATTGTTAATGTTGTTTGAGAGTGCTAGTTCTGCAGCAAAATCTATTTTATTCTAGGTTTATTTAAAAATGAGTATAAATAAGAACAGCTGAAAACAAATATATTTATTAAGTTGCCAATTTTTAATTGTCTTTAATTCTTAATTAAATTGTATATTGCAGCAACATTTCAGCATATAAAACTATGTTGAAATGTTTTTGCCACTAGGAAATGCTCCAGAGTATAAATGAGCCAAAGTTTTAGAATTTTGATTGAGTCACCTGATACTGAGAAAATTCTGATTTAGCTTTGTCAATTCAGAAAAAATTTACATGCACACAAAATATCATACCGTCTCACATACAGATACACAAACATTCAGATACACACACACAACCTCACACAAATATTTACATTGAAACAAACAGACATAAAAAAGACACCCTATTTTGGAAATCCTGCTTTGGACACATGACTTGTAATTCACTGCAGTACTTCTCCAACCATGTGAGTGTGGATAGAAACCTCTTTTGAGTAACATGAACTGTACGAAAACCTGCTTGTTTTGCTTTTTAGGACAATATGTGACCTCTGTTCTTGAAATATGACTATTTAAATGGCAAACGAAATACAATACAAATCACCTGCTCATGTTCAAATTCACAATACGAGTACAAGGGGGGGGGGGAGCTGCAACACAGGCTGGGGAAGATAGTATAATTGAGGGAATGGGATTAGAGAAGGGTCATGGGGATGGAGAGGGGGAATGGGCTAGTTCATCTAATAGGGAGTTGCCATTGTTACAGCCTGATAAAAGACAAATACATCTGAAAAAGAAAGAAATCTTTAAGAATGGCAAAAAGATAAAATGTATGCATGCAAATGCTCGCAGTCTGGCTGGTAAGATGGGGGAACTAGAAATGATTGCAGTACATGAGCAGTATGATCTGATTGGAGTGTCTGAAACCTGGTTAGATGATACGTATGACTTGGCAGTCAATCTAGAGGGTTATTCACTTTTTAGGAGGGACAGGGTTAATAAAAGGGGAGGAGGGGTATGCCTATATGTAAAGCAGGCCTTAAAACCTAGTTTAAGGGAAGATATAAATGAAGGGTCCAATGAAAAGGTAGAGGCCTTGTGGGTTGAAATACACACTGGGGGCACACATAATAAAAAGATATTGGTGGGGGTTTGCTACAAGCCACCTAATGTTGGGGAGTTGGAGGAAGCCCAACTTTTACTGCAAATGGAAAAGGCTTCTAGGTCAGCAAAGGTAATTATAATGGGAGATTTCAACTACCCTGAAATTGACTGGAGCAATATGACTTCAGGCACAACAAAGGGAAATATTTTTCTAAGTATGATAAATGATAATTTTATGTCCCAACTAGTAGAGGAGCCAACTAGAAAAGAGGCCTTGCTTGACCTAGTGCTCTCAAACGATTCTGACATTGTAAACAATGTGCAGGTAAGGGAACATTTGGGCAGCAGTGACCACAATATTGTATCCTTTGAAGTTTGTTATGAGAAACCCAATAGCAAGAGTTTAACCAAAACATTCAATTTCAAAAAGGCTAATTTTACAAAGTTAAAAGAAGCTTTAAAGGATATCCAGTGGGATGTAATTTTCAAAGATAAAAATGCACAAGAGTCATGGAATGTATTTAAAATGCTCTTGGGCAAATATACACGTCAATATATACCATTGGGGAATAAGCACAAGAGAAGTAAAGCAAAACCAATGTGGATTAATAATGTGGTTAGCAGGGAAATGAGAAATAAAAAGCAGGCTTTTAAGGTGTTTAAGTCAAATGGGTCAGATGCATCATTTAAAAAATATAAAGAATGTAATAAAATCTGCAAACAAGCAATTAAGCTAGCTAAAATAGAAAATGAGCGAAACATTGCAAATGAGAGCAAGAAAAACCCTAAACAATTCTACAAGTATATTAACAACAAAAAAGTTAAGGTTGATATTGGTCCTCTTAAGACTGAAAAGGTGAATTGATTAGTGAGGATAAAGCTATGGCTGACACCCTAAATACGTTCTTTGCTTCAGTATATACAAAGGAAGCAGAAATGACCAGTTGTGGGCAAACAGACAAAACCATGGCATTTCCTCCAACATCTACATGGATTACTGAGGACAAGGTCCAAAAGAGACTGGAAAGGGTTATAGTGAATAAAGCGCCTGGACCGGACGGTATACACCCAAGGGTACTTAAGGAACTTAGTTCAGTAATAGCAAAACCATTATACTTAATATTTATTGATTCGCTTTCATCAGGCATAGTGCCCTGTGATTGGAGGAAAGCTGATGTAGTTCCATTGTTTAAAAAGGGAGCAAGATCCAAACCAGGAAATTATAGACCTGTGAGCTTGACTTCCATAGTGGGCAAGATACTAGAAGGGTTATTAACTGACAGTATTCAGAACTATGTGAAGACAAACAATATCATTACTAGGAATCAGCATGGTTTCATGAAGAACAGATCATGTCAGACTAATTTACTTGCATTTTATGAAAGAGTGAGTAGTAATTTGGACAGGGGAATTGCTGTTGATGTAGTATACTTGGATTTTGCAAAAGCCTTTGACACAGTGCCTCACAACAGGTTACTGCATAAATTAAAAGGCTTCGGTTTGGGTGGTGTTATCTGTACATGGATTGAGAACTGGTTAAATGATAGATGGCAGAGAGTTGTTGTAAATGGAACTTTTTCAAATTGGTCTAGGGTTATAAGTGGGGTGCCGCAGGGTTCAGTCCTGGGCCCAATGCTTTTTAATTTGTTTATTAATGATCTAGAAGTGGGAATTGAAAGTAGCATCTCAATCTTTGCTGATGACACTAAGCTGTGTAAGGAAATACATACAGAGCTCGATGTTTTTTCCCTACAGAAGGATTTAGATAAACTAAGTGAATGGGCAGCAAAGTGGCAGATGTCATTTAATGTAGATAAATGTAAGGTTATGCATTTGGGTTGTAGAAACAAACTTGCTACATATACTCTAAATGGGAAACAACTTGGGAAATCCTCATTAGAGAAAGATTTAGGTGTACTGATAGACAATAGTCTTCACAGCAGTGTGCAGAGTCACTCAGCTGCTGCAAGAGCAAATAGAGTACTAGCCTGCATAAAAAGAGGTGTAGAAGCAAGGGATGCTAATATTATCCTACCTCTGTATAAATCCTTGGTTAGGCCTCATCTAGAATATGGAGTACAATTTTGGGCGCCTGTTCTAAAAAAAGACATTGCTGAACTGGAAAAGGTGCAGAGACGTGCAACAAAACTGATAAAGGGATTGGAGGATCTGAGTTACAAAGAGAGACTAGCCAAACTGGGTTTGTTTACATTAGAAAAGAGACGTCTAAGGGGTGATATGATTACCATTTACAAATACATTCAAGGTAAATACAAAGAACTATCCAATGAATTATTTATGCAAAGAGCTGAGCTAAGAACAAGAGGTCATCCATTAAGACTTGAGGAAATGCGCTTTCGACTAAAACACAGGCAGGGATTCTTTACAGTAAGGGCGGTAAGGCTATGGAATTCTTTGCCTCGGGATGTTGTGCTTGCAGATAATGTAACTGCATTCAAAAAAGCAATGGATGCCTATCTAGCACAGAACAATATTGACAGTTATGACAGATGGCTTCACAGCAAATAGGATATTGAGCCGGGGAACTATTTGACACACACACACCTACACTGGAAATTGCTCCAGAGGGCTTTTTTGTTGCCTTCCTCTGGATCAACAGGAGTGTTATTGGCATGGGCTGGACTTGATGGACGCATGTCTTTTTTCAGCCTTATCTACTATGTTACTATGTTACAAACTAAAGTCTCCTTCTAGTGAATGGTTAAGCAGCTGTCCAGACTCCACATGTATGGGTACTTTATAAACATAATATTTACATTCATTTTCAGTTTCCCATTATTTTTTCTACTGTTGAGTAAATGTGATTATATTTAGTGTTGAGCGAGCATGCTCGGCCGATGCTCGGATCGGCTCGAGCATCGCTCTGCTCGACACATGGCGGTACTCGTACGAGTACCGCATGTGCTTGCCCGCCATGTTCGGGTCTCCTCCCCGCACGTTTTGCGGCTGCTGCGCAGCCAATAAACGTGCAGGGAGGCTCTGACATCGGTGTAATGCCAGCAGCCATGTTGGCTGCTGGCATTACACTGATTGGCTGGCCAGAACCCGTGGTCGGGTGCTGTATAGCACCTGACCATCGAGTTCGGCTCAGTCTGAGCCAGGGAGAGCTGAGGATAGGAAGGGAAAGGCAGTGTAGGGAGGAAAAAAAAAAATTGTGAAAAAAAAGAACCAAAAGTCCTTTTTAGGACTACTGTGTGTGGGGGCAGCAGGTTATTTTGTGTGGGGGGAAAAAAACAAAAAAAAAAAAAAAAAAAATATTCTGTTTAGTGTGAAAAGTTGCAGATTAGAGCACATTCTGTTTAGTGTGCACAGTTGCAGATTAGAGCACATTCTGTTTAGTGTGCAAAGTTGCAGATTAGAGCACATTCTGTTTAGTGTGCAAAGTTGCAGATTAGAGCACATTCTGTTTAGTGTGCAAAGTTGCAGATTAGAGCACATTCTGTTAAGACTTCAAACTAAAATATCAAAGTCACATATTCCATTCAGTGTGCGTCGCCGCAGTTTAGCAGCACATTCTGAGTACTGTGCAGAGTTGCAGAATAGGAAGAAATACTGTTAAGTCTTCAAACTAAAATATCAAAGTCACATATTCCATTCAGTGTGCTTCGCCGCAGTTTAGCAGCACATTCTGTGTACTGTGCAGAGTTGCAGAATAGGAAGAAATACTGTTAAGTCTTCAAACTAAAATATCAAAGTCACATATTCCATTCAGTGTGCTTCGCCGCAGTTTAGCAGCCTATTCTGTGTATTGTGCAGAGTTGCAGAATAGGAAGAAATACTGTTAAGTCTTCAAACTAAAATATCAAAGTCACATATTCCATTCAGTGTGTTTCACCGCCGTTTAGCAGCCTATTCTGTGTACTGTGCAGAGTTGCAGAATAATAAGAAATACTGTTAAGTTTTCAAACTCAAATATTAAAGTCACATATTCCATTCAGTGTGTTTCACCGCCGTTTAGCAGCCTATTCTGTGTACTCTGTACAGTTGCAGAATAATAAGAAATACTGTTAAGTTTTCAAACTCAAATATTAAAGTCACATATTCCATTCAGTGTGTTTCACCGCCGTTTAGCAGCCTATTCTGTGTACTCTGTACAGTTGCAGAATAATAAGAAATACTGTTAAGTTTTCAAACTCAAATATTAAAGTCACATATTCCATTCAGTGTGTTTCACCGCAGTTTAGCAGCCTATTCTGTGTACTGTGCAGAGTTGCAGAATAATAAGAAATACTGTTAAGTTTTCAAACTCAAATATTAAAGTCACATATTCCATTCAGTGTGTTTCACCGCAGTTTAGCAGCCTATTCTGTGTACTCTGTACAGTTGCAGAATAATAAGAAATACTGTTAAGTTTTCAAACTCAAATATTAAAGTCACATATTCCATTCAGTGTGTTTCACCGCAGTTTAGCAGCCTATTCTGTGTACTCTGTACAGTTGCAGAATAATAAGAAATACTGTTAAGTTTTCAAACTCAAATATTAAAGTCACATATTCCATTCAGTGTGTTTCACCGCAGTTTAGCAGCCTATTCTGTGTACTGTGCAGAGTTGCAGAATAGGAAGAAATACTGTTAAGTCTTCAAACTAAAATATCAAAGTCACATATTCCATTCAGTGTGTTTCACCGCCGTTTAGCAGCCTATTCTGTGTACTCTGCAGAGTTGCAGAATAATAAGAAATACTGTTAAGTTTTCAAACTCAAATATTAAAGTCACATATTCCATTCAGTGTGTTTCACCGCCGTTTAGCAGCCTATTCTGTGTACTCTGTACAGTTGCAGAATAATAAGAAATACTGTTAAGTTTTCAAACTCAAATATTAAAGTCACATATTCTGTGTAAGATGAAGAAGGCGGGTAAAAAGGGACGGGGAAGTGGACGTGATCCTGAAAGTTCAGGGCGCGGGTCAGGACGCGGAGAAACTGTGCCTGGTGCCAGAGCACAAGAAAGAAAGACATCCACCATACCTAGCTTCATGTGTAATTTTACAGGGCGTCGCAGGACATCACTCTCGAGGTCCGACCACTGCGAACAGGTGGTCGGTTGGATGACAGCTGATACTGCTTCTAGTCGGTTAAGCACCACCCTGTCTTCCACCAAGTCCACTCTCAGTAGCCAAGAGTCTGGTCAACATAATCCTCACTCTGATCATCCTTCCTCCCACCATACACGGTCTGGTCAAAGAAGTGATCCCACACTGGGATATAGTGAGGAGCTCGTCTCATCACCAATCCTTCATTTGACCCTCTCTCCAAGCACGCTTGCAGAGGAACATGACATCTTGTGCCCTGATTCACAACCTCTAGAGGCTACCCAATCACAAGAAGATGACAGATGTGAACGGCATTTAAGGTCAAAGGAAGTAGTGGATGATGATGATGATGATGAGACACAGTTGCCATTAAATCAACCACTATTTCCGTCTCAAGACCTTGTTGAGGAGAATGTTATACAGTTGTCAATGACTGAGTATGTGGTGGGATCAAGACTTGAGGAGGATGATCAGAGTGAGGAAGTGGAGGAGGACTTGGTGGACGATGAGGTGACTGACCCCACCTGGGAAGGTGTAGAGCCGAGCGATGACAGCAGTCCTGAGGGTGAGCCATCTGCAGCACCGCAACAGGCTGGAAGAGGCAGTGGTGTGGCTACAGAAAGAAGGCGGACCGCACCAAACCGGCCCGCAAATGTTCCACGGAGCACCCCCTTGCGTAAATCTACCTTGCCAAGGGGTAGGTGTTCCGCGGTATGGCGTTTTTTTAAGGAAAGTGCGGACGACAAAAGAATTGTAGTTTGCAACCTGTGCCACACCAGAATGAGCCGAGGCATGAACACTAGAAACCTCACCACCACCAGCATGATCCGACACATGGCATCCAAGCACCGTAGTAAGTGGGAGGAACGCCTGGATCGCCCATCTGTGTCTGCAGGCCACACCACTGCCTCCTCTTCCCCTGTTTTCGGTGCCGGCCAATCGCCTGTCGAAGGCGCAGGCCCGCATACCTCCCGCCCTGCACCTGTAGCATCTGAAGCACCATCAGCGACCACATCCACTTCCCTGTCCCAGCACAGCGTCCAAATGTCGTTACCCCAGGCATTTGAGCGCAAGAGAAAGTACCCAGCCACCCACCCACAGGCCATAGCACTAACCTCACACCTTTCAAAATTACTGGCCATCGAAATGCTGCCATTTAGGCTTGTGGACACTGAGTCCTTCCGCAGCCTGATGGCAGTAGCTGTCCCTCGGTACGCGGTCCCCAGCCGCCACTACTTTTCCCGGTGTGCCATCCCCGCATTACACCACCATGTGTCCCGTAACATCACCCGTGCCCTGACCAACGCAGTTACTGGGAAGGTCCACTTAACGACTGACACATGGACAAGTGCTTGTGGCCAGGGACGCTACATTTCCCTGACGGCACACTGGGTGAATGTCGTGGAGGCTGGGAGCGACTCGGACCCTGGGATGGCACGGGTGCTACCCACGCCGAGGATTGCGGGCCCTACCTCCATCAGGGTTTCCACCAGCACCTACGTTATTGGCTCCTCCTCCTCCGTTTCCACCTCCGAATTCTCTACACACACCGCCACTCCCCCATCAGCCAGTAGCTGGAAGCAGTGTAGCACTGCAGTGGGGAAGCGTCAACAGGCCGTGCTGAAGCTGATCTGCCTTGGGGACAAACAGCACACGGCCTCAGAGCTGTTGCAGGGGATTAGTCACCAGACCGAGCAGTGGCTCTCGCCACTCAACCTGCAAGCAGGCATGGTTGTGTGTGATAATGGGCGTAACTTGGTGGCGGCTTTGGAGCTCGGCAAGCTCACACACGTACCATGCCTAGCGCATGTATTTAATTTAGTGGTGCAGCGATTTCTAAAAACCTACCCCAATGTGCATGATCTCTTGACCAAGGTGCGCCGCGTGTGTGCACATTTCCGTAAGTCATCAACAGCTTCAGCCGGCCTGTTGAAGCTGCAGCAGCGCTTACAATTGCCAGCTCACCGGCTGCTGTGTGACGTGAGCACGCGCTGGAACTCCACCTTCCACATGTTGGCCCGGCTTTGTGAGCAGCAGAGGGCAGTAGTGGAGTACCAGCTGTTACACGGTCGTCGCCTCTCCGTTCAACTTCCTGTAATCAGAAGTGAGGAGTGGGAATGGATGTCAGACCTCTGCGAGGTTTTACGCAATTTTGAGGAATCGACACAGATGGTGAGCGGCGATAACGCTATTATCAGTGTAACCATCCCACTTCTGTGTCTACTGAAACGCTCGCTGCTCACAATTAAAACCGACGCTTTGCATGTGGAAGAGGTGGAAATGGGGGAGGAAGAGCTTACACAAGGTGATAGCCAGAGCACCCTCACTTCGTCTTCTCAGCGACAATTGGAGGAGGCGGAGGAGGAGGAGGAGGAGGAGGAAGACACGGTTGCCTCCGCTACAGAGGGTAGCCATGGAACTTTAGTTCCATCTCTTCAGCGTGGGTGGGCAGAAGAGGAGGAAGAGGATGAGGATATTGAGAGTCATCCTCCTGGTGAGGACAGCGAAATCTTGACTGTTGGTACTCTGGCACACATGGCTGACTTTATGTTAGGCTGCCTTTCCCGTGACCCACGCGTTGTACGCATTTTAGACAACACGGATTACTGGGTGTTCACCCTTCTGGACCCCCGCTACAAAGAGAATTTCTCATCTCTCATTCCTCCGGTGGAGAGGACAAGCAAAATGTTGCAATACCAGAAGGTTCTTGTCGAAAAATTGCTCCAAAATTTTCCATCTGACAACGCTGGCGGCAGAGTACGTGCTACCTTGGCCAACCGAGAAGGGGAGAAAAGGGGAGCACACAGCAGTTCCGAGAAAGGCAGGGCAACACTCTCCAAGGCGTGGGACACCTTCATGACACCCCGCCAGCACCCTCACCCTGATGCGCAGCCTAGTGTCACAAGGAGGGAAAAGTTTTGGAAGATGGTGAAGGAGTACGTAGCAGACCGTGTCAGCGTCCTCAATGATCCCTCTGTGCCTTACAACTACTGGGTGTCCAAGCTGGACACGTGGTATGAACTGGCACTCTACGCCTTGGAGGTGCTGGCCTGCCCTGCCGCCAGCGTTCTGTCTGAGCGGGTATTTAGTGCTGCTGGTGGCATCATAACAGATAAGCGTATCCGCCTTTCCACCGACAATGCTGATAGGTTGACACTTATAAAAATGAACAAGGCCTGGATTTCCCCTGACTTCTCCACTCCACTGGAGGAAAGCCCCGGGGGAACATAAACTCACTTTATATATGTTATTTACAATGATGTGAATACTCTGTATTCCCATTCACCCCTTCCACCCAAAAAACGGGTATATGGTTGACTCTTAATCTTCTCATCCTCCTCCTCCTCTTCCATATGCCCTGTGCTATAATTTTTATATAGGGCCAGCTCACCAGCGGGCCCTGTGATATAATTTTTATATAGGGCCAGCTCACCAGCGGGCCCTGTTTGCCAATTTTTATATAGGTCAGCTCACCAGCGGGCCTTCTCATATAATGTTTTATTGGGTCAGCTCTCTAGCGGGCCCTCTCATATAATGTTTTATAGCGTCAGCTCACTAGCGGGCCTTCGCATATAATGTTTAGGATGGTCAGCTCTGCAGCAGACCCTCACCCATAATGTTTTAGATGGTCGGCTCAGCGCACGTTTCCCTCTTAATCATGGCCTCAGTTCAATAAAATCAAGGAAATTTTTGGGAGAATTTGCCTCTGTGCACGTTTCCCTCTTAATCATGGCCTCAGTTCTGAAAATCAAGGAAATTTTTGGGAGAATTTGCCTCTGCGCACGTTTCCCTCTTAATCATGGCCTCACTTCCGAAAATCAAGGAAATTTTTGGGATAATTTGCAGATGATATACAAGTAAATATACAGCAAATATTGTTTGGTAACAATTTTTCGCCTAAAGTCGTTTTTATTTTCCTTTTTGTGTGTTTTATGGTCAGTCTGTAAAAATGGCGTACTACGGGCGAAAGATCGTTCCCAGCGGCGATGTTGGAGTCCAAGATGCATCCAGACATCCTCCCTATGCTGTCCCTGAACCATTTCTGTGGTGTTTCCATAATTTTCTGCCCTTTTCCTATGGACCAGGCACCCTCCCCTCATCAGAGCAGGGGGTGCCTGGTGTAATGCTCGAGTCCTCCCATTGACTTCAATGGGGCTCGGGTGTTCGGCCGAGCACTCGAGCCTCAGGGGGTGCTCGGTCAGAGCACCCGAACACCCGAGCATTGGGGTGCTCGCTCATCACTAATTATATTATATGGCTATTTATTCATCTACAGTAGTGATTCTCAACATTAGTTATCAGAATGCACCACCGATTCATGTTTTCAAGATATCCCTGCTTGATCACAGATGGGCTATTGGTGACTCAAACGTAATGACTGATCTACTTATACTTAATCAGGGATATCCTGAATCTCTGACCTGTTGCTGTGTCCCCAGGCATGGAGTGAGAGTCATTGGCCTGGAGTTTCAAATTCAGCTGCAAGTCTGATTTTGCTGGCTAACAGAAACTAATGTGATGAAAATGAACACCTACTGTGGTGTGATAAAATTATTGGGATACTGAATGATCTTGAACAATGTTTTTTAACTTAAAGTAACCTTCAATCTTGAGACCTCTTAATACATTTAATCGATTGTCATACTAATGTTTGCAATGACATGTTTACCTGGGTGGCCAAGTACCTTCAACTTGTCAAGAACCTGTCTAATAATCTTTTAGACTTGGATTTGATTTTGAATTACATTTTTAAAGAACATAATGCTTTTAGCAACTGGGGAATATATCTGCCTGGACAGATTTCATTCCTCGCACATTCTTGGGTTTTTGAGATGTGTAGCTGGTAACAGTGAAAACAAATTAATCAACAACAATGCAAATGCCACAAAAACAAAACAATGCAACTAGACAGCTAAGAACAATGTGAAATGACTGTATTTGTTGATGAATGTCTTGGAAAATCCCTTTTTTATACAATGTTTAGTTTTTCAAAGGATTAGGTTTTACAACACAAAAAAACATATAATTTAAACTCTTAAACAGACTGTATAAAGCAATTCATATACTTATCCCTCGATCTTGTGTTTTAACCCTTTCTGGTATGAGCTTACTATGCCTCATATCCTGCTGTTCCCTCCATCTTGTCTTTTAACTGTTTATGGTAAGTGCTCACTGTGCATCAAATCCTTCTTCTCCTTCCATCGTATGTTTTAACCCTTTGTGGTATGTGCTCACTATGCCTCAAATCCTGATTCTCCCTTCATCTTGTGTTGTAACCTTTTGTGGTATATGCTTACTATGCCTCAAATACTGTTTATCCCTCCATCCAGTAAGCCGTTGTGGTATGTGCTCACTGGCCTAGATTTAAAGGACCCCGATAGGCAAAAAACAACAAAAAACATTGGCAGTTTTTCAAGCACGGTAAACAATTCAATTACCTGAGATACGAAGAACTGCTGGCAGAAAAATCAACACATCAGCTGCTAAAGTCAGCTGCCATTTGAACCCATAGAAACACTATAAATGGAGGAATTTCCTATTCAGTTGACTGCTTTAGGTAGTAAGATGCACTAAGGGACCCACTTTATTGTGGGAAAATTTGCACCCAGTTAAAAAGCAGTGGGCCAAGTACTGAAACCTGAGTTACTCCACTCTCAACTTTAACTGTATTGGATAATTATCCATTTACAACCACACACTGTTCCCTACTCTTCAACCAGTTTTCTATCGAATTGCAAAGGTAATCCCCTAGCACCAATTTCCTTATTTTATACACCAGCCTCCTGTGTGGCACTGTATCAAATGCCTTTGCAAAATCTAGATATACTATATCAAATACCTTACCATTATCTAGGTTGCTACTTATTTCTGCATAGACCTGTTCCTCATAAAACCATGTTGATTTCCACTAATAATCTTATTATTTGTGGTGTAATCCAGAGTATAATCTCTTATTATCCCATCTAGCAGTTTTCTCACTACAAAGGTCAAACTCACAGGTCTATAATTCCCAGGTTCTGTTTTAGTTCCCTTCTTAAACAGAGGCACTACATTGACTAACCATTCCAGCCCCTCAACTATAAAAATAGGCAATGAAACATTAACAAATAGCATCCAAACTTTAAGTAGGTGTTATCTTTATAAACAAATCCTGAAGCCCCCTGTTAAGAAAACCTATTGTTCAACAAATATTGATGCCAGTCATAGTTTACAGAGATGTAGTTGATGCTTCTGCACCACAAATCCATTTTGGCAAATTTAACACTTTGTGTAATTCATTATATCACTTTGTCCTCCAGTTTAATTATACCACCCATCATAGTGATATGGTTAAAGAACTAAGGGCTCGATTCAAATGTTGGCGTTAAAACCAACGTGAAGAAAAAAACTGCCTTCGCTCGTTAAGCAAGACCAGGTAACGTGAGATTCAAATCTTCCTTACCTAGAAAGCCTAACGAGCGATAACCAACAAAATACACGTTAATCTTAAACCTGCGTCGCATAGAAAATCTTACCTAAAAACACACGATAAAAATGTTACCTAGCACCACAGCCAATCACAGCACTGCAAAGTATCAAGTTCAGTCAGAAAATCCAAAACCCACGTCTCCAGTTCTGAACAGCTTTCTCTGTGCTTCCCTACCCAGCCACTAGGGGAACACAGAGAAGGCTTTCAGCACCATGGACAGCTTTGAATGCCATAGGGATGTGCACTGCTCACCCCTGTGGCATTCAAAGGGTTAAAATCAATAAAACTAGTACACCAAGCACTACACAATGCCCCCTTCCACATCCCCCCCTTAGTATGTCACATATATTGCATATATGGGACATACTAACCCCATCCACATCCACCTCATGGACTTCCATGTAGTGGACAAATCTGCCTTTTATTCCACAATTAACCCTTTGAGTACCAGAGAGGTAGGAAAGCATTGCTTAGCATGTTTCCTACCCCTCTGGTACCCAAAGGGTTAATAGGCAACGTATGGACTACATACCTTGCCTATATATATATGTGTGTGTTTGTGTGTGTTTTAAACTTTTTTTAATTAAAATACTATTATTAGACAGTTTAACTTAGATCTCATTCATTGTTAACCCCCTACCTCCTGTGTCCCATTGCTATTAGTACTTTTGCTCCACTCTTCTTCAAACTGAGAGTGGAGCAAAAGTACTAAAAGCAAAAGGACACAGTAAGTATGGCATCATTAATGGTTGAGATCTAAGTTAACCCTTTGAGTGCCAGAGTGGTTCGCAACGCATTGCAAAGCAATGCGTTGAGTACCACTCTGGCACTCAAAGGGTTAACATACAACTGAGGGAGCAGCCTGCACTGTGAATGCAGCGCTTCCCTCAGCTTTAATTATGCATTCATTATTTTGTAGTAATTTATATATTTTTCTTATTTATTTTGTCTTATAAATTATTTATTTATTCCCTTGCTGCGGGCGGCTGTGAAGCCCGCAGCATAATAAACCCTGGTGCAGAGAGGCATTGCCGAAAGCGGGAGGAGGGGACAGAGACATTGGAGGAAGCGGGTGGTAGGCTTGTATTTGCTGCCCGCTTCCTCCAATACCTCTCCTCTAGCGGTGGCATTGTGCCAGGCTGCCTGATCGCCTTGTGCAATTCGTCCCTTTGCACAAGGCGTTGTACAACGTTGTACAACGCCTTGTGCAAAGGGACGAATTGCACAAGGCGATCAGGCAGCCTGGCACAATGCCACCGCTAGAGGAGAGGTATTGTACAACGCCTTGTGCAAAGGGACGAATTGAGATGTAAGTTAAACTGTCTAATAATACTATTTTAATTAAAAAAAAGTGTAAAACACACACAAACACACACACATATATATATATAGGCAAGGTATGTAGTCCATACGTTGCCTATTAACCCTTTGGGTACCAGAGGGGTAGGAAACATGCTAAGCAATGCTTTCCTACCTCTCTGGTACTCAAAGGGTTAATTGTGGAATAAAAGGCAGATTTGTCCACTACATGGAAGTCCATGAGGTGGATGTGGATGGGGTTAGTATGTCCCATATATGCAATATATGTGACATACTAAGGGGGGGATGTGGAAGGGGGCATTGTGTAGTGCTTGGTGTACTAGTTTTATTGATTTTAACCCTTTGAATGCCACAGGGGTGAGCAGTGCACATCCCTATGGCATTCAAAGCTGTCCATGGTGCTGAAAGCATTCTCTGTGTTCCCCTAGTGGCTGGGTAGGGAAAAGCACAGAGAATGCTGTTCAGAACTGGAGACGTTGGTTTTCTACTCTTACTTGTGGGCTGTACTCCAAAAAAAAATAGGCGTTAGATTTCTGGAGAGAAATGTTGCAATTTAACGCGAGTTAGCCCTAACTCCAACATTTGAATAGCTTTTGGCATCGTTTGTACATTATCCTCTATGGGTGAGATCTTGCTGTTCTGGCGACAGGCGATGTCTGTTTCAGAACTGGCGTCGCTTGTTTCTAGTAGAACATTTGCATTGCTCAATTGACATAAAAACCAGCGTCTCCAGTTTTTTCTGGCGACGCCAACATTTGGATCGAGCCCTAAATTGGCTAACATTTGAATCTAGATGTACTCTTCACAACCATTTATAAACAACAGGCAAGTAAACAAAAATTAACAAAGTGAAATTGGAGAGAAGAGATTAAATATTACAAGTATAAAATTATTTTGCTAATCCACCATATTTAGATGTTATATCTCACCTGGTTTCTGACTACCTGTATCTCCTCTCCCCTGCTATCCTTGTACCATGCATGTCAACATGAACATATTACTTCTACCTGTTCTAACCATTCTACTTTTAATACAGATTTTCCGCACCAGCACCATAACATAATAATCCACCATGGACTCCTGCATACATGTGCACTGCCCTCTGAATGCTGGTGGTGAGTATTAAAAACAAGCTCACCCAGCCCCAATAATTGTAGTAACCGACGCACCCTTTTACTATATGCTCACTGCAAACAACTCACAAAATTGTAATGCATTTTATTACTTGCCTTGGCAAATGACATAGGAACAAACACTGGCCCTCAAATAGCAGTAAATGTCAACTTCACCTTTAAAAAATGTCTCTTTTTTGGCAACTGCAACATACACAGTATATTGCCCAAAATGGATGAACTAAAAGCATGGTATTACGCATAAACGCCAAAAATTCTTATTCTTACTGAATCCTGGTTAAACTCTAAAATACCTGATGCTGCTGTTGCCATACATGGCTTAGATCATGCTTTAGAAAAGACTTTAATATTACATAATATTAATATTACATGGCTTAGATCATGCTTTAGAAAAGACTTTAATATTAATTGGCTAGACACCAGGAATGAAACATTTTGTTCATTGTTTACAACATTGAAATTATCACAGCTAGTATCCTCCCCTACTCACGTTAATCTTAAAACATCCAACCATACCCTGATAGACTAGATTCCTTCATCCTGCACAAGCAGAATCCAAGATTCAGGTGTACTAGCAAACATGTTTAGAGAACATTCCATAGTTTACTGTGTCAGCAAAATAAAACCAGTGAAATCATGTTCCGAAGTCATACTCACAAGATCATTTACAAAATGTAATCTTCAGTCCTTTCTAAATGATTTAAGAAATTGTTCATGGCATAGAATACACCTAATACCTGACCTAGACTCATCAATTGACTTTTTTAACTCAGAATTCTTCCAGGTCTGTAATGCCCACTAAGGAAGGTCAGGGTTAGGGGAGCACATCTACCCTGGGTCTCAGCTGACATGATTCGATTATACAGTTTCAGAAATGCCGTGTGGACAAAATGTAAACAATCCGGCTCTGCTTATGATCACACTATATACAGGCAATTAAGGAATACATACACAAAACAAACAAAATTAGCAAAAGCACAATATTTTACTGACAACTTGAACAATAACATTTCAAAACCAGCAAATTTTTGGAAGGTTATTGAAAACATATACAACCCCCCTAACCATTCTCCCCCATCAACTATAACAACAGACAAATAAACTATACAATGCCCCATAGCCATAGCCAATGCATTTAACAGCTACTTGGATTGCCACCACCCTGATTACACAAAAAAATGTAACCCTGAAGTTCAGCTGTGTACAGAACAGTCACTGACACCTGTTACCTGGTCCATTTATGCAAATGAATTCAATTTCATGTCAGTAAATGAAAGTGAAATTGTTACGGTTTTCTGACACACAGACCAGGCTATGAAGTAAAAACACAGTTTTATTGAACTGGATAGTAAAATAGTGCCCCTAAGGGCCAGTACAAGAATAACAGTAATGGTAACACTGACAAGTGAATGCACACAATGATATAATGGAGAATAACCCCGAAGGGTTAATAGGTGCACAACAGCAGAGAGGATCAGGATAGGCCAACGCCCAGGATATATCGAACAGTCTCTAGCAAGTAATGATAGAAATGGTGTCTGACTGAATACACTCTCAAGTAGAAATAGGACTGCGCCCTTATGACCAAAGCTGAACCAATACCACCTCCGTGGACTGTCTGGGAATACTACTGCCAGTGCTGGAAACCAGAACCATAAACGCCCTTACTAGTTTACGTAATAACCCTGCGAGTGCCAAACAGATGGGGCCTGGACACCCCTTGAATGCCACAGTGAAGGTTACTGCACAAGCTGTATGGAGCCGGCGCACTAGAAGTGCGGCTGAAAGCGTATCCTCTATCGTGAATAGGCCGGAGCCAGAGCACCCCTCCGGTGCAGCTACTACTGTAGCGAGCGGACTAACAGACACCGAGCACCGGCCGTCGGTGCACAGAGGGAGCTCGTAAGATACAGAGAGGAACACCAATAAGTGGCTCAGCAGTTACCCATATACTTGGATATTACAGAAGGCACACCACGGAGACCAATGGCACCGCACGGGTTAAGTGGTTCGGTATGAGAAGGAGTGACAGCAACCAGCATAAGGCAGAGTACCCTAGGTCACAGCTTACTGCCGAGAGAGAGAAACAGTGAGTCTCTATACAGTTCAGAATGTCGCCGGAGCGACTGCAGAGAACTGGAACACCGGAACAGGAACCGGACAGCAGCAGACTTCACCAACGAGAAGCAGGTCAATCACGGAGCAGATTCAGCAGCCAGCAACGAGTCAGTTCACGAAGTCGGGTCCTCAGTCAGAATCGAGTCAGATCACGGAGCAGGGTCTTCAGCCAGAATCGGGTCAGATCACGGAGCAGGGTCGTCAGCCAGAATCGAGTCAGATCACGGAGCAGGGTCTTCAGCCAGAATCGGGTCAGATCACGGAGCAGGGTCGTCAGCCAGAACCGGGTCAGATCACGGAGCAGGAACCGCAGAGAAGTCAGGCAAGCCGGGTCGGTACACAGGAGATACTGGAACTAGCAACAAAGCGTAGGAACAGGAACACCATGAAAGGGCAACTGACAAGTGCCCAACCTCCAGCATATAAAGGAAGATCCTGGGCGGGCCAATCAGCTTCCTCCAGTGCATAGGTATACAGCCAAGATTGACAGCAAAAACACGGGGACCGTGATAGAAATTTATGATCACCTCTTCAACCCAAAAATGAAATCCCAATCTAGCCCTGACCAACTACCAGCAATCTTATTAAATCTCAGTGCCATGGTCACAGCCCAACAGATTGCAGCTTTAATTAATGCATTTTTGGCATCAGGGTATATGCCCAAAGCCTGTAAGGTGGCTAGAGTTTGTGGGGATAAAATGTAGTATAAAATTACAGACTAATATTCCTACTCCCCACTTTATCTAAAATCCTACAACTATATAAGTATTACCAACAGACCAGTTGTTCACTCCCCTTCAATCAGGCTTTCAACCAAATCACTCAACAGTCACGGCCCTCCTAAAAGTAACCAATAATATCCAGACTGGCGCCTTTAAGACTTTGGAATTTATTGTTTCCAACTTATCACTGGTAGATTGGATACAAAATGGTCTTCGGAGAATAACACAATTGATATGAAATAATCATGTAATAGATTTTGAAAGTTTGAGAACATCCTACAAGCTTAAAAAATCAGAAATGCTTAATTATCTGAGAGTAACAAACTATATTAAGAAAGAAATTCTGATGTCAGATAATGAAATTAATGAGTAGTTGGATGATTTCTTAGAAGGGAAATGGATAAATAAATTTGGAAGTAGAGCCTATGAGATGTTGAATAATTCCCCACCCTTTAATCAATGCAGACAAATAAAACTATGGGAAAGAGATTTTTTGTTTCAAGCCCCTGAAGAAAATGGTCGAAAGCAATGGAAATTACAAGGAAATCTGTTCATAGTACAAATTTGATGGAAATTTACTATAAATTAATTTTATGATGGTATTTGACACCGGAAAAACAGGGTGTTTGTATCCAGATCAGACAGGCAATTGTGGGAGATGTGGAATGACAGATGGTTCTTTCAAACACTTTTGGTGGGAATGTTTGTCAATACATCATCTGTGGGGAAAAACTGAAAATAAAATATCATCAATATTGAAGAGTGGGGTTATCTTAACTCCCAAAGTGGCACTATTTCATTTAGATTACTTAAAGATTAAGACGTCAGAATTAAAACTCTTGATTCATATATGTTTGTTGTTGTTGGAGACAGTTAGAAATTAGAGATCTTCAGACCCATTGAGTTGGGAAAAAATTGAGGCTCAGATAGAATATCAAGATTTAATAGAGAAAGGATATTATCTAAATAATGAGATATCACTTGATAAGTATTATAAAATTTGGGATAAATGGTTAGATAGAAATAGGAAAAGGCAACAACCCAAGGAGTGATGGTGGTGAGTAAAGAGTATTGGATTGTAATGTATCATTGTATGTATGTATGCACTTATATTTTGAAATAAAGAAAAGAACAAAAATATCCAGACTGGCATAGAAAATGGTGAACTCACTGGAGCTATTTCCCTAGATTTTGCCAAGACCTTTGACACAGTAGACCATAATATTCTTATAAGCAAACTCCAAAGCTCAGGATTGGGTAATAATTCTCTAAACTGGTTCCAATCCTATTTATCAGACAGAATTCAGTATATCTCAGCTGAAAATGAATCCCTTCCGCTTAAAGTAACATGTGGAGTTCCCCAAGGCTCCATTCTTGGCCCTCTTCTATTTTCTCTTTTTATAAATGATATGCCCATGATTTGCAAATCATCTTCAGTACACATGTATGCAGATGACACTATAATCTAAGCTAAAAAATCAAACATATTACAACTTGAAGCCATATTACAACATAATCTCTGTGAAGCTGAAAGATGGATAGCAAAAAACAAACTGTTCTTAAACACACACACAAAATGGTCACAATGATATTTGGCACAAAGCACAAACTGCGTAATCTCGACAATAAACACCTATCAATTGTAACAGAGTCTCATCTTAAATTGGCCACAGTGGACTCCTACAAATATCTTGGTATGTGGCTTGACCCCAACCTCACTTTTGGTCTTCTTACTGATAAATTAACCTCCAAACTTTATTCCAAAATAAGTACTCCCTTTAGAAACACATCATGTTTAAGTACCCTTGTGAGAAAATGTATTGTACAACAGATGTTGCTGCCAGTCATAGACTATGGGGATGTAGTATATGCTCCAGCGCCACAAATCCATCTTAGTAAACTTGACACTCTGTATAATTCATTATGCCATTTTATCCTCCAATGTAATTACACTACCCATCACTGATATGATTAAAGAACTAAATTGGTTAGCACTCTAATCTAGACGTGTCCTTTCTTGCTTAAGTAGTAAACAACCACTTCTCTGGAAAATTACCAGATTACCTGAGCAGTATGTTCACTCCAGCTCTCCATACTAACTATAACCTCCTCTCTGCTACTAACAATTTGCTGCATATACCACAATACAAGAAAGAAGCAGGACGATCTGCCTTCTCCTTCAGAGCTCTGAATGCCTGGAACAATCTTCCTGAAATAATCACATCTGCTCGCAGTCTAAAATCCTTAAAAGTAAATGCTTATTTAAATCTAAAAACAGTATGTAACTGTATATAATTTTAATATTTAATATGTATATATATATATGTGTGTGTGTGTGTGTGTGTGTATATATATATATATATATATATATATATATATATATATATATATATATATATATATAATAATATGTAATATATAATGTTTCTCAATTTGTGTAACTATGTAACCCTTTACTGAAAACTATCCAGGGCATACTTAAAAACGAGAGAAACCTCAATGTATTCTTTCTGGTAAGACATTTTCTAAATAAAAAAAATAAATAAATAAAGGGATGTAGTTAAAATTTTTAGTCATATTGATCTAAACAAAGCATTGTCCTCCTTTACTATAGACAAAACCAGCTTCCTTTCACATCTATGAATTTGTAAAGTAACTAAATTTGGTGGCACAAAGAGTAACCAGATATGTGAAATAAACAGAAAGGCAGTAGATTGTGGGATTGAGGACTTTATGTGTGTGGCTCTGGCATGGAAAAACTGCATAGAAAAGAAAAATATAAAATCAAGACTCTCTGATATTGTGGTCATGTAAAAGGCTTATTCCTTTTAATTATGAATGGGTGAAATGTTTTGCCTCAAACGTGAAACAAATGAAATAGCTTTTCTCACTGTATGGGAAATTTCCTGTGAAAAGTGTAGTTTTTCACTTTTCCACCTTTGTCATTACATTGCAATCAGTGGTCACAATGAATCCCCACCCCAACACACACACACATATAGAGTTTCCCTCATGTTCTCACCAAGATAAATAAAAGGGTTGTCAGTTTCTCCAGCTTGTCATTCTGTGTTTGCGAGATAGAAAAAGCAGAATACATTTGCTAGAGGAGATAGGTAAAAAGAGTAGAGCTAGAAATAACTTTTAGGAGTTTTGGTGGCAGTCAACTTGTTCTCTGTATGCAGAGACGGATCATCCATTATGGCAATCTAGACTACTGCCTAGGGCCCATGTCAATATGAGGGGCCCTGGCTGCATGTGATGGGTCACAGACAAAGGCTCTGCTAACATCTTGTGTCAGATGCCCTTTTAGTTGAAAGAGACCAGCATCATACAATTGTTCACACTTCCATTAGACCCACAATGCCAGAACCTGCTAGCAGCACTCTGTGCCAGAAGCACCAAATCAAGAAATATGGGGCCCCAAACTGGTACCTTGCCTAGGGCCCTATAGCCTTAATCCTGCTCTGTCTGTATGTAGGGTGTGTGGAGACTCTAGTGATTGTGGACAGGTAAAGGAGAGTTACTAATAAATGAGCAACTGTCAGACAGGTGATGCAAGTTCCTGCTGGCTGAGCCTTTGCCGTGACTGACTGAAAAGTGTACTTTTGCAGACTGGTACATTAGACACTCAAGAGACAGACAAGTACAACTGACTTAGTGCTCATTCCTACAAGGGTTTATAAAAGTATAGTGAAGAGGGTTGCAGTGCAATTTATCCCTTATTGCCAAATGCTTATTCTGAAGCTAACAGGTTTATCCTCAGCTTGTATTGCAAATATTAAGGCTGCAGTGACCTGGGGAAGAGAGATAAAGTTGATTTTGAAATTTTGACATTATCTGCGATAGATAGGCAAAGAGGGCAGATGAGTTGTAGTTGCAGGAAGTGTGTGTTATTATATTTTTTGTAGACACTACACAGTGACAGGCAGGGAGAGTTCATTAAAAATATATTTAAAACCTCTTGTCTGATAGGTAACAGAGACTGTAATTGAAACAGACAGTGACAGATACTAGAGACAGAGATGGATTTTCTACAGTATTTTGAGATGGACAAGACATTATTCCACATACACAAACAGTTCTATTGTGTTCTTTACTGTAAAAATTAACATTTCTTGGGTAAGGGGATGGGTAATGAGTAGGAGGACATGGTAGTAAAGTGGTAGACCAAACACTGACTGGGATCATGGTTACAGCATGTGTAATAAATAATGCATGAGGAGGTTGTTAGCAAAAGTGACATGAAAATTTCAGCTGTAGTACCTTGAGTCTGTAGTACTAATAAAACGTTTAAGGACACTGAATATGACAGTCAGATTCTAGTGTTAATGGCGCAGAGAAGGGTGCAGCAGTTAAATCTACTGCTGTGCTTGACATCTATCCATCCATTTTCAAAGTAGTGTCAAATTTTCGGAAAATCCCCCACAGGGAAAAGTAAAAAGAAACTGAGACTTCAAAAAGCCTAGAGGAATATGAACGTAGTGGGGAGGAAGTAGAATGTGATGCTGAAGATTTCTGAATTATTGATAATATTGTTGATCTACAATATACCATTGCCTGAAAAGGAGAACTATACCTGTTTAAAAAATATTTTTCAGATCAATTAGAAAGTCTGACTCTGGACAAGTAAAGATGGATTTAACTACACAATCATCCTGTCAGTCATCATCATCATCACCACCGCTTTCAAGTCCAGACCCCACCAAGTCGCACACATTATAGTTGAGTAAGTAACCACAAAAGGTCATCACCAACATCCACAAACCTAACTATTATGAGTGTTTCTGCTGCTGTTGACACTTACTGCTAGTACAATTGCAACATCTAGACGCAGTAGTAAAGGAACACCTCAATACTAGGGGTAGGTGAAAGGTCCTGTTGTGCGTAGCATGCATGTTTACAGAGGAAGAAGTTCTGCTTCAACTCTCTAAGGTAAAAACAGAAACATCTATGGGACCAGATTGATATACCCAAAATTATTAAAAGAACTGAAGAGTGTTCTGACAAAACCTTTAACAAAATTATTTAATCAGTCACTATCGACAGGAGTAGTTCCAGAAAATTAGAAGGTAGAAAATGAAGTACCGCTTCACAATAAAGGTAGCGGGTAAGAGTCTGGCAACTACAGACCATTAAAATTAAAGGAAACCATGTTAGGAATCACCTAACTCTTTTTATTGAAATCAATGGGAACATTGAATAGCATATGTTATTTTATTTCCCAAAGGCATAGTATAAAAGAGGTATGAGGATGCCTGTGTTGGTGGAGTGTGGGGAAAGTATCAGTTGAAAAGGGATGTTTTTTTTTGGGGGGGTGTTGTTTATTGCAATTGGGGGGACAGTTAATAAACAAATAAAAACTAAATACAATTAAAACAATATGCGGAATTGTGGAATTTGAGACTGCTGTTCTTGCTGCTGCTGAGTTGTTTAAACAGCAGGATGATTAGGCAGCTCAAAGGGAATGGGATCAACAACATCAGTAACATGGGTGATTATGATTATGGTTCCACTTGCCACTACTATCTCCAGTGATGTGCCTGAGGTGGTAGTAGTAGCACCACAACTAGCCCCCATCACTTCAGCTATATGTGGAGAAAAGAAGAAGTTGGCCAATAATGCTTCTCCACCTCCCCCCTCCAAAATCATGGGTGTGTTGTTACTATAATAGAAAATTTTCCCTTGAGAGTAGGAACTGTGCCTCTCATCAGCAACTGCAATGTGCACAGTGTGTTTGGTAAATAAGGGAAGGACTGGTAACAATGGACACATCTGCAATCACATCAAACACTCTGTCCACACACCATGATACTTATGGTCCCCAATCAGAAATCTCCCCACCAGAAACCAAGTGCTGCAGACCCTATCATGTTGGTGGTAGTGGTCGCTTCCTCCTCCTCAGACTCACTGGACACATAATGGTCCTTCCATGTCCTCCTTTTATTGTTATTAAACTTGCTCATAGTGATAGCAGTCACTATGAGCCTCTTCTGCCTCAATTTTGCAAACCAACTCACAGCACAACAGTGTAGCACCTCTCAGTCTGTGGCTGCTTATATTGTGTTTTACTTCCTTGAAAACACCGCGATTTTATAGAGAAAAGACAAAAAAACATGATTAAAGGTGCAAGAACCTTCTACCCATTGAAAAAATAGTGAAACATTTTGGCCAGTTGTCAAAACGCTTTATTCAAAGTGGATTTTCCCACACAAAAAAACTGACAACCATGTGGTGTTCTTGGATTTTTTTGCGGGAACCAAACGGGACCTTTTGCCCATACCTATTCACAATCATATTTATGACACATCATGAGTTACCATCTCATCAAATTATGTCCTGTATTAACTCTCAGAAAATCTGGTTTCAAAAGCTAACCTAACATACACAAGAAACATTCTGTATTATACTAAAAATGTGTATACAAGCATAAAAATATTAGTACCTAAAGGATATCTCACAAAACAGTATATTCCCAAGCATTTATATCTTCTTTTTTGTTCCATTTCCAAAATAATATTTGCACTACATTAGAAAGAACTGCACTGGAGATGCCTCTAGAATTCAAGGAGTTATTTACGATTTAATTATGTAGGACAAATGTAGAAAATTAAGATAAGATAATTCTAATTAACTTTTTTATAGCTACAAGAATATTAGACTGAATTCAAATAAATAACTAGATATTAAAGGGGAACTATCACCCCTATACAGGTTTGCTCATAATTAACTTGATACAGAGATAAACTGTAATATTAGCCTTATTTTGTAATTCAATGCATCCTATGGCAAAATTAAAAGTTTAAAAAATTAGCCTGTGCCTTACTTACAGTCAGATTTCAGTTACAGCTCTGCACCACAGGCTGTCAATCTTCATCTGTTCCCAACCTCCTCTGATGATGGAGGATTTCTTAGTGTAAGGTAGATTGCTCTCTAGCCAATGAGAGTGCTCCAGCTTACATTGAGAAGATTGACAGGCTGCGGTGCAGAGCTCTAACTACAGACTGTCCAGAAGTAAGGAAAAGTCTAATTTTTAAAACTTTAAATTTCACCATAGAATGCATTGCATATCAAAATAAGGCTAATATTACAGGTTATCTCTATATTAAGTTCACTATGAGCCAGACTTGTATAGGGGTGATTGTTCCCCTTTAAACTATATATTTTAATGTAAATTTCTTATGTGTTTTAATACATTTTATTTGTTAATTGCCTTTTAACAAAATGATACAGGATCCTTTTTGCAATAAATTAATGTCAAATGGGTATTAAATAACAATAAATTCATGATAACTAACAGTTTAATTAAAAACTGAACAAATATTTTTAGTTGCTGAGTTGCAGTAATGCAAATGGCCACTTCACATTATTGGGCACTAGATGGCAGCAGCATCTAATAATACATTTCTTTCCTCAAACAAAATTGCACTAAAGAAAATAAACATTTAGAAGAGTTTATTTTACATCTACACTGTGAGTGACTTAGGACAGTGGTTCTCCACCTGTGATACTAGTACCCCAGCAGGTATTTGGCACAGAGTCAAGGTATAGCTGCCATGAGGAGAAAATTTCCACTTTATGTATTTATTTAGAAAATGTTTTACCAGCAATTTTACATTGTGATTTTTCTTGTTTTCAAGTCTGTCCTGGAGTGTTTTTACAGTAAAGAGTTACATATTTACACAAGTAGAGAAACATTATATACACACATAAACATCAAAATGTATATACAGTACATAACATATATGGGGTGCCAAAATCCCTTAATAATTATAACAAAACAAAGAAATAAAAAGAAAGGACATACAATGGCACTTGACTACAATAAATACTAGCTACAAAACTATAAAAATATTTACTTAAGTATCTAAAAATAATAAAAAATAATTTATAAAGAAAAAATAAGGTTACAGTAAGATGTAAAGAGCATTAGACCACCACATTCCCAAACCAACATATCCGTAGTGTAGAAATCTAAATAATCAACTGCATAATTAATTAAAAAATAATAATAGAAATAAAAATATGCTAATACTGGAGCCAGTGGAAAAGTCATAAGATTAATGATTCATAATAAAAGCAGCTCCAATTAATCATCATAGTATTTGGACTTTGGAGAGTGTTATTTTAATTCTGTCAGAGTTGTAGTTCAAGAGTAATTCAATGACAGTGTCCCCCTCCTGCCCATTTTACTGATGTAACACTGCTCAGCCAGAGCAGAAGGGAGGTGCCCAGGTAGACTGCAGAGAGGGACAATCTTCAATTAAGATAAGGGAAAAACCTGAAAAACTTGTCAATGGGGGCATGGCTTTTATTGTTCTCATAGGAAGAAGATTGTCCTCTGCTGTTATCTGTCTGGTCTATGGACTGCATTCCACATCTGAGAAGAGATGGCTTACACTAGGTAAAAGGGGCGGGAGGGGGAAACTTTGCTTGTGAACATCTCTCAAACCATAAAGGTTTGAGAGATAAGACTTATACCGTTCTTCATGTTTTTTTAATGCGTACAAAATAAAATAACGATAAAACGAAGTATTACTATGCCTTTAAATGAATACCATGGAAATATGATGATGGTTGATGGAGATGAAAAATAAAATGAAAATAATGCCCATTTATGTAATGAGGTAACGGAATGATTAATGGCCAACAGTACCTTCCATTTAGTCATAGACTGGCACATAAAGATGGTTATATGACAAATGGAGACATATAAATTATCAGTAACCAGTAAATCTATATAGTCTCATAACATCCGCTAATACACATAGAGCATCCCGCAACTGAGTCTCGTTGGCGTCTTAAGTCACAGCATAGCCGAGGTCACATGAAAGAGAAAGGGAGAGCTCTTACCTTTCTTCCTCCAAAACTTCAGACTTACAGTTCTATGGCCTCATATTCAAATAACTGCCACTCAAAAGTTGCCGTAATACCCAACCACATCTCCAACATAATATACTGTGCCAGATGTTTCTTTTAATCAAACACCATATCACTATCTCAGCATGAGTAAAATCTCATTCACATGTGTCCCCACAAACAGCTCTGTGATATGCATAAATAAAAGGTACTGAAAATCCCACCAGACTTTCAACGTGTTTCGCACTCAACATCTCGGGCTTTCTCAAGGAAATATATTGTATGTCTGGGTTTCACTTGATTTAAACATCACAACCGGAGGTGATGTAATGGTTAACATGACTCCAAAGTGATGCCTTTGTTTACAATGTGAGTTAAACACAAAAGAAAAGAGGAACAACTCTGGAGTAAACCAACTGTACCAAAGGGGATAAGAAAAAAAAATCCTCAAATTCTCATTAACCCCTTCGCGACACAGGACGTACATGTACGTCCTGTGTGGCTGTCACTTAGTGACAGAGGACGTACATGTACGTCCCGGAAATTCGGCTCCCCGCGCGGCTGCACGCCATTCGGGGACGCCGGATTCTTTTAGAAAAAAAAAAAAAAAAGTTAGACGGACGTTAAGTGACGGCCGCATGCAGAGGTTAATTTAAATAGTGAATTTAAACCCTTGAATGCTAGGAAAGCAAGGCATTGGATTATTCTCTAGCTTTCAAAGGGATTAAAAGCCCCATTAAAATCTAAGGGGACTGATTTTTTCCCCAGTGGTGCAGTTGGTTTCTATCTTTGTAATGTGCCTAAGGCCTTTAGGGCCATATTTATCAAACCAAAAGTGGGGCAATTGTAAAGTGGAACAACTGAATAAAGTTTATCAAGTGAAAACTCTTGTTTCTCTCTGTGGGGCTTTTCTTTGATAAATATGAAGCAGCTGGTTTTCTCCAGAATTATCCTACTTTTGTTTTGTTATATGTGACCCCTGGAGCTGTTTAACCCCTTAAGGACCGGGAAAATCTGAGTTTGATTTGACTTAAGGAACGGAGCAATTTTGACTTTTTTGACTATGTCTTTGTTCAACCATATTTTCTCTTTAATTCCTTTTGTGCACCCACATAAATTATATACTGTTTTTTTAAGCACAAGTAGGGCTTTCTTTTGATACCACAATTATATGAATACCTCATTGTTTAATTTGATTAAAATAGAAAAAAAGAGGAAAAAAATTGAAAAAAAACAACATTTTGCTTATATTTTCGTGTCAGGATTTGCATACAATTAGTTTATGACAAAAAAATACCCCTAAATATATTCATTTGCTTCTCCTGAATATAAGAATACCCCATATGCCTAGTATTTCAATCACTTCCTCACATTTACAAGGTAAATATTACAAGATGGATGCCATTATTTCCAACTTGTAATTTCTCAACAATTGGCATGTGAGCATCATAGCTTAGCTGACGGTGCCAGAACCAAAAATGTCCCACAAAGGTATATGTTTCTGAAAACTACACAATATAAAGTAAATAATCAGGAGAATTTTGGAGTTTTTCATGCAGCTATTTTTCCAGAAAAAATTTTCAAAATTGTGGTAATATTTTGTTTTTTTGCAGTTTTCACACTTACATTTCAATACTACTGTTGATATGAAGCACATGATAGGTGAAGATTTTTAAAAATGCATTGTTTAGTGTTCAGCTCCTTCTTCTGAGTACGGCAATACCCCATATGCATAGGTTTCTCAAGGTTTGGGAGAGCTACGGGGCCCAAATTGGAACATGCGCGTTTCCAGTTTCACACTTTGAATTTTCACAGCTTGCATCACTGGTGCCATGTCTCATTTGGGGCTGTGTAACAGTGCTCCACTCTAAGATTTCCCCCCAAAAGTATATATTTTTGGAAAGTAGACACCCCAGGCTTTCATTTTATGTATGTTTTCAATTTTTTTACGCAGCCATTTTACCACCAATCGCTCGTAAATCTTGACGTAAGTTAAAAAAACAGCGTTTTTCACACTTGCACTTCAATGTTGATGTGAATTTCAAGCACATGATAGGTGAAGATTTTTAAAAATGCATTGTTTAGTGTTCAGCTCCTTCTTCTGAGTACGGCAATACCCCATATGCATAGGTTTCTCAAGGTTTGGGAGAGCTACGGGGCCCAAATTGGAACATGCGCGTTTCCAGTTTCACACTTTGAATTTTCACAGCTTGCATCACTGGTGCCATGTCTCATTTGGGGCTGTGTAACAGTTCTCCACTCTAAGATTTCCCCCCAAAAGTATATATTTTTGGAAAGTAGACACCCCAGGCTTTCATTTTATGTATGTTTTCAATTTTTTTACGCAGCCATTTTACCACCAATCGCTCGTAAATCTTGACGTAAGTTGAAAAAACAGCGTTTTTCACACTTGCACTTCAATGTTGATGTGAATTTCAAGCACATGATAGGTGAAGATTTTTAAAAATGCATTGTTTAGTGTTCAGCTCCTTCTTCTGAGTACGGCAATACCCCATATGCATAGGTTTCTCAAGGTTTGGGAGAGCTACGGGGCCCAAATTGGAACATGCGCGTTTCCAGTTTCACACTTTGAATTTTCACAGCTTGCATCACTGGTGCCATGTCTCATTTGGGGCTGTGTAACAGTGCTCCACTCTAAGATTTCCCCCCAAAAGTTTATATTTTTGGAAAGTAGACACCCCAGGCTTTCATTTTATGTATGTTTTCAATTTTTTTACGCAGCCATTTTACCACCAATCGCTCGTAAATCTTGACGTAAGTTAAAAAAACAGCGTTTTTCACACTTGCACTTCAATGTTGATGTGAATTTCAAGCACATGATAGATGAAGATTTTTAAAAATGCATTGTATAGTGTTCAGCTCCTTCTTCTGAGAACGGCAATACCCCATATGCATAGGTTATTCAAGGTTTGCGGGAGCTATGGGGCCCAAATTGGAACATGCGCGTTTCCAGTTTCACACTTTGAATTTTCACAGCTTGCATCACTGGTGCCATGTCTCATTTGGGGCTGTGTAACAGTGCTCCACTCTAAGATTTCCCCCCAAAAGTATATATTTTTGGAAAGTAGACACCCCAGGCTTTCATTTTATGTATGTTTTCAATTTTTTTACGCAGCCATTTTACCACCAATCGCTCGTAAATCTTGACGTAAGTTAAAAAAACAGCGTTTTTCACACTTGCACTTCAATGTTGATGTGAATTTCAAGCACATGATAGGTGAAGATTTTTAAAAATGCATTGTTTAGTGTTCAGCTCCTTCTTCTGAGTACGGCAATACCCCATATGCATAGGTTTCTCAAGGTTTGGGAGAGCTACGGGGCCCAAATTGGAACATGCGCGTTTCCAGTTTCACACTTTGAATTTTCACAGCTTGCATCACTGGTGCCATGTCTCATTTGGGGCTGTGTAACAGTTCTCCACTCTAAGATTTCCCCCCAAAAGTATATATTTTTGGAAAGTAGACACCCCAGGCTTTCATTTTATGTATGTTTTCAATTTTTTTACGCAGCCATTTTACCACCAATCGCTCGTAAATCTTGACGTAAGTTAAAAAAACAGCGTTTTTCACACTTGCACTTCAATGTTGATGTGAATTTCAAGCACATGATAGGTGAAGATTTTTAAAAATGCATTGTATAGTGTTCAGCTCCTTCTTCTGAGTACGGCAATACCCCATATGCATAGGTTATTCAAGGTTTGCGGGAGCTATGGGGCCCAAATTGGAACATGCGCGTTTCCAGTTTCACACTTTGAATTTTCACAGCTTGCATCACTGGTGCCATGTCTCATTTGGGGCTGTGTAACAGTGCTCCACTCTAAGATTTCCCCCCAAAAGTATATATTTTTGGAAAGTAGACACCCCAGGCTTTCATTTTATGTATGTTTTCAATTTTTTTACGCAGCCATTTTACCACCAATCGCTCGTAAATCTTGACGTAAGTTAAAAAAACAGCGTTTTTCACACGTTCACTTCAATGTTGATGTGAATTTCAAGCACATGATAGGTGAAGATTTTTAAAAATGCATTGTATAGTGTTCAGCTCCTTCTTCTGAGTACGGCAATACCCCATATGCATAGGTTATTCAAGGTTTGGGAGAGCTATGGGGCCCAAATTGGAACATGCGCGTTTCCAGTTTCACACTTTGAATTTTCACAGCTTGCATCACTGGTGCCATGTCTCATTTGGGGCTGTGTAACAGTGCTCCACTCTAAGATTTCCCCCCAAAAGCATATATTTTTGGAAAGTAGACACCCCAGGCTTTCATTTTATGTAGGTTTTCAAATTTTTTACGCAGCCATTTTACCACCAATCACTCGTAAATCTTGACGTAAGTTAAAAAAACAGCTTTTTTCACACTTTCACTTCAATGTTGATGTGAATTTCAAGCACATGATAGGTGAAGATTTTTAAAAATGCATTGTTTAGTGTTCAGCTCCTTCTTCTGAGTACAGCAATACCCCATATGCATAGGTTTCTCAAGGTTTGGGGGAGCTACAGGGCCCAATTTTGAACAAATATTGAATTTTCAAGTCCTGCTTAACTGGTGCCATTACTCATTTTGGGCTAGGTTCCAGTGCTCCACTTTAGGATTTCCCTCCAAAAGTGTATATTTTTGGAAAGTAGACACCTCCAGATTTCATTTTAGGTGTGTTTTCAAATTTTTTATGCAGCCATTTTACCACCAATCACTCGTAAATCTTGACGTAAGTTAAAAAAACAGCTTTTTTCACACTTTCACTTCAATGTTGATGTGAATTTCAAGCACATGATAGGTGAAGATTTTTAAAAATGCATTGTTTAGTGTTCAGCTCCTTCTTCTGAGTACGGCAATACCCCATATGCATAGCTTTCTTATGGTTTGTGGGAGTTACGGGTCCCAAATTGGAACATGCGCGTTTCCAGGTTCACACTTTGAATCTTCACAGCTTGCGTTACTGGTGCCATTTCTAATTTTGGCTGTGTAACACTGCTCTTTTTTAAAATTTCCCCCCAAAAGTGTATATTTTTTGAAAGTAGACACCCCAGGCTTTCATTTTAGGTGTGTTTTCAAATCTTGCAAACAGCCATTTTACCACCAAGCCTGTGAAAACTTGACGTAAGTAAAAAAATTCAGCATTTTTCACGCTTTGCCTTCAATGTTGATGTGAATTTCAAGCACAGAACAGGTGAAGATTTTATAAACTGCATTGATTAGTGTTCGGCTCCTTCTTCTGAGTACGGAAATACCCCATATGGATAGCTTTTTCATGGTTTGTGGGAGCTATGGGTCCCAAATTGGAACATGCGCGTTTCCAGGTTCACACTATGAATCTTCACAGCTTGCGTTACTGGTGCCATTTCTCATTTGGGCTGTGTAACACTGCTCTTTTTTAAGATTTCCCCCCAAAAGTGTATATTTTTTGAAAGTAGACACCCCAGGCTTTCATTTTATGTAGGTTTTCAAATTTTTTACGCAGCCATTTTACCACCAATCACTCGTAAATCTTGACGTAAGTTAAAAAAACAGCTTTTTTCACACTTTCACTTCAATGTTGATGTGAATTTCAAGCACATGATAGGTGAAGATTTTTAAAAATGCATTGTTTAGTGTTCAGCTCCTTCTTCTGAGTACAGCAATACCCCATATGCATAGGTTTCTCAAGGTTTGGGGGAGCTACAGGGCCCAATTTTGAACAAATATTGAATTTTCAAGTCCTGCTTAACTGGTGCCATTACTCATTTTGGGCTATGTTCCAGTGCTCCACTTTAGGATTTCCCCCCAAAAGTGTATATTTTTGGAAAGTAGACACCTCCAGCTTTCATTTTAGGTGTGTTTTCAAATTTTTTACGCAGCCATTTTACCACCAATCACTCGTAAATCTTGACGTAAGTTAAAAAAACAGCTTTTTTCACACTTTCACTTCAATGTTGATGTGAATTTCAAGCACATGATAGGTGAAGATTTTTAAAAATGCATTGTTTAGTGTTCAGCTCCTTCTTCTGAGTACAGCAATACCCCATATGCATAGGTTTCTCAAGGTTTGGGGGAGCTACAGGGCCCAATTTTGAACAAATATTGAATTTTCAAGTCCTGCTTAACTGGTGCCATTACTCATTTTGGGCTATGTTCCAGTGCTCCACTTTAGGATTTCCCCCCAAAAGTGTATATTTTTGGAAAGTAGACACCTCCAGCTTTCATTTTAGGTGTGTTTTCAAATTTTTTACGCAGCCATTTTACCACCAATCACTCGTAAATCTTGACGTAAGTTAAAAAAACAGCTTTTTTCACACTTTCACTTCAATGTTGATGTGAATTTCAAGCACATGATAGGTGAAGATTTTTAAAAATGCATTGTTTAGTGTTCAGCTCCTTCTTCTGAGTACAGCAATACCCCATATGCATAGGTTTCTCAAGGTTTGGGGGAGCTACAGGGCCCAATTTTGAACAAATATTGAATTTTCAAGTCCTGCTTAACTGGTGCCATTACTCATTTTGGGCTAGGTTCCAGTGCTCCACTTTAGGATTTCCCCCCAAAAGTGTATATTTTTGGAAAGTAGACACCTCCAGATTTCATTTTAGGTGTGTTTTGAAATTTTTTATGCAGCCATTTTACCACCAATCACTCGTAAATCTTGACGTAAGTTAAAAAAACAGCTTTTTTCACACTTTCACTTCAATGTTGATGTGAATTTCAAGCACATGATAGGTGAAGATTTTTAAAAATGCATTGTTTAGTGTTCAGCTCCTTCTTCTGAGTACGGCAATACCCCATATGCATAGCTTTCTCATGGTTTGTTGGAGTTACGGGTCCCAAATTGGAACATGCGCGTTTCCAGGTTCACACTTTGAATCTTCACAGCTTGCGTTACTGGTGCCATTTCTCATTTGGGCTGTGTAACACTGCTCTTTTTTAAGATTTCCCCCCAAAAGTGTATATTTTTTTAAAGTAGACACCCCAGGCTTTCATTTTAGGTGTGTTTTCAAATCTTGCAAACAGCCATTTTACCACCAAGCCTGTGAAAACTTGACGTAAGTAAAAAAATTCAGCATTTTTCACGCTTTGCCTTCAATGTTGATGTGAATTTCAAGCACAGAACAGGTGAAGATTTTATAAACTGCATTGATTAGTGTTCGGCTCCTTCTTCTAATTACGGCAATACCCCATATACATAGGTTTGTCGGGGTTTTGGGGGAGCTACTGGGCCCAGTTGGAACATGTTAGTTTCCTTTTACAGACATGCCATTTTTACAGCTGGTGCCTTGTCTCATTTCGGTCTGTTTGGCAATGCTGCAATTAATTTTACCCCCAAAAGTATATTTTGTAGAAGAGTAGACAACCCTGGCTTTCATTCTATTTGCATCTTATCAATTTTTTCGCTGCCACTGTATCACCAATCCCTCCCAAAATCTGCAGTAAGGCAGAGAAACACCATTTTTCACATTTCTATTTTAGTGTTGCTCTGGATTTCAATCAGATGATATTTGCAGATTTTTTTTAAATGCTTTACATTAGTGGTGAGTAGTGTTGAGCGAGCACCCCGATGCTCGGGTGCTCGGGTGCTCTGACCGAGCACCCCCTGAGGCTCGAGTGCTCGGCCGAGCACCCGAGCCCCATTGACTTCAATGGGGCGACACCAGGCACCCCCTGCTCTGATGAGGGGAGGGTGCCTGGTCAATGCCCCCTTCATCTCCGCTATGCCCCCTTCATCTCCGAATGCCCCCTTAATCTCCGTAATGTCCCCCTTCATCTCTGCTATGCCCCCTTCATCTCCGCTATGCCCGTCTTCCACAATGTCCCCCTTCATCTCCGCTATGCCCCTCTTCCACAATGTGCCCCTTCATCTCCGCTATGCCCCTCTTCCACAATGTCCCCCTTCATCTCCTCTATGGCATAGAGGAGATGAAGGGGGACATTGTGGAAGAGGGGCATAGCGGAGATGAAGGGGCACATTGTGGAAGACGGGCATAGCGGAGATGAAGGGGGACATTGTGGAAGAGGGGCATAGAGTCTATGCCCCTCTTCCACAATGTCCCCCTTCATCTCCGCAATGCCCCCTTCATCTCCGCAATCCCCCGTACCTCCAGTCCCTGGTGGTCCAGCGGAGCGTCTTCGGATCTGTGCCTCTTCCGGCACAGATCCCCGCCACCCGAACATGGCGGGAGAGCACATGGCAGTACTCGACGAGTACCGCCATGTGCCGAGCAGAGCGATGCTCGAGCCGATCCGAGCATCGGCCGAGCACGCTCGCTCATCACTAGTGGTGAGTTACATTGTATGAGTACGGCAATGCCCCATATGCATAGGTTTGTCAGGGTTTGGGGAGCTACTAGGCCCAGTAGGGAACATGTGTGTTTCCATTATCAGAGATAAATTTTGATAGTGTTAGATCTAAGGAGGGATGTATTTTGAAAAATAAAAAACAGGATATTTCAGGGGGAAAAAGTGGCCAAATAATAAAAGAACCTTTACAGCACTACTGCATTGTGCCTGAATGGTATTCCTTGAAACAGTCACCAATGCAGAGGCCAGGTTTGGAAGGGCAATCAGGACAGTAAGTGGTGGTGTCTGTCCGTATTCCCTTTCTGTAGCAAACCCTGCAGCGCTTCTGTGGTTTGTTCTTTTGGGGAGTTGGGGGGATTTTATAAATAAAATGTACTAACCCGGGTCTTGGTGGAATTATTTCAGACGCACCTTGAAATAAAAATATGGAAATAAGTTGTAGCTGGTACTGTAAAAAGCTACATCTTTGATTGGGGTTTGCCAGCTTGAAAAGTAAAAATGAATTATGGACAGCAGTCTGCATCATATAGATGGTAACTTTTTTATACCATGCCCTACACTTCCTCATTGCGAGGTATGGCTGCATTAGTTGATCACTCAGATCAACTCCCCCCATGTTTTTATTATATTCCCTGATGCAGACTGGCTTTCTCATTACCACTGTCCTGCCACGAACAGTGACTGCCACAGATCTGTTCTCATGCATTGTGGTCAGCATGCAGACCTCTTTTTTGTCCCTAAACTTCACTGCCAGCAGCTCCTGTTGGCACAAAGATGAGGACGTCCCAGTTTTTAATTTGGTATCTATGAGTGTTTTGGGAAACTCCCTGCAATTGCGTCTGACAGTGCCACAGGCCACGGTGTCAAAATAAAACAGAGACCTAAATAAAAGGGGGCTGGTGTAATAATTATCAACAAATAATTTATAGCCTTTATTTAATAAGGGGTAAATTAAATCCCAAACTATTTTCCCACTTATTCCCATAAATTCGGGGCACCCAGGAGGATCAAGTTTGCTGTCCTTGCCCTCATAAATTCTAAAAGCCTGGGTGTAGCCTGTGGCACTTTCGCACAATTTATAAAATTTGACACCAAATTTGGATCGCTTTGAGGGGATGTACTGCTTGAACCCTAACCTGCCTTTGTATTTCATTAGGGATTCATCTACACTAATTTCTTTTTGGGGCATATACACTTGGGCAAACTTTTTCTGTAAATGGCTTATTAGGGGACGAATTTTGTATAGTCTATCATACTGGGGGTGTTCTTTTGGGGGGCACAGGGTATTATCGTTAAAATGCATAAAGTGCAAAATGATTTCAAATCTGGACCTGGTCATAGTCTTGGGGAATATAGGGGTATCACATACGGGGTTTTTGCTCCAGTAGGATCGGATACTGGGCTTTTTTATTATACCCATTGCCATTATTAAGGCCCAGAATTGCTTAAATTCTATGAGGTCTATGGGTTTCCATATTTCTTCCTTAACTACAAAAGCTGTAGGGTTGGCGGCAGTATACTGGGCTGCATACAAGTTGGTTTGGGACACAATTTCCCCTAAAATGTCTTCCCCCAAAAATAAATCAAAAAAATTATCATAATTAAATCCCACAACATCAGTTTGAATCCCTGGGGTGCCTGTAAATTCTGGTATTTGTGGGCAAAAATTTATTGGGGATACCCATTCATTATGATCAGGAGTGGCTGGTGTTGGGGCATTTCTTTGGCCAGATCTTTTTGCAGGTGCTGGGGCAATTGCCAGGGCAGCTCTTGTGGCAGCACTTGGGGCATTCCTTTTGGCAGATCTTTTGACAGGATTTTTGGCAGATCTTGTGGCAGGATTTGTGGCAGGATTTGTGGCAGGTGCTGGGGCAGGATTTTTGGCAGGTGCTGGGGCAGTTGCCAGGGCAGCTCTTGGGGCAGTGCGTCTTTTCTTAATAGAAGGCCCAGCGTCGTCAGTAGAGCTGCTCTCAGTTTCTGAAAACTGCTCTATTTCAAAATCTGACGCAGTATCTGTTGCCTCTGAGTCAGATGCCAAAAAGGCATATGCCTCTTCAACGCTATAAGTGTGCTGCATTTTGCCCACTAAATTTTTTTTTCCTTACTCTAACGCTATCCCTAAACCTAACTCTAAGCCTAAAACTTACCCTAACCTACGTATATCTAGAACCTACCTAACCCAAGTAAACTACCTATCTAAACTATACTTATTATATATATATATTTTTTTTTTTAGTATTTTTTTTTATTTTTTGTTTTTTTTGGGGTTTTTTTTGTTTTTTTTTTTCTCTAAACCTAGATCTGTCCCTAAACCTTTCCCTAACACAAGTCTACACTAAACCTACCCACCTACCTACCTAAACTACCTAAATTATATTTAAATCAATTTTTAATTAAAAAAAAAAATAAATAAATAAAAAAAAATGTAAAAAAAATTAAAAAAAAATTCAGAGGATACAAGGGGGATGGGGGGTATCCCACAGATCAGCAGACGCTGATCTGTAGTTTATTGATCACTGTAAAAGTGATCAGATGGGGGGGAACTTGGTGATCACTGTAAAACAGTGATCAAAGGGTTAATTTTCTGTTTTAACACAGTTTGCAGGAACACTGGAACGCTGGATCGCAATCTGGCACAATCTCTCTCTGTCTCTCTCCACCTCAGCAGTGTGCAAGATGGAGGGAGACAGAGATATATGACAGGGACAGTATTTACAAATACTGTCCCTGTCAATCAGCATTTGCAACATGTGATTCGCTCATCAAGCGAATCGCATGTTGCAACAAACTTTTTACTGGTTGTTACTAAGTGTCCCGGTATCGGGACACTTAGTAACAAGCAGCCCGCGCTCTCCCATCGCTCCGTGCGGCCGCGATGGGAGAGTTTAACCCTTGACGTACCGGGACCGTCAAGGGTCGTTGAATCACATTTACCCTTGACGGTCCTGGTACGTCAAGGGTCGCTAAGGGGTTAATGTTATCAGTGTTCATGAATATTATTTTAGAATGACACTATAAAGAGTAATAGTGTTATGTGTCTTTACTCAGATAACTACACAGACTAGTCACATTCGTGACATACACAACCAATGTGCTTTTCTAGAATTATTAATCCTTTAAGTGCCAGAGAGATTCCTTTCTGGCACTTAAAGGGTTAAAGAAATAGTAACCCTTTATTTTGATATATGCAAGTACATAGTATGTCCAGTCAAATTACCTATGCTTTTTATTTTTATTTTATTTTATTTTCACTTATTTTTTTATACTTTTGGGGCTCAATTCAATAGTCTCTGTCACCAAAAAAACAGATGACATCATTTTTTCAAGCACGGTAAGCTATTCAGTTATCTGTCCTATGAAAAAAGGTGGCAAAAAAAAAAAAACAACCTGCTGGCTGCTAAAGTTGGATGTGTTTAACCCATTCAAAATTGTAAAAAATATCACACCGTGCAATCCAGCAACTGAAATGAGAAAAATGTGTAAAAAAACATCCCCAGTGAATGTATTGAAATGGGACCCTAAGCCCCATATCAATACATCCAAAGTACACCCAAAATGTGTCAAAAGTTAGTAGAATTAACCCAATGACTGCCAGTGGGGTATGCTTACCCCACCAGCACTCATAGGGTTAACCCGACTAAGTTACAAAGCAACAGCCCCTGCAAAGTAACACTTACCATTAATCCAGATGTCCAATGGAGTCTTCAGCACAATGATCAGCTACTGTACATCTTCGTTCTTCTCTCTTCTGTCTTCTTTCTTCAGTCTTTTTTCATGAAACCTGTTAAATCATAAATAAGTGTTCCTTAACCCTCTGCTCTGCAATGCGTTGTGTACCCCTCTGGTACTCAAATGGTTAAAAAGAACCCACACATCTCTGCATAATTTAACCCTTTGAGTATGCAACAAATTGCAGAGCAATGCTTTGCATACCTCTCTGGGGCACAAAGATGTGCAGGTCAACAATGTCAGAGCAGTCATGTGCTGTCAATGATGTAAAGTTCCCAACAGCAGTGCTCATGTGCTCATTATGTATATGTATATATATATTTTGCATATCCGCAAAATATTGTCCCTAAAAAAATATATGTTACTTTTCCTTTCTCCGACACTGAAATGCAGAAGGCGCACCCCCCTAGTACCACACGGACTGATGCTTGATCCATTGTGAGGGAATTTGAACAGAGACTGCCTTCTTAAATTCTCTCACAGCTATTGTCTGGGATGTGTGCTTACGTACCTCCCAGCCGATCAGCTTTGAACAGGTTCCTCCAATCCCCTGCTTGAAGATGATTGGCTGAGAGGTGCATAAGCAATGGCTGTGAGGGAATTTGACACACAGACAGCCCATATATAAAGGCAGTCTCTATTCAAATTCCCTCTGCATTTTGCAGCTGCTGTCATCAGTCATAGGGGACTTGATGGGGCTGGTAGAAGCACTATCTGCTGTTTAGCAAAATGTTGTGATGTTGCTGAGGGTATTTTCGCCAAAGGCCTTGGTCTTTTCATACAAATGCTTAGCATGTACAATGTGGAATTCCTCTTGGAAAGGACCTCTATTGTGAGCTGGTGGTAGGGCAGGTGGTTAAATTTGATTCATACCTTCAGCAACATTTCCTACGAAAAGTGCAATTTTTCCTCTCTTTTCATGCCTTGTCCCAGTGTAATGATAGCCATAGGATCTCACACACTGACTTCACCCATATCCCACTGGGGCCATAAAAGCACACATACTTCCCCCCTAGCCTCATCCCTACTCACTGGCAGCCATATAGTTTCACTTACTTATCCCGCTCAATGTCCCATAGTAGCCACAGAAACACACTGACCCCCTCCCATTTGAATTAGTGCACTATTAGCCAAGAACTACATAAACTGATCATTCCAACAGAACTGGAAGCTAGAGAAACACACATACTGACCTGCAAGTTAAAGCCTTGTTGTCCTACTGCACTTGTAGCCATAGAACTAAACATACTGAATCTGAACCCCAGCAGGTGTCTCGGGCATAGGCAGAAAGCAGCTAAGGAATTTTTTCTGGCTTAGTGTAAAGGTAGAAATTTTATTGGGCTTTTAGATTATAGAGGTTCCAGAAAAGTTTCAGAGGAATAAACTGTCCTTTTCATTAAAATGTGCACTGATTTTGTTGTGATATTTACAATTTCTCTGGGGGTTTTGGATTTTGTGAGGCATTGGTGACTACTTCCTTCCACAACATGACTAACCAGCAAAGTGGTCTCCTCAGAAGGTTTCAGTAGTTCACACAGTCACATATTAGTTGCCTTGATCAGGTGACAAGATGCCTCATCTAAAGCCTTCCACTTATGCGTTGTTTACTTGTTAATGGCCTCAATCTGCTTGTAAAAATGCACTAGCATATGCAGTGTTGAGTTCTACCTGGTAGGGACCTTCATTGTTTAGTTGCTGATGGGGCAGGTGGTTAAACTCTTGGAACAAAATGTATTGTATGCACTGTAGGAGTGAATAAAATGTACAAAATTTAACACGTCAGTAAGAGCTTGGGATTCTAAGAAATTAGTACATTTAGGACATGTTTTGCTGGGTACATGTACCATGTATGCTGATTTCAAGGCATCTAGTATATTGGAGCTATTATCAGCAGACACAAAGTCAGCTTTCAATAAGCAGGGTACAAGTCATTCATTTATGACTTGCTGCAGTTTATCTAACACATCTACAGTTTGGCATAAAGTTGCATTTTGATGGTATGGGCTATCCTGTTGCTGACATTTTCTACTAGCAGTGATATCCTTCTTATGCATGCTGCTGCCACTGATGGAAAAGGTACCTAGTGAGCAGAAACAGTGACAGCGATAGTCATAAAGTCTGTACTCTGGCAACTTGTCCACTTTTTTGCCACAAAATGTTTCCAGCCATTTGCCCACTATAGAAACCATCTGCTTATAAAACTCTGGCACCACAATCCCTGAAAAATAACAGGCTCAGAAAATGCCAGTGGAATGAAACACATGACTTCAGCTCTTTAAAACATCTGTTTTCAAAAAACGCATAGGGCAGCATGTCGACTGCCAACAAGTCTGCCATTCTCACATTTCTGGATTATTTTGTGCAGTTTTTGACTTCTTTTTAAAAATTCAGATGGAGTGGGTTAGTAGAAGTATAATTGTATAATTTCGTTGTTCTAACAGCATGACTAGTGGTGGTGATGGGAGTATGACTCCTCCACTATCAGAGTCATCCTGTTCTGTGCTTTGGAACAGTAGAAGGAGACATGGAGTTATTGCAACTGAAGTAAACTGAAGAAAATGGTGTCCCACTCTCTGAGACAGCTACATTACAACAGTGGCCCAGTGCACTTTTAGGGGTGCTTCTACTGTTGTTAGTTTTTTCACAGCTGATGTACTGTCTGTATGCCTCTCAGTCAGAACTGTGGTTGTACTTCAGGTGGTAGCTCATTAGGTATGTGCCTACAAGGAATCCTGCTTTCCTCTTGCTCACATGTTTTTTTACATAGGCAACACATAGCAATATGTTTAGCTTTTGGATTGTTAATAAAGTATCCCCTAACTATATATTTAACTGAATGAAAGGTTCTTGAAGGACTGCTATGACTAGATGTTGCAGTAGTACTAATAGTATGTGTCAGTGATGCTATATTTTGAACAGCAGCATATTCACTCTTAACGAAGGTTGTGTATATTGATTACCTGTGTTAATACTTAATCAACAAAAGTGAGTATGACTGGGTGGGGAATGGACTTGGAAGTAGTGATGCTATTGATGATGACAGAGAATAATGTATTTTTCCACTTGAACTCTCCAGTGGTGGAAGATAAATCCTTTTCCTTTTATCTAATTTTGGCAACACCATCATCACTCTCACTCACTAGCACATCTTTATCAAGACAAGGGGAGGACAATGGATTGATACATTCTAAATCAACGTTATCATCAGCCACAACTGATCCCGCCCCCCACACTACTTTCATATTCTTCTAGGTTTTTTGAAATCTGAAAAAGTTTCATCTTACATTTCTACTTAGGCGGATTATAGAACATTGATCACTAGTTTGCACTGTGGGGTGCTAATGATACTATCTGACAGCATCTGGTACTCACTTCTATATCCTCCTCCACTGTGCTAACAATACTAGAATATGACTCATCTTTAGTATAGTGAACTACTAATGCAGTGATTATATTTTTATGTCATTATAAACAACTTTCTCGGGACAAGAATCATGATCGTCATAATTTACTGGACAAGCTGCAAGTAACCATGGTCACACAGCAGCAAAGTGGCCGCACAGCAGCTTCTGCAGGCATGCAGCACCACCTTGCATCAGTATATGCTTGTTCATTTTCTTGTTCTTGCACATGTAGGCATGAGTATGCGTAATTACACATTGAATGTCACATTCAAAACAAAGAGACAGGTAGAACGTATGATGTATGTAAGTCTGTGAACTATCTGTCACTTACCCAGTTAGGTAGGACCTTGGATCACCTGATTGGTGATTTGGGGTTTGTTTGTTTGCTTGTTTATGTACTTATTTATTTTGATTATCCCTTCCTATCCCCAAACTCAGAAAACAAATGGATACCACTAATACTCCTGTCAGTAATGGCAGCTACCTTTCATTGCCAGTCTCACTACATTAGATCGCAATACAAACTGAGATGCTTTCTTTCTCTGTACCAAGCACAGACTGACAATATGCAGGAAACTGTTTTTTAATAGTTAGCATGGTGGGGGAATACATTATTATTATTCTGCCTTATCTTCTGCATAGCACTCAAACCTCTCCACCTTCAATGCTCTTTCTGAAACTGACAGACTTATAGAATACTACAACAACCTCCTGTTCTCAACACTTAATCTGTATGTCCCCCTCCAAGCCCGTCACAAACACCCCTCAAACCCACACCCTTGGCTCAACTCACAAACACACTTTCTTCACTCCTGTACCGGCACTTCTGAACACCTGTGGAGGAAGTCCCACTCTCACGCAGACTTTATACACTAAAAATTCCTCCCATCCTGCTTCAACACTGCTCTATCCTCTGCAAAACGACACTACTCCTCCTCACTAATCAATACTCACAAATCTAACCCATGGCACCTCTTTTGTATCTTCAATTCTCCCCTTTCCCCCTCCCCTCCATCATTCCCCCTCCCCTCCCTAACCCCTCTAGCCTTTGCAGAGTTTTTCACACAAAAGATTAACACAATATATCAAACAATCCCACCCTTTCAGTTTCCACAATTGTATCTTCCTGATCCTCCATCCGACTTATTTGATTCCTTTACTTCAGTCACAGAATCAAAGGTCTCCCTTTTGCTGTCCACATCACCGCTCACCATCCCACCTCCTCAATCCTCTGTCATCCACGTTAGTTCCCATGCTAACTCGTGTATTCAACTCCTCCCTATCCTCTGGCATCTTCCCCTCCTCATTCAAACATTCAATAGTATCTTCAATCCTTAAGAAAAATTCATTAGACCCCACCTCCCAATCAAATTACCGCCCCATATCCCTCTTGCCTTTTGCCTCTAAGCTCCTTGACAGCCTAGCCTACTCTCATCTACTTACCTTCCTCAACTACCATAACACTCTGGATCCGCTGCAGTCTGGCTTTCAGCCCACGTTCTCTACAGAAACTGCCCTTATCAAAGTAACAAACGATCTCCACATTGCAAAAACCAATGGCCATTTCGCTCTTCTTATCCTCCTAGACCTATCAGCAGCATTCGACACAGTCGATCATACCCTTCTCTCCCAGGTTCTCCAATCACTTGGCATCTGCGGACTGGAACATTCCTGGCTTCTACCCTATCTCTCTCAATGGTCTTTCTCTGTGACATATGCTAACACCTCCTCACCTCTCAGTATGTGTACCCCAAGGCTCTGTTCTGGGACCTCTTCTCTTTTATCTGTATACACTCTCCCTCGGGCAAGTGATAAAACCCTTTGACTTTAACTACCATCTCTATGCAGAAGATACACAAATATATCTCTCAGCACTCTCAATATCACCTGAAATACAGCAGCGGGTCTCAGATTGCCTTAATGCCTTCTCTTCCTGGATGGATCATCGTTGCTTAAAACTTAACATGTCTAAGACTGAGCTCCTTATCTTCCCTCCTAAATCCTGCACAAACACCTCCTTTTTCTATAACTGTCGAGGGCTCCACAATTTACTCTGTAGACAAGGCCCGCTGCCTCGGGGTAACTTTGGACTCTTCTCTTTCCTTCACTACCCACATTAATGAAGTAACCAAAATTACTCTCGCACTCTACATCAAAAACCCTCATGCATGCTCTTATCCTTTCTCGTCTGGACTACTGCAACTCTTTACTTATTGGTCTTCCTGCTAACCATATCACTCCTCTTCAATCAATTCTTAATTCAGCCACCAGAATACTCTTCCTCTCCACCAGAACAGTACTTATCCCAGCACTTTTAAAATCACTGTCATGGCTTCCCATAAAGCAGTGTATCACATTCAAAATCCTCCTCATTACCTTCAAGGCTCTCCAACACTTGTCCCCACCTTATATATAATCTTTGATCTCCCAAAACATACCTGCCCTTTTAACCGCTGTTTCATGACTGAAAGCTTACTCTCTTGCTGCTCCCTACCTCTGGAACTCCCAGTATTCACCAAGCCTCTACCCTCAACAACTTTAAATTCAAGCTAAAAGAGCACCTTTAAAAAATAGCAACTGCGTAATATGAAAACATTTTCTCATGTGTCAAGAACTGCACTTCCTACTCTACCAGCTCGTATCTGTATGTCACCCATCCTATACTTAGATTGTAAGCTCTACAGGGCAGGGGCCTTTTATCCTAATGTATACTCACCTGTTCTTCCCCTTATGATTGTCTATATAAGCACTTAATCACTGCACTTATTGTACCCCTTCTATATCAAATGTAAACTGTAAAGTGGCAAGTACACTGGTTGGGTCTATATATATAAAAATATACAATATAATACAATTTCATTGCAATGGCAAAAAGGAAAAAACAGGACTTTTTGATGGAATTGTAGCAATGGTGTGAAGTAATGTTTTCCATGTTTCAGTTTTAAGGTGAAACATTTCATAATCCCAAATGCTACAGATGTTCCTGGTGCATTTCTTGTCATTAACTTTTCAAATGATCAACAAAGGCACAGATGTTTATATTCATCTGTAAAAGCTATGGGAGGATGCTAAATTGTTTTCCTTGTAAATATGACAAAAGCAATCATAATCTCTATTTGTTTGTGCTGCATTTTTAAAGCACAATTTTCTCAAATGCTATGTGTGTGTGTATCTATCTATCTATCTATATCTATATATCTATATATATATATATATATATATATATATATATAGATATAGATATATAGATATATATCCTATATAATAATTTGCTAAAATGTGTGTAACAACAAAGTCCTGCGCAGTAGAGACTGCTGTGCGTGCTGCAGTCATGTGAAGTAGAGACTGCCCGCACCGCGGCTGATACAGAGCTGGACGCTCCTTGGACGTCCCCCTGGCAGTGGGACTGGGGCACGTGTAACGGGCTCTTCAATTAGTGTATATATATATATATACATATATATATATATATATATATATACACATAGTCATAAGTGGAAAGCACTCACTCCTACAAAAACTCAAGCCCAGGTGCACAATCCCAGATATAGATACACCAACAATATACAATAGGGCAGCACCAGTGGGTCTTCTTAATCAACAAAAATACTTTATTTAAGCTACAGTAACCGTCAACGTTTCGGTCCTCACTGGGACCTTTCTCAAGACGTCTTGTGTAGTGCTACACCAATTACCATATTAGTAACTGAGGACCAAATAATCATTTGGCTTAACTGACATTTTGCTAATTTATATATTTATTTATTTATTTATTTATTTATCAATTAATTTTCCATATATTTCACCTTAAGAGGATTATTTATATCATTGTTGATTATATGCTTTAGATTATACTTTCTTGAATCACTCTGCTATTCCTTATTGCCCCATTCAGAATTATTGTATACTTCATATATAATCTCCATTTGTTTTACCTCTATATCTAGATTTAGTGTAGTCAGTGTCCTACAGTGAGCGCTTGTTTGTTTTTCCTAGTCTAGGGCTACAGTACCCATCATCCTAGGATGACCATTGCATGGATGAAGGTTGCCCACCCCTGATCTAGACATATGTACAGCATCACTAAAATCTCTCTCTACGGTGTGTTGCACACCCCTCTAGTCATTAAAGAGTTAAAGGGATAGTAATACTTAAAATGTAAAAAAAATGTATTGTAAGGTTTATCCGCCTGAGTAAAAGAAGGATACTCCCACTGCTGAGAGATATTTTATTAAAAAATGATAACAGCTCAAACTTGAATTTTTTAGGTGCAATATCACAGTGGCCTGAAAATTTACAGTGGTGCTGTTGCTACACCATCCTATGGACTGCTCTTGTCCATAGACCATTAATCTCCATAGGACGGTGTAGCAACAGCACCACTGTAAATTTTCAGGCCACTGTGATATTGCACCTAAAAAATTCAAGTTTGAGCTGTTATCATTTTTTAATAAAATATCTCTCAGCAGTGGGAGTACCCTTGTTTTATTCAGGGACATAAACCCTACAACATTTATTTTTTATATTTTAAATGTTACTATCCCTTTAAGATGTGTGCTTGCTTATTATTAGAAGGTGTTCCTTACCAGCTTAGGGTATTTAGTGATGACTGTTTCCACTTAAACTGCACTGAGATGTCTGGAACTTCAATCAGAACTTTCCAAAGATTGATCTGTGGTGTTTGTTTTGCAGAATGTAATTGACACAGGTGTAATCACCAAAAGAGAGGAGCACACCATATACACACCTGTATTGTTATTCACAGTTGATAGTTACCAGGGGCCACATTGTTTAGCTGTTTATCTTTATTCTTAAGAGCTTTGGAAACAAAAGAGCTCACTTTATTAAACCTCTTCACAGATACAATCGCAAATCTTCCACTTACTTATGTTGTCACTACCTAATCCAGTGATGAACATGAAAGAATCCATAAGATTTAAAGAACTAGTAAAAAAAATCTGAATATGTAATATTTAGAATGAGGCAAACTTTGGCTCTCTAGCTGTAGGAGACTACAGCCCCTATCATCCCCAATCAGGGAGCCCACATTTGCCTACCTAACCCAGATCTACAGCAAAAATAAAGCATCAGTCCTCAAGTTAAGGTGAACACAAATACCTTTAAATCAGGGGTGCTGATGAAAATGTCAGTCTATAGGCCTGCACAGGAGTCAGTGTAATCCTGCACTGTGTATTTTTTATGTGTCCACAATTTAAAGGTATATTTGGCGACCTTACCTGCAGGTTTTCAGGATTATCTTGATTGTGTGCAGTTGTGTCATTAAAGGATCCTTAATTATAGTAAGATCTCCTATACCAATGCAGGTAAATCCTGCGCTACTAGGGGTAATTGAGCACAGAGCACAGAGAACCAGGCTAATTTGTTTTTGGAGCACCAGTTAGTCAGCATCAAAGCAATCATTTTTATTGTTTCAGCTACAGAACTGATGAACAGGTAATATTTTTCTCCCTTTGGTTCAATCTGACCAGGCTAACTCTTTTGTAGGAATGTTCAGTCCTCAAGTCCTGCGAACAGGCCAAGACTATCATCCACATTATATTGAGCCCCAAATACTATTAATAATAGTGATATGCAACAATGTTCTTGTACTTTCAATAATAACTGCAGCATTAGTGAAAAATAGGCCTTTATAGGCAGAGAGGCATCGGCAGGGATCTTGTCCCTTCTGATAGCTTAAGGTAACCAGGCACTGAACTCTCCAATCACGGAGGAGAAGGGGACGAACGGGGCAGATGCAGACACAGAGATGACTTCTCTGCAAGATGTCCGCACTGTTTACCAATGCCTGTGGATGATAGTTCAGCTTTAAGTATTTCTCCCCTAAGGTGCTTCTAGTTTTCTTCAGAATTGCACATCTATAGACCAATGTGAAATGCCCTAAGTGTTCTTTATACTATGATAAATTCATTAACTCTATTAATTTCCAATGATTGAAGGAAGAATGCCCCCTAAGCTTTAACCCTCTGATATTTGTTTTACCATGTAGTTTATTTTGTATCGCTTTCCCTGATTTTCTGGTCGGATAAAGTCAGACCATTCAAACTAAAAATTTACTATCTCTTTAAGAAATGGAATGTGACTTTTACATTCCAAAGTTAAAAACACTGTCATACTGTCAGTAGCATAATCCAGCCAATACAAATAGCATCATTGTAGATTATGCAGCAATGCCTATGCATTGTTCTTTATAAAGCCACTCAAATCCACACAAGTCCAAATAAAGTCTGTGTAATGTGCTAACAGAAATACAGATGTGCCAGATAGTTTTGTCCATGTTAAGTTTATGCAATATCTACTAGACAAAGAATGTTATGATTATGAGAAAAAAAATGACACTGACATTTTTAGCAGAAGAAAGTAAATTAGTAGGTACCATTTACCATAAAGGAATGTGTTTATTTACAATGCACTAATTAACATTATACAGTAGTTAAATGGGCTTTCATTTCAAACTGAGGTCTGGATTCCATTCCACACAGTAATATCTATTGATGGGCTATTTGCTATATTGGGAGATACTTTCCTAAGCCCAAAATTACCACAAAATATGGACATTTTCTGGCCATCAGATTCCCAAATTGCATTTTGAGTTATAAAAAAAAGACAAAAAAAACACCCTATTGTTTTGGAATTTTGGAAAAAGTTCCAAAATTATCACAAAAGGCCCTTAAAGCAGCAACAGAAAAAGGAAGACATCCACACACAGGTAGGATCAGGCAGGGAAAAGCAGGGGGGACGGGATGAATTTATGAACATGATTCCATATTAAATCAGGTTCTGGATTTGGTTTTTGGAACATACACATACTTAACACAAATGTTCTAAGCAGCATCAAAAAATCATCTCCTTAATGCCATTTGCACCAAGGGGAGGACAATTGGGTAGTCCATGGGCATTTCAGGGTGTTCCTTGCTCTACACCTTGTTTAACGCTATGTACTAAAAGGTTAGGATGGATAGTATAAAGAATGGACATATTATTTTTTAACATACTAAAATGCTCTAAAAATTGTGAGATTTGTAGAACCCATGCTAATTTTAACAACTGCCCAAGAAAGGGGTCAGTGTAAGAAGTATTAAATAAAATGAACATGGGACCCCATATTAATTTGTACATGTATCTAAGGGGTACTGGATCTTTCTCTACCTTCCATAAAAGAAGGAAGTTGAAAAAAAATAATATGGGGCTTTGTGAGCCCACATATTAATCATTAATTTGCCAAAAGAAGGGACAATTTCATCCCTATAATCCCCAAGAAGGGAGACTAAAATGTTTGTATGTGATTTTTTTTTATTACATATTTACTTAGATGTAGAGGTCCCATGCGGTGTCTCAGTAATGCCCTGGTCCTGACTTCTAGCTTTAAAAAATCCATAGTCACCTCCAAACTGAAAAAGAAAACTCTGCAAGGTTAGTACTCTTCCTTAGATAGTGAAAAGACAACTCAGAGTCACCTCTTCTCATTCAAATTCTTGGATGGGTAAAACAATTTAAAGTGGATCTGTCATCCTATGACAAGTTTAGTTTGTTTTACAGATAATTAAAATCTGCCTATATGCTGAACTGCTTTTTTGTAAAATAAATAATTTTTAAGAAACTAACCTTTATAATTTGGTGGCATTTTAGGCTAATTCCCTGCAAATTATGCTAATTTGTTCTGTTCAAGACAAAACATACCTCTTTCTGAAGTATTAAAATGTTCGAAGTGCTCATGTTCTGTCTAGATTCATTTATAGCACAGTGTGTGGTAAACATGGCTCAGCACATAAAGTGAATAGCGTAAAATGCAAGACTGTACCACCAAAACATAACGGTTAAAAAAAAAACAATTTATTTTACACACAAATGCCTAACACAAAACAATAGACAGTTTTTAACTATCTTCAGAATTAACTAGTCTTATATTATCTAAGGTGAAAGTACCAGAAGGGAGTACATGGACCCACATAATGGTCACAGAGACCTTTCTTCGATCAATTAGTGATCAGATTTGCAATGTATTACAAACCCCTCTGTTCCTTAAAAGGTTAATTAATACGGGGCTCCTTGTGCTCAAGCACCCTTCCCACATTCCTGCTACCTGCAGTTAACAACTCTGAATGGCAGCAATCTTGTTGCACCAGCAAAAGGAGGATTTATTGTCAGGGCCAGTAAAAATAATAACTCTGTTCCACTCCACACCACTCTCATCTAGACAAATACTTAGGCCTCGATTCAGTTGTCCCCAGAGAGAAAAACAGCTGATGGTAGTTTTTCAAGCATGGTAAGCCATTTAATTAACTGTGCTGTGAAAAAATACCACTTGAAAATAAACGCACATTGAGCTCTAAATTTATCACCAATTGGAAGCCATTAAAAGAAGTCTGATTTTCCCTTTCAATTCCATGAGTTAGGCAGTAACATACATTAAGGGACCCATTTTAACACCAGAAAAACTAGAGCTACTCTTTTCTGGCGCAGTCCGCAACGCATGTATTAACCTGCTGACACAGGAATTGAAGGGGAAAAAACCTGGAAAAAACCCAATGACCAGTGGATGTATTGATATGGCCCTAAACCCCACATCAACATATCAGTGGGGTGAGTGTCAGTGGGGTGTGCAATGCATTGCAGAGTGTTGCATACCCCATTAACACTGACAGGGTTAATCCGATTAAAGTTAACACCTCTAATCCTAATGTTCAGTGAGTCTTCAGCACCCTGGTCAGCTACTGTCAGTCTTCTTCTTTAATCTTTTATATTCTATCTTCTTCTTATCTTCTGTCTTCTAATCTTCTTTGTTCCAAAAATTGCACTAAAAAAATAAAAATGCCCACAAAAATCATGCATCAAAGATATGCTAGCCTTAAGTCTTGGAGTGTGCTGTGTACTCCTCTGGCATTCCAAGGGTTAAAAGAATGCTGGCAGTCCAATAAGTAAGTTCATAAATGAGTCCAGTCCAACAAGTAAGTCCATTACTTCTGGCAGTCCAAAAAGTAAGTGCAAAAATGCTGGCAGTCCAAGAGTTAAAAGTACTCTGCTGCCACCGCCGGTGGGATGATGGAACTCGCTAGAAGCTTATTGGCTGGTAGGTGCGTAAGCACACATCCCAGCCAATTGTAGCGTGGGAACGATTTTGAACAATGACTAGCCATTTAAAGCCAGTGTCTGTTCAATTTTTGCACAGAAGGGCTTGGGCAATGCCCCGAAAGGTACCTTTGTGAGGGGGCTTTTTTCACAGCATTCCAGCTGCCAGCGGCAGCTTACTTTTAACTCTTGGACTGCCAGCATTATTATACTTCTTGTACTGCCAGAATTAATTGACTTACTTCTTGGAATGCCAGAATTAATGGACTTACTTATTGGACTGGACACATTTATGGACTTACTTATTGGACTGCCAGCATTATTTTAACCCTTGGAATGCCAGAGGGGGGTATGCAACACAATGGTCATTGTTAGTTGTAGTGTAGGGCTAGTTATTGGGAGGATGACTATGTCTGAGCTCACGCTAGGTGCTTGACACAAATCATCTCCACTTTATCACAGCTTAGTGAATTTCCCCTGTTATGTCCACTTCATCACCTCTTTATCATGCCTTAGTGCTTAACACCATGGTTTCTGATTTGGGTCTTATTTTTAGAGAGCTTCAGCCATTGCCAGTGGTGGGATGTATGAATCCTCCATCTCAGCACTTAGGGGTATGCATTAGAGCTTGACAAATCCCGGGCACTAAGTCACCATGGCAACTAGAAATTGGGACCTGGCACCCAGCAAAGTTTCCCTGCATGTAGAAAAAGAGTTACCTTACACTGCAGGGCAAGATTTAACACTTTAAAATGTACACAATCATTCCCATGATCAAGGAAGTGATTCTGTAAATTAAAAATATACATAATATAGGATCTCTTGATACCACACTATGTGCAGTTCAGAAAAAAATAAATAACCCTCCTAATGCTGGTACCAGGAAAGCAATCTGCACCTTCCCTCTGCGTCTTCCTCATCAACCCAGTCTTCCATGAATGCCCAGGCTGAGTAGGAGGACATTCAAAACCTCTTCAATTCCAATATTACACTAGGAACCTATGAACTAAAATGTCCAGATTAAAAACAATTGCATGGAATAGCTGAACAAATGTCTCTCACTGGAATCATTTCTCTTATATTTCTTTCACCTTAATCCATGCCCCCATAGCTTTACCCCCATTCTTTATATGTCTCATTGGAGAGTTAACATTTTAGTATAATATAGACAATGAAGCCTATACTTCCTCACTTGTGTGTTTACTGTGTTTAGAGAATTGTCTTATTTTTTTATAATAATATAACTTCAAAAGATACAGATATGATGCTTGGGAATGTTATTTATTGTTTATGGGAGTCTAGATACAGAGTGATACATATGGGAAAAGTGGAGGAATTCAGAGCAAACCAACAAGGAACAAATACAAATTCCCCTAATCTACTTGTATTTAAATTGGGGCATTTAGACCCTGTAATTCCCGAGGTCTGCAATGCTTTGCTGCCTGTATAGACCTCTCTAGCATTCAAGGGGTTAAAAAGTCAACTTAAATCAAGGAGATTTTTCATTTCCTGCTATGGTGCAGCTGATTTGCTCTAGGTTTGCTTGTTTTTTTTCTTTCTCTATAAGACCCTTGGTTACACTGATCAATCTATAAGTCAGTTGAGTCCGGGGGTCACAGAAGCTGTTGGGGACTACAACTTCACTGGCTAGTTCAGAATGATGGGAGTTTTCGTCTCCAACATCTGAAGATCAAACAATTGACTACCCACCATAAGAATAATTACTGGATTTCTATTTTCTAATTTTGTTGATGGAAATTAATGTTATATTATTTGCACAGTGTGTGCATAAGGTGTTACTGTTACTTCCAGAATGTTCTATCTTGCAAAGGTATTTATATCATTCACTGTTTCCTTCATCGCTCTGAAAATACACTGGAGGCATTTCTAGCATCAAAGGGAATATGTTTTAGTAAAGTAAAATGTTCAGCATCATTGCATTGGATCAAGATGCAATATACTATTATGATCAGCAGATGGCAGACATGAGCTATTGTTATTTAGAGTTTCTACATATGATCTTCATATCAAGTAATTCCAGGATGTATTACCCTGCTAATGAAGTCACTATGAAGGTCAGAATTCTGAATTTGTTACACATCTTAATATAAATTATGATAAATTATTAATTATCTGTAATAAGCTACTGAATATAAGACAATACATTTTCTTTAAATTAAATAATGCTTAAAACCTGTGAATGGTCTCTTTCCGTTTATTTTCTTTAATCAATCAAAACTTGTAGAAGTAACTTCTATTCTCTGACTGGCTCAGGTCTGGGCAATTTAAGGCAATTCAGCTGTTGTGGACTACTCACATCCCATAAAGATTGTAGTCCTCAATAGCTGGCGAACATTAGTTTTCCCATCTTTGTTTTAGCCATATTTCCCAACATTTCAAAAGGCCTATGAGGGACACTCTTGCTTCAGTTGGTGTTGCTGGGATTGTGACTCATAGCGTAGTAGGGAATTCTAAGGATTTGACCCTGAGTCTCAGGTTTTGAACCAAATCTCAGTGTCTCATGGTGAATAACCAAATTCTGAGGGCGAGTCCAGTGTTTTCTACTAAATGATTAACACCAATTTACTGCTCTTATACTGGAGAAGTCCTGCAGGCCGTTTGAGTATATAAGAAGTGATATATAACAACTGTTGCATGTTAAAGGTTCCCTGACGACTGACTGGATCATCTATGGGTTACATCAAACATTGGCATAGCACCTACAATCTACTTTCTTTTGATCATTAATAGTTAACATTTCAGTGGTCTCAGGGTGAACTTGTTTCAGAACTTCCCTGCTCAAAACTTACCTGCTCATAGGCAGGGCATCACTAATATTTTTTAAGGTTACTTCATGACCTATTGTAAAGTGGAAGTTATAGACTCTCAACTAGGATCGAGTCTGCAATACAAATTTGCAGGCTATCTAGGAGTGGTGTTTCACTAGTGCCTTTCACAGAGAGGAAATATCCTAAAGATACTGGTCCTGCTAGACAACAGTCCAGCCACAGTCCAGTCCAGGCAATTCCTTTCTGAACAAGAGAAGCAGCCAACACCATACATATGTTTCAGGCTTGTTGGGACTCATCAGTGAGGTGTAGCTGATCACTCTAAGCCCTGTGAGCAAGGGGAAACCCGCTGGATTACCCTATAACCTTTGGGTTGACTAATCCCAAGGATAATTTACATATGTAAAGTGGAAGTCAGAGACACTCAACTAGGAATGAGCCTGCAAGGGTACCTCATGGGTAATAGGGGAATTGCTTACAGTGCCTATTGAGATCAGCTACACCTCACTGATGAGGCCCAACAAGGCCAAAACGTATTTCTGGAGTTGGCTGCTTCTCTTGTTCAGAGAGGAATTTTAGTGGGTGGACTGCCATTTTGACAGGACCAGTATGATATGCTTTAGAATATTTCCTCTAAGTGAAAGCACTAGTGGGCTAAAAGGAACTGCACCCTGGGTAGGACACCACTCCTAGAGAGCCTGCAAAGTTCTATCGCAGGGTCGTTCCTAGTTTAGTGTCTCTAACTTCTACTTTACATACCCAAATTACCCTTGGGATTTGTCATTTCAAGGTTAATAGGTAGATCCATCACTGGATCCCTTGCTCACAGTGCCCAGAGAAATTAGCTACACCTCACTGAGGAGGCCAAACGAGACTGAAACATATATCTGGGGTTGGCTGCTTTTCTTTTCAGAGAGTAATTGCCTGGCATATCATGGCTGGAATGCTGTTTTACAAGACCAGTATGATATGCTTTGGGATATTTCCTCTCTATGAAAGGCACTATTGGGCTACAAGAGACTGCACCCTGGGTAGGACATCACTCCGAGATAGCCTGCAAATTTTTATTGCAGGGTCTTTCTTAGGTGAGCGTCTCTGAAATCCACTTTACATACTTCATAACCTACTGACAGCTCTTTATATAACTGCATCCATGATTTAGATCAAGATCAAAGTGTTTTACTTACAAAGATTAATTTCTAAACAGATATACTGAAGATTAAACAAAAATAATGTCAGTTTTATTGATGTGGAGAATGGGATATAATTATATTATATATATATATATATATATATATATATATATATATATATAAACTGCACAGTCTGATCTCTTAAAAAGAGGAAAGAAGGACAGAAATTTTTGGGTCACAAAGAGGGACTGTCCCTCCAAAAAGGGGCACTTTATAGGTATGGTTTAGCTAGTTAGCGGAAACCTGCTCTATGACATCACTACCAGTTGATCCCATAAGTGTCACATTTGTTTTTCCACTGAATCTGTTTCATGCTCTATGAAGTGAACAGCGGCTGCAGTGTTCATTGATTGAATATTCACAGATCACAACATGGTGAACAGTCTACAACAATAAAGTGTTTTAAGAAACAAAATTAAAATGTACAGAAACCTAATAGTTTATACTAAGTACTATCCTATATAATAATTCGCTAGGATGTGTGTCACGATGCAGTCATGCGCAGTACAGACTGCCCCATTTGGGCAGTCTCTACTGGGCATGACTGTATCGCGTCAGTGAGGCAACAACGCAAGACTGCATCTAGTGGAGCAGTGAGGTAGTGGCTGCTTAACCCTTTGAATGCCAGAGGGGTACGCAACGCATTGCAAAGCACTGGCACTCAAAGGGGTTAATGTGACCTGGACCTTGGCCTGTGTACACAGGCTTTTACACTATATAAAATATATTTTGCTGCAAATCAGCTGCAGAATATCTACAAAAGGAGCCATTGGATGCAAACAAGAGCTCTAACTCATTGCTTCCCAATTTGTTGGAAGCCTCTCTAGCATCCATAGTGTTAGCCCTTTGAGTGCCAGAGGGGTATGCAAGGCATTGCTCTGCAATGTGTTGTGTACTCCTCTGGCACTCAAAGGGTTAAAAATCCAGTTTAAAACAATGGGTAAATGTATTTGTTCATTTGTTGCAATTGATTTAACCATGAATTGCTCCTGTTTTGGTTTTATAAATATGTGCCATAATATTTAAAGGGATAGTAATGTCCTCAAAAATATTTCACATTTTGTAGAGATTAAAAAGTTTAATTGAATGCAAAAAAAGTATCTCTCTTCTTGCTCACTGCTTCTCCCAAACGCCTCTAAAACTCCCTCACCTCATCACAATTTCCAGGGAACTTCTTCTCCGGGATCTTAGAGATGTCAAAGAGGTGTTTGGGTTTCCTGATGTTCAGCATTCTTAGTCCCTTCCTGCATGAGAACTTTGGAGGTACTTGAGGGTTAAGCATTTCTTCTCTCAGCCCGAGATGATATCTTGTGTCTGGCGTCCCACCTCTGACTTTGAACACCTCTACGCGCCTTCTCGACTCGAAGGACAATTATATTAGTAAAATTTACTCAATCCTTTCAGATTACAATACAAACGAGAAACCTATATACACTAGTAAATGGGAGAAGGAACTAGGCAAGGTTCTGTCCTTTTCGGATTGAGCACAGATATGGAAATATACTTTCCAATCCTCTATCTCTACTCATTATATTGAAATGAACTTCAAACTGGTATCTCACTGGTATTACACCCCATCCAGACTGCATGCAATTAATCTATTGCTCCCCTCGGTCTGCTGGAGATGCAATCTCCATACAGGGACTCTCTCTCATATTTGGTGAGATATCCTGTGATGTCCTGAGGATGTCCTGTGATTAAGTCATACTGGACCAAGTGTCTTTCACGTATTGAATGACTATTTCATATCGACATACCCCGAGATCCGGCAAGTGTGCTCCTGTATTGGAATTTACCCTCTATCCCACCACCTCAGAAGATACTTTTGATGTGTATGCTGAATGCTGGACCCACAGAAAGTACCCATAAATACCTAAAGAGGTTTAGGGGATAAAATGGAAAGGAAGAGCAGAAGTACATTGCCTATGCAATGGGTAGAATCCAATGGTTGCCAAAGCACCACCTCATCCCATCAGTAAGCTTGGAAAAAAGGAATTCTGGGAAATTTCATTTTAGCCCATGTTCAGAAAGCAGTGACATTCCAGCTGTGAAAAAGTTGTAAAAAGGCAAGGTGCTTGATTATGGTGCCCATGCTGACCATGTGATAGATAGGGCTGTCCAAGTTCAGTCCTCAAGGACCACCAATAGTACCGGATGTAAGAATTTCCCTGCTTAAGCACAAGTGAGTCAATTAAAATGAATGAGCCCCTGATTAACTTCCCTGTGCTTAATCAGGGAAATCCTTATATCCTGGCCTGTTGGTGGCCCTTGAGGACTGAACTTGTACAGCCCTTCTCTATCACATGGTCAGCATGGGCACCATGTTCAGGCACCTTACCACTGGCCATGATAGAGCATGTCCAGTGGTTTAATTTGATCTCATTCTGCCCTTACATGTGATACATTGTCTATTAATCTCTAGGTAACTATGTACCTTAAACTAAAACAAACAGAAAGTAAAGAATAAAGCCTAAAAGCAACATAAATAGCTAAATAAAAAAAAAAATAAAGTTTGTCAGTGCACGAGCAGAAATAGGCAGATGAGCCCTGAAAGGGTTAATAAAACCTATTCAGAGTAGCACCCACCTTTATATCACAGGATACAATGAGATTATGAAGGATTGAGTGCAAATTAGGCCGAAACACCACAACTAGTGTGTGCCAAAAAAATAACTGGGACATTTAGATGTAGGACCATAGCGCTCAAATGGTTAACTTACCAGTATTCCTTCGATAGGCTTCTATTATAAAGTGCAGAACCTCAGAGAAGTTCAGACTTGTAATAAAGTTATTATACAGTTCTATATCTAAGTAAAATAGAAAAAAAAGTAGTCTAAAATCTAATAACAGTGCCATTGTGTGCCTCATCTTGAGAAAATGCGAGCAGGGGGTAAATCTGGAGGAGGGGGATCTCTGCCTCAAATGCCCTGCAATTTTTTAAGTGCCCTGCCCTCTGGAGGAGGCAAGTTTTGAGTCCATGGTCCGTGTGTTCCATATAGAATGAAAGAGAAAGTGTATTTACTTTGAATAAAGGGGACGAATACAATACACTGTTCAACACAAAAGTGTAATATAATAGATACAATTAAAATTGTATGTAGCCACATACAATTATCATTGTAAAACCTATTACACTTTTGTGTTAAATAGTATATTATTTTAATAAATTATATTTTGATAAAAGCACGCATGTGGTGAGCGGCCTTCCTCTTCTACTTACTGCACTTTGATCCAAGAGAATCCAGTGATTCCCTGAGCAGAGACGGGTGGTTTAGTCTGTGGTATGGGAACATAACCCCCAATCATCATCATCATCATCATCATTTAGTTACATTATTTGTTTTTAAAATATTATATAGTGTTATACTAATGGTGCCTGTTCTTTTGTCTTTTGGGTTTATTTATTTTTAGACATGTTAATACCAGCAAGGTTGCAAAACATTACATGACAAGGCCATGAGGTAGTGGAGGGGTTATTGGGTTGCTTGTTTGGGAGCTGGAGGGTGTCTGGGGTGCATGTAATCATTCTGGGTGCAGCTAGGTTCTTGCACCCATGAAGTGGTGAAGCCTTTTACAGGTGTACAGTGTATAATAGATAGCTGTTATGCAGTCAGACCAAGAATGATAATGAGAGGTGTTTGTATGTAACTGTGCGTGAGTTATACACCCTGGCATATGATAGGCTGTATATGCTAGTAAAAAACAGATTGTACTGAGAAAGTATAGTCATTTCAAGTTTTATCTCATGTAGGTGGTCCTCAAGTAAAACCATGTGGCCCTTACAAAAATGTTCTACTAAAACATTTTTGCTGTAAAGTAAGTTATAAGTTGCTTTCCTTTTCCTTAACATATATCCTTTTTTGAATGAGTGTAATATTTCATGTACATATTAGGGATAAGTGAAATTTCTGTGGATCAATCCAAAACATTTCGGGTCTGCCCATATTAGTCCAGAAGAGAAACTTCAGAAGCAGGAGTGCATGGATGAGCAAAATGGTACAGGATTGTTGGAGAGAGAGAGAGGGGAGTGCAGGGGAGAGAGCAGGGGTGAGATGCACTGGAGATGATGCAATGGCAAATTGTGTGGGAGGCATACTTCGTAGACCATTCTAATGAAGTATTTCTTTGTAGATATCGCTATTTCAACTCTGATGAAGAGCCGTCAGGTCGCATGACCAGAATCTCGTTCTGTCAGCTAGAGCACTGATGTGAGTAAAAGGGGCAGGAGACTTTAAAAGCTTATAAATCTTAAAATATACATCTTTAAGCAATGGGATTTACTGCATTTCATTTTTTTTCATATGACCAATATTAAACCTTCTTAATACCAGGTATTACTATCCCTTTAAAGGATGGTAGCTACTGTCTCTGCACTAGAGTAGAGATAGCAAATTGTTCTCTGGATCAGTAAAGAAATATAGGAAGAACCTAACTTTGCCAGCCTCAGGCTGTGAACTCCAACAGACTGCTAATGGAGCTAAGTGCATGTGGCGAAGAGCCACGTTAACATATAAATACCCCCACACGAATAAGACAATGGCTCATTAAGCTGCAATTCAATATGAAAATGAGGCATTGTTGAAGTAGTCATTGCAAAATGATAAACCTGGAGAAGGCATGGAAGATTGATGGAGTATGTGTTGCACATTCACAGGAATATGATGGGAAAGCCATCTTAACGCATATATCAAAATGTCAGTAACACAAATATGCAATATCACCATCCTGTATAGTGGATACTGAATGGTAGCACATAAAAATGTGACTGACAGCAAATAATACAAAACATTATTACCTTTTGTATGATATGTGGTTGTAAATAAAAAAAACATAAACATCAAAATTTTTTTTCCACAACTCATTTTACATGCATATAATAATTCCTGTATGCATAACTCCAGACATTGGACGAACAGTATACATAACTGTGCACTTTGAGATCATACATTTATAGGCTTCATCTACTCCTTACATTTTTAAACTGGTATATTTTATAGAATACTAGTGTAAAAGTCCGTGTACACGGGCCAAGGCCCGGGTGATGTTAACCCTTCTAAGTGCCAGAGGGGTATGCAACGCATTGCAAAGCATAACCCTCTGGCACTCAAAGGGTTAAGAGGCTGGTCCTGCTCTGCGTGCTGCCTCTTCCTCACTGGCGGCGCACGTGATGCAGTCATGCACTGTAGTGACTGTGCACAGAATGCTCCCAGCACAGAACTCCCAGCATTCTGTGCAGTCTCTACTGCACATGACTGCATCAGACAAACATTCTAGCATTTTATTATATAGGATTGTTATGCATTTAGGTTAGGTGTTTAGTGGAATATGGTAATCTTTTTACGAATACATACTTCATGGATCACTTTATTGCTCTTTTAGAAATAAAAAAAAAAATCTCTCCTTTTCCTCTACTTAACCCTTTGTGGGCCAGAGTGGTACGCAATGCATTGCAAAACAATGCATTGTGTACCGCTCTGGACCTCAAAGGGTTAAAATTTAGAAGATGGTAACATAAAATTCCCCATAATGTAATTATGTACCAAGACAGCAGCCATTTATAAAGTTACTATATATGTAAGATGTATGTTTATATTTCAAAACACAAACACAATTCATAACTAGTAAGTAATTAATAATTAGTTTATTGGAAATATTTACAGAATAGTCTATTGCCATCATAAGAAATTATTTCTGTTATTAAAAGGAATACAAAAGTTTGTATAAATGTTTTACATAACTATATCATCTCTACAAATTGCCTTCAACTTGAGCTACACTTCTCAATGTCCATTTATGTATCACCACTGTACGTTTTACATATGGCTTTGAGGAGTACTATGGATTATCTTGGTTTATCCTGGAATAAAGTCCATTAATATTTACTGAATCTTTACGCTGGAAATAAGAAGAATCCCGTAACATTCCAGGGAATGAGTAATCTACTCCAGGCTGAAAAGGATAAGATGGAATAAATCCAGAGGTTAGGTAAGGTGATATAAACCCAGGAAGTCCTCTGTTAGATGTTGTATAAGCCAACCTCAGTGGACTAAACCCAAGTCTAGGGTTAAATATATTTGTATCCCCTCCAACAGAAGATGGATTTGTGTGAAGAGGGGAAAAAGCAGATTTAGTACCAAAAGCACCAAATCCTAAACCAGTAAGATTAAATGTAGCATCTTTTTTAAAGGCACTTAGTTGTGACCCTGAAGGGCTTTCAGTGTCTTTGGAATCTTGTTTGCCCTCTTTTCCATTTAAAACCAATTCTATGGCTTGAACTACATCACCTTTACAGTACTGCAAGATGTTTTCAAGTGTGCTCTGTTTATGATTTGGAAAAACCTTGTTAAGTATGTCTAGCGGATCTCTTTGTCTAGAAGACCCAATGGGAACTTTGGAACTAGAGGCACTGAGGTCCTTGGGCCACTCGCTTTCATTTCCTGATTCCAGATCAGATGAAGACATTGATCTGGGACTGTCAGCACCTTCTGATATCTCTTCAGATCCAGAAGATTGAATAGATTCATCTTTGTTTGAAGATTCAAGTCCAGAAGCCTTTAACATAAGAGAAGAGTTGGCTATGGTAGTTGGAGGGGAATGTGAAGCAGAATGAGATGACATTGTTGATCTTGGTATTCTTCCATAGTATTGATCATGCTTTTTGGGTGCTTCATCTGAACCTGAGAGAAGAAAATAAACATTGTATTAGAATGGAAATGTATACTGTATGTCCTCTGAAACTACCTAGATACTCTCAATACACTAATTATTATTATTATTATATATTTCAATTACATATCATAGACTCACAGAACTGCATTCAGATATTGAGCATATCAAATCAGCAAAATACAGTGTATAAATGTAACCCCTTTGAGTGTCAGGGGATGAGCAGTGTATTACTTCACAATGCATTACTTACCCCTCTGACACTCAAGGGGTTAAAACTAGTATGCACTTGAAGGATTGTTTTGAAATCACATGCATCCCTTGTGGATCAAATAATAATAAATGGAAATATTTTACATAATACAGGTAACTGAGGTTGATGTACTAAGAAGAAATGCAGTGATTCTGGGGCAAATCTGCTTCACAGCAGGGGATATGAGAACCAATGTACAAATCCACCAGTGCTACTCTACTGTACTCAGCGTCCATCTCCTGTGCTTGTTCACCAGGGTCCATATTAAATCAGTCGCTCCCCAACATGTCCTCATGCCTCCTCAACAATACAGGCCTTCAGGAACTCTCATAATCACAGGTAGATCAATCAGTGGCTCAGTAATTCTGCCAGATCCTCCTGTGGTAATGAGAGTCACCCGAGGATATCTAGAAAACATGCACTGTTTGGTAGCCACTACTCTAGCTCCTTAAATTGTGGACTGGCCAGGACTGTCACAACTTTTGGTCCATTAAAGACCAATGACAGTCCTGGCATATCGTGAGTTTAATGATCACAGTGCGTCTGATGGTGCGCTGTGATCATGCCAGGAGGTTGAAACTGACTACTCCAAGACAGAGCAGTCATTTTCAGCTTCTCTCTTGGCGAGCTGGTACATGTAATCGCTTACGTGTCGGCTCTGCAAATAAAATGGTCCTAGTCCTCCTGTGCACAAAACTCTTGGTCCTTACAGGCTAGAGAGTACAATCATTTTATTGGATACCAATATCTGCACACCGCCATTGTTAAGAATGTAACATTTTAAAAACTAGACGCGTGTACAATGCATTCCAAAACAATGTGTTTCATACACCCTGGTCCATAAATGTTAATGTTAGGAAGCCCCAAATTCCTTCTACTATTGTGTGCAGGGAAATGGAGTAAAGTTATACCATTTATTCTGTCATTTATTTATCTCCCTGTTTAACCCTTTGAAACCCAGAGAAGTATACATAGCATTGCTTTGCAATGCATTGTGCATCCCTTTGGCAATCAAAGGGTTAATACATGGTTTTAATATATATATATATATACTAGCAATGTGGGATGGCATATATATATATAACTATATATATATATTTATATATATAATTTCTTCTCAAGAACAACCATAGGTTTTGAAACCAGTCACCGAAACCTATGAAAATATGTTAAGTGTAGTTAAAAGTTTAGCTTCTTCGAGATAATGAGGAACACCTTTTTTATGAAATAAATAAATGTAATGGAAAACATAGCTTGATAAACAGAATTTAAAGTCTGGAAACTATAACTGTGTGCCATGCAGGCAACTTTCTTTGCATACAGCTTAATAATAATAATAATAATAATCATTTATAAATAAAGCACCAGCATGTTACATGATGCCATGAATTCCAGTACATAATTTATTTTGGTTTACTGCACTGTCACTACCAAATGAAAATAATGTAATTAACATGCAGCAATGTATTGCAGAGAAAATAATAACAATATTAATAAAATAATTAAACAGAAAATAGACAACCTCTCAAATAAAAGGATGCATAGCTAAATATTTGTAAACAAAAAGTACTGCATAAAACTACAAAATGGGGAAATATTTATCAATCATGTACAAATCAGTGAACGTCACAAAACCGTCATAATTTCAACATTTTTAATTTTTTTTGTGCTTAAGAAAAAAAATGTGTTTTATCTAATTTGTGCTGCGTGCAGAATTTGAGGCAAATTGATACATATTAATAATAATAGTTTATATTTCTGTCTAAAGTGTCTACATTTTAAATCAGTGCTATCCACAATGTATTACTTTACTAAGATTGCCAAAGATATATATTCTTTTTTTCAACTAAATAAGGATATAATAATGCCTAAACTAGCAAACAGCATAAAGTTTTGCCATGTTATATTTTAATGTATTCATTTACATAAATATGTAAATAAAAATCTCTTGTGCAGGAAATTAGAAATCTGTAAATGTAAAAAAATAATAATACATAGGAAAACTGTGCACATCCTTGGGTATTCACTATATCTATCAGGATGCAATATTGCCTGTCATAAATAATGAAGTTATGATTGAATAGTTTAAGGTATCTAGCACTGTAGGTAATATTAATTATTTTATGTTAAAATGTTCTTAATTGTATGTCACCACAATTATCCAACAACATGTTACTGAAATCATGTACACATGTATGGCAAGTTTAAAGTAGTTGCCAATGTAATCAAAAAATAGAAGTGGAGATTTATTTGGTCCCCCTGTGCAATGATATGAAGAGAAAAGGTTCCACCTTTAACCCTTTGCAAAGCAATGCGTTGCGTACCCCTCTGGCACTCAAAGGGTTAACAAGACTCAAAGAAAGAAAAAGTACCCATTTCTTGAATTAAAAAAACACACCGTACATACATCACAATGTCTGATAAGTAAATAAAATATAAAGCCCACACAAAAGAATAAAATATTGTTGTAGCCCATACAAAAGAATAAAATAGTGTTGTAGTTACATACACCAATAAGATAAAACAGTATGAAACATATCAGATTTTGTATATTTGTAAAAGGTAGAATTTGCTTGGGTTGCTTCATTTGTATTGCAGAATGTTTATCTGTGTGGAACTCTGTGTATCACATAGTCAATTGAACAGTTTGGGCTCTAGACATTAAATTAACTTTCAGTTTAGTAGGGGCTGTTTCAGTTTTGGAACATGATAAATAAAACACTCGGCAAAGCGATATACAAAATGACCTTAAGATTTATATAGACAATAGTCATGAAGACGGGTTTCAGGAGTGCTCGTCATGCTCAGGCAATTGACAGAGATGTTTGATGATCCGTTTTACAAACTTCATAAAGGCCAATTTCAGCGCCTTTCAGTACCATAGGGTACTCGTCTCTCTGGCACCTAAAGCAGGGTTAAACTAGGTTTGCGATGCCTAAATAATAGGACTTTTATCTCAATACATGTTATAGACATATTACAGAACTTGATGGATTTTTGTAAAACTATTGTAACTAAAATATGTGGCACAGTTTCAACTTTTATATCATGTCATCCAAGGACAACTCAGTAGGAGTGAATTTCTGGTTGCCCAGAAAACCCTTGCCTTTTTTGCTCCTGTTTGTGAGAAACCTGTGTTCCTCAAGAGGATGACGGGAGTTGTAATCCATCATCTGGAGGAAAGGGTTGCCCTTCCCGGGCCTACACAGATTCGTTGCCATAATATTCTGATGCAGAATTACAGAAACGTGCTTCTAAGCATTCTCATTGCATATGTTTTTTTCTTTTGGGAAGTCCCCTTTTCTTATTATTTGTTTCAGTTAACCCTTTTAGATGCTACAATGGTCTCCGACCTTTCTATTTTGAAAGATCAAAAATGTGGAAGAGCTACTAATTGTGCCGTATTAAAAAAAAGAAAGAGCAGCAATTCTGAGGCCAACCACCTTTCCTGTAGGGAAGAACTGAAAATGAACGTTGATTTAAATGGATCTGTTTAACCATTTGAATGCTACATGGGTGTGCAACGCATTGCAGAATCAAGAGGTTAACTCACTAAACGCTACAATTGCTAATGGTGTGAAGCAACGCGTTGGATACTTCTTTAGCATTCACCCTTTGAGTGCCAGAGCGGTATGGGTTACACCTCTGGCAATGAAAGAGTTACATGAATTCATTGCGAATGTGGGGACATTTTTGCTTATCCCCCAAGGTACAGTCCAGAGGAGGGCTGGCCTGGGGGGCAATTGCCCTCTGGGCTGTTCACATGTGTGGGCTGGTGAGCCACTGCCACAGCCTCCCACTTGCTGCTGTAAATGGAGCTACACAATTGATACCACATAGCTACAATCCAAATGAAACTACATTGTAACATAACCCATTTCCCTTGTAAGCTCTATAGTATCACCAATGTTCTTTACTTACATTATAAGCGCTGTAGTGTCAATAATGTAGCCCCATTTCAACTGTAAGCTCTGTGGTATCACTCATTTTACTTTGCAACATTAATTTCAATTTTAAAAATAAGAAAATGGGGGTGGGCTTGAACAGTGGGCTCAAACAGTAATAGAAATGGGCCACCTGATTGTATTTTCCCCCATGCTACAAGTTGCCAGCCCTCCCCTGGTACAGTCGGTTTGTATCGGAATTGTACATATTTTCTTTTGCGCAGAAGACTATTTCCTAATTGCCAACCTCACAAGCCTATGATGTTTTAATTAAATGAAACCCTTTGAGTACCAGAGGGTATCCAACAAATCAGCATTAAGGTTTAAATGTAAATTACAGCACATCAGAGTCATTTAATTTGACATGATTTTGTTAGTTTTGTAGCACTGAAAATTCCCTTACATCTTTCATGCAGATCAGTTATGTGTACTGCCATATATAGCAGCTCAAAAACTAATACTCAGAAACACGAAATTAACTTACAGGTTAAAGCCATTGAGCAAAATAAAAACAAATGATGAATACAAATACATTCAATGGTGATTTCGACTTGTTCCACATGATACCGTTTGCCACAGAACTGCCACACCTGTCTACGGACGTGTTGCACTCACCTTTACCCCCCTCCTGTGTGAAGTGCTGGTGGACTGTCTGTAACCTGTGTCCAGGGGTCTCCGCTGCTCCTGGGTACGCGAAGTGCTGCACGCCTCTGGCCTCACATTCCTCCTGTGCCTGTTGCCTCCTGAGCGCTACTTGTGCTGCCATCACGCGTTGCCTCTCCGCGATTAGTGTGCACTTGGCACACCCACAGTCTCTCCAGCGGCAGAAGCGCTTGTGCCCCTTTAGTGCCGACACCACACCATGGTTTCTGCAACGGGCACACTTAGGGGTCCGTGGATACAGAACAGCGCCACTTGCCCCTGCTCCCCTGTCCAGAGACATCGCCACCCTTGGATTGCAGGCGGCTGCGGCAGCTCTCAGCAACAAGGTAGGGGGTCGCAAGAACGAGGCAGCCATGGGCACAGCCGATGACAGGGGCATAGCTGATGAGGAGGGGAGAGAAGGTTGGGACGTTGAATGGAGTAAACCAGAAGGCTCAAGAGGTCTGCAGTTTATGCTGGGGCTACCGCAGTCCATGGCTCGTGTGCAATTGGCAGAAGGCAAGTCTGCCACTCTCTGAAATAACCCTTTTTTCTACCAACGGCTTGGACTCTGGTAGATGAAGTACACAGATGTTATGGTTGTGTACGCTTGACTGGTAAGGTGGTTTCGGCGTTGGTTTGGAAGAGTGAGAGAATAAGAGGTTTATGCTTGGGGGCGTTACTAAACATGCATGTAGTTTTTCCTAGAGGGCTGGTACCAAACTGGTACAATGGGAGGGTGCTATTCAAATAAACTGAGGTGATTCCAGGACTACTAATACTTTTGTGAACTGAAAAGTGTCCAGTCAGTAATTGGGGTTAGGATTTGGGTGTGGTCAGCGTTTATACAGGGAAATCAAATATATGTAACTCAGTCAAGAGGTTGATTCAAACAAATAAATGTACAAATAGAATAGAACATCCTTGACACTTCAGGTATTGTTGGTTTACTACTTATATAATCCTTACTTGGTTAAAAGTCCAAGTTAAAAATACGAATCAGCCAGCGCAGCTCCACTGGTGCTGGTCTCCAGTGCCTTTGGTTGATCTTCAGGGTATGCAAAATGATTGCTGTAGAAGTACAGACCAGTGCACACATACCACTGTTGTTAGACCTTTTTATGCTAGCAAGTGTCTTATGGCTGCCCCACAGCATGTATAGGAAAATGTCTTAAACCCCCAAAATTTCCTATATGCCTTGTTTAGTACATAGTGTTAAAAGGATAGTATTGCTTTTATCTAACAAATATTAGTATTGTAGACATTAAAAATTGTAGTACAATGAGCTATGTGCAATCTCTCACACATTTATAGTTTGAGAGATCAAAGCATGTGAAGTTCGCCCTCCCAACCCATTTCATAGATGTCAGTGCTCTAGCTGATAGAAGCAGATCCTGGTCCTAGGACTGTCCTGTGGCTCTTCAGCAGAGCTGAAATAGCACAATATGAACATAAATACTTCATTGGAATGGTCTGGTTTGCAGGCACACTTTGTAGACCGTTCCAATGAAGTATTTATTTCTATACTGTGCTATTTTGGTTCTGCTGATGAGATGCAGGACAGTCCTGGGACCAGGATCTACTTCCGTCAGCTAGAGCACTGACGTCTATGAAAGAGAGTGGGCAGGGCCGGCGCTAGCATAAGGCAGGTTAGTCAGCCGCCTTAGGACGCAGCAGCGGAGGGACACCAAAACGGCGAGCTTGAATAGCTGATATTATTTGTGTGCGTCCCTCACCATACAAGCACAGCTGCAGCTCAGTCTGTGAGCTGATCTCCCAGCTCCGGAGCTCTAGTAATAGAGAGCGCTGGGAGATGACATCATCTCCCAGAGCTCTGCATTACTGAACACCGCGCAGGAGCTTGAGCTCTGTGGCGAAGGAAGCACAATCTCTCTCATGATGCCAAGCCACTAGACCACCAGGGACTCAAGATAGAGGATCAAGGGGCATTGTGGAGAGGAAGGGGCAATGTGGAGATGAAGGGGCATTATGGAAGGGCAATGTGGAGCTGAAGGGATAATGTGGAGATGAAGGGGCAATGTGGAGATGAAGGGGCACTGTGGAAGGGGCAATGTGGAGATGAAGAGGCACTGTGGAGATGAAGGGGCACTGTGGAAGGGGCAATGTGGAGATGAAGGGGCGATGTGGAGATGAAGGGGCATTGTGGAAGGCATTGTGGAGATGAAAGGGCATTGTGGAGATCAAGAGACAATGTGGAAGGGGAAATATGGAGATGAAGGGGCATTGTGGAAGGGGTATTGTGGAGATGAAGGGGCAATGTGGAGATGAAGTGGCATTGTGGAAGGGGCAGTGTGGAGATGAAGGGGCACTGTGGAAGGGGCAATGTGGAGATGAAGGGGCATTATAGAAGGGGCATTGTGGAAGGGGCAATGTGGAGATGAAGGGGCACTGTGGAAGGGGCAATGTGGAGATGAAGGGAGCATTGTGGAAGGGGCATTCTGGAGATGAAGGGGCATTGTGGAAGGGGCATTGTGGAGATGAAGGAGTTTGTGGAAGGGGCATTGTGGAGATGAAGCGGCAATGTGGAGATGAAGGGGCATTGTGGAAGGGACAATGTGGAGATGAAGGGGCATTGTGGAGATGAAGGGGCATTATAGAAGGGGCATTGTGGAAGGGGCAATGTGAAGATGAAGGGGCATTGTAGTAGGGACAATGTGGAGATGAAGGGAGCACTGTGGAAGTGGCAATGTGGAGATGAAGGGGCATTATGGAAAGGACATTGTGGAAGGGGCATTGTGGAGATGAAGGGGCACAGTGGAAGGGGCAATGTGGAGGTGAAAGGGCATATGGAAGGGACATTGTGGAAGGGGTATTGTGGAGATGAAGGGGCACAGTGGAAGGGGAAATGTGGAGATAAAGGGGCATTATGGAAGGGACATTGTGGAAGGTGCATTGTGGAAATGAAGGGGCAATGTGGAAAGGGCATTGTGGAGATGAAGGGGCATTGTGGAGATGAAGGAGATTGTGGAAAGGGCATTGTGGAGATGAAGGGGCATTGTGGAGATGAAGCGGCAATGTGGAGATGAAGGGGCATTGTGGAAGGGACAGTGTGGAGATGAAGGGGCATTGTGGAGATGAAGGGGCATTATAGAAGGGGCATTGTGGAAGGGGCAATGTGAAGATGAAGGGGCATTGTAGTAGGGGCAATGTGGAGATGAAGGGAGCATTGTGGAAGGAGCTTTGTGGCGATATGGGGGCATTGTGGAAGGGGCATTGTGGAGATATGGGGGGCATTGTGGAGATTATGGGACCATGTGTGTATCCTGTTAAGCTTATTTTTGTATTGGTGAAAAGGGAAAAAACTGTGGTTAGGCTTGGGCATCATAAAAATGTCATCTATGCACTAACATAATTTTAGTGCAGAAATGAGATTATGATTGCTCAGCCCTGACCAAGATGTTTTTTTCCCCTTTTTACGTGTTTTAGTGGGTGTTTTTTTTTTTGGGGGGGGGGTTGGGGGCAGCGTTTTATCCATGGACCCATGCAGCATAATGCCTTGGGCCAGCCCTGGCTAGAGAGCTCGGGTTTCTGACAGATCCAGCAGAATGGGGCGGTGAAAACAGTAAGTCTTTTGATTTTAACCTTAGAGGTATACTGTCAAATCCGTGGGGTAGCTGTATGTGGATATAGAGGTGCCCTGGGTGAGCCAATAAGTGTCCGATGAGTGTACACTACAGCGAAGGTGTTAAGTGTTCTGGCAGGCGATGTTTTGGGTCCGCTATTCTATGTAAGGAGTAAATCAATGCCCAGTCAGGGGGTGAATAGGTTGACACTAGAGCTGTCAAAACAGTCAGACTGGAGGCCACTTAGTATTTCTAGAAGTCTGGTAGGTCTGAGAGAGAGAGAGAGTGTGTGATTAGAGAGAGAGAGAGAGTGTGTGTTTAGGGTGAGGTGGGCAGTGTGGACAGTGTGTGGAGGTGGGCAATGTGGAGGTGGACAGTGTGGGCAATGTGGAGATGGGGAGGAGGATGGGGTGGGCAGTATGGAGGTGAATATGTGGGCAGGGGCAGGGCATTGTGGCCTTCACCTGTGTATACAAAAATCCTTGCACCAGCCCTGAGAGCTGGAGGGGGGAACTTTACATTCCTTGATTTCACAAACTATAAATGTTTGAGAGATGGGACATAGCTCATTGTACTACTATTTTTAATGTTTTCAATATTAATATTTGTTAAATAAAAGCAATACTATCCTTTTAAAAATATAGTAATGTTTAGATATTACTGCAAACTCGATCCTTCAATATAGTTTTATATAAAAAAAAGTGTACCTTTCTAATTGCTCATAACTTTGTGGTCTTCATTTAATGTTAATTAAAAGTGTCCCTCCTCCCTCCCCTTTTACATATGTGATGCTACGTCTCCTCAGAGCAGTAAGCCACCTCCAGATGGATCAGGAAGAGGGACAACCTTCAGTCAGTATAAGGAAAAACCTCCCCTCCTTTGTCGAGCTTGCAGTAATATCTAAACAATGCTATCTCTTTAAGGAGTAGAGGAAAGGAACACCCTGATAGCCCCATAAGGTGCCCTGCTGCCCATCCCTTGGAGCATGGGGCATTAAGGAGGATATTTTTTGCAAAGTCACTTATTAAGTTTGTGTTAGACAGGCATCTGACTAAGCTTGGAATCATATTGCTACATTCACCCTAGGGTAACTATTTCCATTCCCCCATCAGGTACACTGTGCAGATGAGAGCAGCAAAGTACTTATCCTTGGCTCCAGTGCAGATATGAAGGAGGGGTCACTAGACATCACTGGACATCAGTGAGCAAACTGCTCTTTCTCCAGCACACCACAGAGTTCTAAACACTAGAGGGAGAACTTCCCATTGACTGCTGTGTCTGAAAGTGATACCTGTGGTGGGCTACATGAAAAAAGCCTTAGACTAGTATTACACTAAAACAGACTTGCACTTCATCTCCTGTTGATGTCAGGATCAAGGCTTAGTTTTCTGTCTAGTGATTACAGCTCTGGCTAGAAGCCATTTTTGTAGACCAGCAGGGGCATCACTTTCTGTTACAGTAAACAATAGGTTGATGCAGGGCAGGGGAAAATTAAGAGATGGGAGGCAGACGATCGATAGTAGATGACTGTAGTGAGGAGACAGCGGGTTATGACAGGGAATAGTGGGTGGTATAAATTGGGAAGCAGGGGATGTTGGAAAATTAAAGAAAAGGGATTACAGTCAATACACTGTTAGTCTTCCTTGCACCCTGACCTGGTAGCCAGGTATGAGAATTAGTAACAGTTCATTTGAGGAGAGACAGGGCTGCTGAGGCACTGAAAACACTGTGGATCCACCATACAAGTGGTTATAGAGACCATTTGTACAATTATTTCCTGGACATTCCTGAAAATGAGCGACATCTCAGTGTATCCTTCCTGGTAAAAATGTTTTCATTAAAAATTAATGAAATAGATAAATAAATCATACTAGTATAGGCAGAGTGGAAGAGGAGTAAATACTTGCTCTGCACAGGTGCTTCGGCAAGAATCAACCCATCTCCAAAAGTCTGAAGTTAAGTCTTCTATTGCTGGGACAAGGAGGAGTCTGAGTCTTAGAGGCAGCCTTCCACTGAACTAGTAGGAAAATGTCATGTGACTGCAAGGTGCCAAACTCAAAAAAAGGAAAACAGCTATGTAATGCTGCTGCTCTGCATAAATATCAGAGAGGGGGGATTTGTCTCTCTTGTCCCCTCAGTTCCTACTCCCATGCAGAATGCAGCACAGAGAAGATAATGAAGTACAATGGAAGGGGATGTTTGCTGTTGCTTGAGGTACTGCATTTTTACAGCAAAGGAAGACAAGATGTGGCTCTCCAGCTGTTGCTGTACAGTGACTCTCATCATTTTAAGATGGCTAATGATTGGCAGTTGGTGATGGTAGTTGTAGTCTAACAACAGCTGTAGAGGCACTTTTTTAACCTATTGAATGGCAGTAAGATGTTAGCATCCAAGAAGATTAACTCCCTATTTAAATCAATGTGAAATGTGGGTATTTTTAATTGACTTTTGTGGAGCAGTTGTTTTACCAGAATAGCTCCACTTATATCTCTTTCTTAATCTACGTATTGCTGCACAGTGGGGTGAATGAACAAGTACTCCAATGCCAGACCCACTGTTATTAGCCTGTAAAGACATTGAATGCATTTAGGGGTATGTACTACAGCGTATGAGCAATTTAGGACTTTTACCCTTGTTCCAGAGAGGTTTCCAAGGCATTGCAATGCAATGCACTGGCTATCTCTCTGGCACTTTGAAGATTAATGCCAATAAGCCTCACTCGCCAGCCCCATAGCATGGACAGGGAAACTGCATACTCTTATGCCATCTCCTCTGCTCCTTGATTATTATATTGATCAGTGCATGGAGTAGGAGAAAGGTCCTCCTCAGAAATGCCTACAGACTGCCTCCTTGTATTCCTCTTGCTGCAAAATCAATTAATCCCTGCCTTTGACTTAGCACAGAACTGGTTTTGTCCATTCACCTTAATGTTCTCCACTGCCTTCTCACAGTCAAAGAGTTAAAGCTCTGCTGATCTAGAAAGCATAGCAAAAACAAAATGTCTCAATTCACAGTTGAATGTAGCAACCCTATTATAAACTTTCTTATTAAATCCAAAAGTCTAAAATGTTGTAGGAATGTGACATACTAGATGTCCCCCGAAACATAAAACTTACCTTCCTCCCACTGTTGACATACTAGGAACTGGAGTAATTCTGAAGTAAACCAACTGCATCATACAGGTTAAATTAAATGTAGATTGACATAAATGAGGTTTTAACCCCTTGAATGCTAAATAGTTCTCCAGTGCATTGATAAGGACACGTAATAGCCTTGGGGACCATGTTTTAAGACAGGAGTCATGTATATCTAAAAGAATACTTGTTTGTACCTTTTTTAAAAATTAACCCTTTAAGTACCACAGGGGCATGCAATGCATTGAGCAGCAAAGCACTGCAGGACCAGATGGCTGCGCAAGGTATTATGAAACAATACACTGCATACTCTTCTGTTCCTTAACCCTTTGAGTGCCAGAGGGTTATTCAATATACATTGCAAGCTCTTTTGGGGCTAAAAGGGTTAAAGGGTTATAAAGATTTGGTTACATTTTCATCATGCTTGATTGCACTCACAGCTCTTTGCTCATCCTATGCATTTCACAATATATGTTAAAGCCTATCCTGCAGTTCTGTGTTGTATTTTTCACTTAACCCTTTGACTGCCAGAGGGGTACGGAATACATTGTAAAGCAATGCATTGCGTACCCCTCTGGAATTAAAAGGGTTAACCCTTAAGCACTCTGTGAGGCAGATGTACTAATCAGAACTGAAAGGGACTGTAATGTCTTAGATATATAAAAAGTAATATTGTAGAGAATAAAGAAATCCATCAATGCCATTCCTATCTCTCAAACCTTTATATATTGAGAGATAGAACATTTTAAAGGGATAGTAATACTTCGTTTTAACTTTATTTTATTTTGTAGGCATTAAAAAAACATGAAGAATGATATAAGTCTTATCTCTCAAACCTTTATGGTTTATGAGATATTCACAAGCAAAGTTCCCCTCCCCGTCCCTTTTTCCTAGTGTAAGCCATCTCTTCTCAGATGTGGAATGCAGTCCATAGACCAGACAGATAACAGAAGGGGACAATTTTCTTTGTATGAAAACAATGAAAGCCCTTCCCCCCTTGACAAGTTTTTCAGCTTTTTCCATTATCTTAATTGAAGATTGTCCCTCTCTGCAGTCTACCTAGGCATCTCCCTTCTGATCTGGTTGAAAAGGGGGGGGGGGATACTTTGTTTGTGAATATCTCTTAAACCATAAAGGTTTCAGAGATAAGACTTATATCATTCTTCATGTTTTTTTTAATGCCTACAAAATAAAATAAAGTTAAAATGAAGTATTACTATCCCTTTAAAGTTCCCCCTACCTCCCCTTCTCCTGAAATCAGCTGTAAGCTGACAGCAGGAGATCCTGGCCCTGGGACAGACAGGCGGCTCTTCAGTAGAGCCAAAATAGTGATATTTAAAAATAACTAGTTTATTGGAATGGTCTACAAAGTGTGCCTGGTTTGCAAGCACACTTTGTAGACCATTCCAATGAAGTAGTTCTTTTTAAATATCGCTATTTTGGCTCTTCTGAAGAGCCTGCTCGAGTCGGCCGAAATTGATCTCCTTCTGTCAGGGGAGAACTTTAAAATGTTCTATCGATCAAACCATAAAGGTTTGAGAGATAGGAATGGCATTGATGGATTTCTTTTTTTATTCTCTACAATATTACTTTTTATATATCTAAGACATTACTATCCCTTGAAGTAATTCTGGAGGAAACCATCTCCTCCGCAGAGGACAAATAAATATTCTCCAAATTCCATTGGATTTAAATGGGGGTGTTTAATGTCTGAAATGCTTAGATAGGTCTCCAAAACTTTATGCTTTGGAGATCTCTAGCATTCAAAAGGTTAAATTTAACGCAAAATACATTTTTATTTGTACCATAAACTATAGTAGATTGCCCCAGAATTACCCCAGTTCTTCCTAGCCACTTTTTGTCTCCTTTATTTTTGTTGGATGAGCAGTTGTCAACAGTAATGTTGTGACACATTTATGTGTCGAGGTGTATTGTGTCAAACCTGTCCAGATATTTTTTATTAACCCCTTAAGGCCAATGCATTGTGTACCCCTCTAAGATTCAAAAGATTAAATAAGGCAACATTAAAGGGATAGTAATGCCAGAAATAAACTTTATTCATTATGGTATATTTTACAAACATAAAGTATTTGGAGAAAGTCCTATCTCTCAAACCTTTATGGTTTGAGAGATATTCAGCGCTAAAGTTCCCTCTCTCCTGATGTCTGCTGTAAAGCTGACAGCAGGAGACTCAAGTCATGCTACTCGAGGCGGCTCTTCAGCAGAGCCAAAATAGTGATCTTTAAAAAGAACTACTTCATTGGAACAATCTACAAAGTGTGCTTGCAAACCAAACACACTTTGTAGATCATTCCAATGAAGTAATACTTTTTAAAGGGACAGTAATGTCCCATAAAAAATGATTATAGTTTTGTAGTGGTTAAAAAATTAAACTATATGCCACAAATCATATCTCTCAAACCGCTATGGTTTGAGAGATATTCACATTCAAAGTTCCCCCCTCCCTCCCCTTTTCCTGATGTCAGCTGTAAAGCTGACAGCAGGAGGTCCGTGTTGGCCGACAAAAGGAGGCTCTTCAGCAGAGCCGAAATTGCATTATTTAAAATAAACTACTTCATTGAAACGGTCTACAAAGTGTGCTTGCAAACCAGACACACATTTTAGACCTTTCCAATGAAGTAATTATTTTCCAATAATGCAATTCTGGCTCTGCTGCAGAGCCACCGGCTGGTCCCCGGACAGGGATCTCCTGCTGTCAGCACAGCGCTGACGTCAGGTGAAGGGGAGAGAGGGGGGACCTTTGAATGCGAATATCTCAAACCATAGTAGTTTGAGAGAGAGGATTTGTGGCATATAGTTTAATTTTTTAAGCACTACAAAACTATAAGCATTTTTTATGGGACATTACTGTCCCTTTAAAGATCGCTATTTCAGCTCTGCTGAAGAGCCGCCTCCTGGTCCCAGGACCAGGATCTCCTGCTGTCAGCAGAGCGTTGACTAAAGGAGAAGTGGAGAGAGGGGGTAACTTTAGCACCGAATATCTCTCAAACGTAGATGTTTGAGAGATAGGACTTTCTCCAAATACTTTATTTTGTAAAACCTTCCATACTGAATAATGTTTATTTCTGGCAAAATTAAACCTTTAAAAAGGTTGGGGACCACATATTTAGATTGTAAGCACTAGAACAAGGACTTCACTACCATTGTCCCACTTTATAAAGCAATTGTATTCCCCTATATTTTCTGAACCCTAAAACTGTAAAGAGTTGAGAACATTTGTGATGCTGTATATTCATTCATTCATTCATCTGGACAAAATATATTACTGATTTTTTCCAGTAGGTTACCATAGTATGTTAGCAAATAAAGGATGTAGGCTCTCTAGAGTGCATGGGAGAGGTGGCAATGGGATATTTATATTTGGCAGCATTTTAGGTTGTACTTATCTAATAATTTTTCCCAGTTGTTCATATCATGTTTGGAAGTGGAATTATTTCTCATGAATACATAATATGTTTTAGAGATTATTTAGGACATGCTCATTTTGATTCCTACATTTGATTGCTATTCCTCTTCAATAGCAAATATTGTGATATCCTACTGGTTGATTTTCAGATTGTATAAATATCTCTGCCTAAGCCAATTAAAGCGACAAGATCATTGTTATGGTAATTTTTAAACAATTACCTAAGGTATGCATTGCACATTTCTATTTCCCCATCAAGTTGTTTTATTCTATATACTTTGCCGATTTGATTATCCTGCCACTGATGACAAGTTAGGCACACTGAAGACCTATTACAAACAGAAAGCTTATGGTGCAGGAGTCTGTAATGATATCAGCGCTTCCAACTCTCAGACTTGGAAGGCTGATCGTGATTGCTGGATCACGTTGTATTAGAAGGACAAGCTGTTTACATGTCTTCAACTAGAAGCTGAAAGAAGTTGGAACACTTACTACCACACTTTGTGGCTGATTTAACCCTTTGAGTGCAAGAGGGATATCCATTGCATGGATACCCCTCTGGCACTCAAAAGGTTAATATGTAGTGGAGCAATTTCTTCGGCAAACCAACTGCACCGTATAAGAGAAATAATAATTCCCCAGATTCTTATTGATTTAAATGGGGGTTTAAATCCCTTGCTTCCTGAATGCAGCTTAATTTCCACACAAATGCTTCAGCTTGTTTTAGTACATCAGTATGCCTGAAAGGTATATGTTAACCCCTTGGATGGTAAAGAGATCTCCAGTGCATTGTTAGTCACACTTTTTCATACACACTAGTTCAAAAGATTTGTAATATTCCCCTGTGATATCAGATCTCTCTTCAGTGAAGGGGCTGACTCACTTGACAAAGTAGTTGCCATGGTAACATAAATCTGTTTTTGCTCATATGGAGATATTTGTCTCTGTGTGAGCAGTTTTAATACATCCTTACCAAAGTTTATCACCGAGCAAAATTCAGAACACAATAAAAGTGATCACACAAAGGCAAATGTCTCTTTGAGTGAAAGCCTGGTCCTGCTGCCATAACAAATGTTAAATCGCATAAGTCAACCCCTTCAATGGAGATGGGATGGCATTAACCGCTTAACGACTCATGACGTACATTTATGCCACGAGGTGGATGTCCCTAAAGGACCAAGGACGTATATGTAGGTCTTGGAATTCCGGGGTCCCCTCGTGGCCGCATGCCGTTCGGGGTTTCCAGAATCAGATGAGCAAAAAGCAAAAAACTGCTCCGTGCTCATTAAGTGACGGCAGCATGCGTGCGCGGCCGGTCCTTAAGGGGTTAGGGAAAGGGGTGTTAGGGGGATATAAATCCCTTGATACATTTTAACCCTTCAAGTGCCAGAGAGGTATCCAACACATTGAGATGCAATGTGTTACATTCCCCTTTGGTACTCAGAGGGTTAAACAAGTGAAAGTGGGTAGAATGGGGGACTATGTTACAAGGGAATTCACTAACCCAGGCAATCAACCTCTATCCTAAGAGACTTATGTATGACTAGTTGAACAGCCTGTGTACACGTGCAAAGGCCTGGGTGCAGTCATGCACAGTAGAGAGGCCCGTGCCGTGGCTGATAATGGAGCGGGGTGCTCCGAATTCAGACTGTCTGAATTCGGAACACCCCGCTCCATTATCAGCCGCGGCGCGGGCAGTCTGTACTGTGCATGACTGCAGCGCGTGCAGCCATCTGTACTGAGCATGACAGCTTCTGACAAACATACATTAGTGAATTATTATATAGGATTGTTATGTTTTGCAGCAGTTTACATTTTTAGTATTTACATGTTTAATATTGATCATCCAGGATTCTAGTGACATATTTAAGGCAGTGCTGAGCAACATGTTGGAGGCATTTCTAGCATATGAGGTTAGTAGAATTTACTTAAATGGACAGACCTGTCAAATATTGCCTTGAGAATGCATATTTGTTACTCCCATACAACCTCAGTAGCGTTTTAAACAGAGCCTGCTGTAACATTAGCCCATAAAAATACAGCTACGAAGGGAAGAGTGAACGCATTCCCTGGGGCAGCTGGGAAGTCCTGCGGCATCATGCGAGACATACAGGGTGACGCAGAACGTGGAAGTGCCTGATTTGAAGTCTTCATAACTCCACTCGTAGGTAAGTTAAAAAAAAAACAAGCAAACAGCGCTGATCTTGTTTTATTGATTAAAACCCATGGTCAAATTTTTTTTTGTGTGAAAGTGCCCCTTTAATTATCTGTAATATTTAGTGTTATGTGAACGCCTTGAACACCAGAGGGGTACGCAAGGAATTGTGAATCAATCTGTTCCATACCTCTCTGGTCTGTAGGTTGTTATTTTTTACAGTTTCATTCTTATCTTGCACTTAAACCTAGTTAGTAAATGTTTTATATCTGCACGATTCATTATGTGTTGCACCATGACTTTGAGTTTCAGACAAGCTAGTAAAGAGCTAAATCATCACTAGAATTGATTTTCTAGAGTTATGCCTGCCTAGCACTAATCACTTAAGCTAATTCTGATGATCCCCTTATGCCAGTTGCATCTTTCCACTGCTTCCTTTTATAAGCAAAATGCTAACAATACGCATAGGAAATGTCTTTTACTCCATTTTCATGCTCATATTATGGCTTGCTGGTGATAAAATCTTTATGATAGTGGAGTGTACATGCTGGTATGCATTAAAGCAATCATATGCTCTAGTGCCTACTTCCAAGTACAGCCTTCTGGCATTTGAGGCTAACACTAGTGATGAGCGAGCATGCTCGGCCGAAGCTCGGTTCGGCTCGAGCATCGCTCTGCTCGGCACATGGCGGTACTCGTACGAGTACCGCATGTGCTCGCCCGCCATGTTCGGGTCTCCTCCCCGCACGTTTCGCGGCTGCTGCGCAGCCAATAAATGTGCAGGGAGGCTCTGACATCAGTGTAATGCCAGCAGCCATGTTGGCTGCTGGCATTACGCTGATTGGCTGGCCAGAACCCGTGATCGGGTGCTGTATAGCACCTGACCAGCGAGTTCGGCTCAGTCTTAGCCAGGGAGAGATGAGGATAGGAAGGGAAAGTCAGTGTAGGGAGAAGAAAAGCGATTTAAAAAAAAAAAAAAGACCCAAAAGTCCTTTTTAGGACTACTGTGTGTGGGGGCAGCAGTTTATTTTGTTTGGGGGGGCAGAGATATAAAAAAAAAAACTTCACATATACTGTTCACTGTGCCTAGCTGCAGATTAGCAGCACATTCTGTTTAGTGTGCAAAGTTGCAGATTAGAGCACATTCTGTTCAGTGTGCAAAGTTGCAGATTAGCAGCACATTCTTTTTAGTGTGCAAAGTTTCAGATTAGGAGAACATTCTGTTAACTGTTCAAACTGTAAAATATCAAAGTCACATATTCCATTCACTGTGCCGAGCCGCAGTTAAGAAGAACATTCTGTTTACTGTGCAAAGTTGCATATTAGGAGAACATTCTGTTAAGTGTTCAAACTGTAAAATATCAAAGTCACATATTCCATTCACTGTGCCGAGCCGCAGTTAAGAAGAACATTCTGTTTACTGTGCAAAGTTGCATATTAGGAGAACATTCTGTTAAGTGTTCAAACTGTAAAATATCAAAGTCACATATTCCATTCACTGTGCGTAGCCGCAGTTAAGAAGAACATTCTGTTTACTGTGCAAAGTTGCATATTAGGAGAACATTCTGTTAAGTGTTCAAACTGTAAAATATCAAAGTCACATATTCCATTCACTGTGCATAGCCGCAGTTAAGAAGAACATTCTGTTTACTGTGCAAAGTTGCATATTAGGAGAACATTCTGTTAAGTGTTCAAACTGTAAAATATCAAAGTCACATATTCCATTCACTGTGCGTAGCCACAGTTAAGAAGAACATTCTGTTTACTGTGCACAGTTGCATATTAGGAGAACATTCTGTTAAGTGTTCAAACTGTAAAATATCAAAGTCACATATTCCATTCACTGTGCCGAGCCGCAGTTAAGAAGAACAGTCTGTTTACTGTCCAAAGTTGCATATTAGGAGAACATTCTGTTAAGTGTTCAAACTGTAAAATATCAAAGTCACATATTCCATTCACTGTGCGTAGCCGCAGTTAAGAAGAACATTCTGTTTAGTGTGCAAAGTTGCATATTAGGAGAACATTCTGTTAAGTGTTCAAACTATAAAATATCAAAGTCACATATTCCCTTCACTGTGCCGAGCCGCAGTTAAGAAGAACATTCTGTTTACTGTGCAAAGTTGCATATTAGGAGAACATTCTGTTAAGTGTTCAAACTGTAAAATATCAAAGTCACATATTCCATTCACTGTGCGTAGCCGCAGTTAAGAAGAACATTCTGTTTACTGTGCAAAGTTGCATATTAGGAGAACATTCTGTTAAGTGTTCAAACTGTAAAATATCAAAGTCACATATTCCATTCACTGTGCCGAGCCGCAGTTAAGAAGAACATTCTGTTTACTGTGCAAAGTTGCATATTAGGAGAACATTCTGTTAACTGTGCAAACTGTAAAATATCAAAGTCACATATTCCATTCACTGTGCGTAGCCGCAGTTAAGAAGAACATTCTGTTTACTGTGCAAAGTTGCATATTAGGAGAACATTCTGTTAAGTGTTCAAACTGTAAAATATCAAAGTCACATATTCCATTCACTGTGCGTAGCTGCAGTTAAGAAGAACATTCTGTTTACTGTGCAAAGTTGCAGATTTGCAGCACATATTCCGTGTAATATGAAGAAGGCGGGTAAAAAGGGACGGGGAAGTGGACGTGATCCTGATAGTTCAGGGCGCGGGTCAGGACGCGTAGAAACTGCGCCTGGTGCCAGAGCACAAGACAGAAAGACATCCACCATACCTAGCTTCATGTCTCAGTTTACAGGGCGTCGCAGGACATCACTCTCGAGGTCCGACCACTGCGAACAGGTGGTCGGTTGGATGTCAGCTGATACTGCTTCCAGTCGGTTAAGCACCACCCTGTCTTCCACCAAGTCCACTCTCAGTAGCCAAGAGTCTGGTCAACATAATCCTCACCCTGATCATCCTTCCTCCCACCATAGAGGATCTGGTCAAAGAAGTGATCCCACACTGTGATATAGTGAGGAGCTCGTCTCATCACCAATCCTTAATTTGAACCTCTCTCCAAGCACGCTTGCAGAGGAACATGACATCTTGTGCCCTGATTCACAACCTCTAGAGGGTACCCAATCACAAGAAGATGACAGAGGTGAACGGCATTTAAGGTCAAAGGAAGTGGATGATGATGATGATGAGACACAGTTGCCATTAAATCAACCACTATTACTGTCTCAAGACCTTGATGAGGAGGATGATATACAGTTGTCAATGACTGAGTATGTGGTGGGATCAAGACATGAGGAGGATGATCAGAGTGAGGAAGTGGAGGAGGACTTGGTGGACGATGAGGTGACTGACCCCACCTGGGAAGGTGTAGAGCCGAGCGATGACAGCAGTCCTGAGGGTGAGCCATCTGCAGCACCGCAACAGGCTGGAAGAGGCAGTGGTGTGGCTACAGAAAGAAGGCGGACCGCACCAAACCGGCCCGCAAATGTTCCACGGAGCACCCCCTTGCGTAAATCTCCCTTGCCAAGGGGTAGGTGTTCCGCGGTATGGCGTTTTTTTAAGGAAAGTGCGGACGACAAAAGAATTGTAGTTTGCAACCTGTGCAACACCAGAATGAGCCGAGGCATGAACACTAGAAACCTCACCACCACCAGCATGATCCGACACATGGCATCCAAGCACCGTAATAAGTGGGAGGAACGCCCGGATCGCCAATCTGTGTCTGCAGGCCACACCACTGCCTCCTCTTCCCCTGTTTTCGGTGCCGGCCAATCGCCTGTCGAAGGCGCAGGCCCGCATACCTCCCGCCCTGCACCTGTACCATCTGAAGCACCATCAGCGACCACATCCACTTCCCTGTCCCAGCACAGCGTCCAAATGTCGTTACCCCAGGCATTTGAGCGCAAGCAAAAATACCCAGCCACCCACCCACAGGCCATAGCACTAACCTCACACCTTTCCAAATTACTGGCCATCGAAATGCTGCCATTTAGGCTTGTGGAGACTGAGTCCTTCCGCAGCCTGATGGCAGCAGCTGTCCCTCGGTACGCAGTCCCCAGCCGCCACTACTTTTCCCGGTGTGCCGTCCCCGCCTTACACCACCATGTGTCCCGTAACATCACCCGTGCCCTGACCAACGCAGTTACTGGGAAGGTCCACTTAACGACTGACACATGGACAAGTGCTTGTGGCCAGGGACGCTACATTTCCCTGACGGCACACTGGGTGAATGTCGTGGAGGCTGGGAGCGACTCGGACCCTGGGATGGCACAGGTGCTACCCACGCCGAGGATTGCGGGCCCTACCTCCATCAGGGTTTCCACCAGCACCTAAGTTATTGGCTCCTCCTCCTCCGTTTCCACCTCCGAATTCTCTGCGCGCAGCGCCACTCACCCATCAGCCGGTAGCTGGAAGCAGTGTAGCACTGCAGTGGGGAAGCGTCAACAGGCCGTGCTGAAGCTGATCTGCCTTGGGGACAAACAGCACACGGCCTCAGAGCTGTTGCAGGGGATTAGTCACCAGACCGAGCAATGGCTCTCGCCACTCAACCTGCAACCAGGCATGGTTGTGTGTGATAATGGGCGTAACTTGGTGGCGGCTTTGGAGCTCGGCATGCTCACACACATACCATGCCTAGCGCATGTATTTAATTTAGTGGTTCAGCGATTTCTAAAAACCTACCCCAATTTGCATGATCTCTTGACCAAGGTGCGCCGCGTGTGTGCACATTTCCGTAAGTCATCTACAGCTTCAGCCGGCCTGTTGAAGCTGCAGCAGCGCTTACAATTGCCAGCTCACCGGCTGCTGTGTGACGTGAGCACGCGCTGGAACTCCACCTTCCGCATGTTGGCCCGGCTTTGTGAGCAGCAGAGGGCAGTAGTGGAGTACCAGCTGTTACACGGTCGTCGCCTCTCCGTTCAACTTCCTGTAATCAGAAGTGAGGAGTGGGAATGGATGTCAGACCTCTGTGAGGTTTTACGCAATTTTGAGGAATCGACACAGATGGTGAGCGGCGATAACGCTATTATCAGTGTAACCATCCCACTTCTGTGTCTACCGAAACGCTCGCTGCTCACAATTAAAACTGACGCTTTGCATGTGGAAGAGGTGGAAATGCGGGAGGAAGAGCTTACACAAGGTGATAGCCAGAGCACCCTCACTTCGTCTTCTCAGCGACAATTGGAGGAGGCGGAGGAGGAGGAGGAGGAGGAAGACACGGTTGCCTCCGCTACAGAGGGTAGCCATGGAACTTTAGTTCCATCTCTTCAGCGTGGGTGGGCAGAAGAGGAGGAAGAGGATGAGGAGATTGAGAGTCATCCTCCTGGTGAGGACAGCGAAATCTTGCCTGTTGGTACTCTGGCACACATGGCTGACTTTATGTTAGGCTGCCTTTCCCGTGACCCACGCGTTATACGCATTTTAGACAACACGGATTACTGGGTGTTCACCCTTCTGGACCCCTGCTACAAAGAGAATTTCTCATCTCTCATTCCTCCGGTGGAGAGGACAAGCAAAATGGTGCAATACCAGAAGGTTCTTGTCGAAAAATTGCTCCAAAATTTTCCATCTGACAACACTGGCGGCAGAGTACGTGCTACCTTGGCCACCCGAGAAGGGGAGAAAAGGGGAGCACACAGCAGTTCCGACAAAGGCAGGGCAACACTCTCCAAGGCGTGGGACACCTTCATGACACCCCGCCAGCACCCTCACCCTGATGCGCAGTCTAGTGTCACAAGGAGGGAAAAGTTTTGGAAGATGGTGAAGGAGTACGTAGCAGACCGTGTCAGTGTCCTCAATGATCCCTCTGTGCCTTACAACTACTGGGTGTCCAAGCTGGACACGTGGTATGAACTGGCACTCTACGCCTTGGAGGTGCTGGCCTGCCCTGCCACCAGCGTTCTGTCTGAGCGGGTATTTAGTGCTGCTGGTGGCATCATAACAGATAAGCGTATCCGCCTTTCCACCGAAAATGCTGATAGGCTGACACTTATAAAAATGAACAAGGCCTGGATTTCCCCTGACTTCTCCACTCCACTGGAGGAAAGCCCCGGGGGAACATAAAGTGACTTTATATATGTTATTTACAATGATGGGAATACTCTGTATTCCCATTCACCCCTTCCACCCAAAAAACGGGTATATGGTTGACTCTCTTCCATATACCCTGTGATATAATTTTTATATAGGGCCAGCTCACCAGCGGGCCCTGTGATATAATTTTTATATAGGGCCAGCTCACCAGCGGGCGAAGTTTGACAATTTTTGTATAGGTCAGCTCACCAGCGGGCCTTCTCATATAATGTTTTATTGGGTCAGCTCTCTAGCGGGCCCTCTCATATAATGTTTTATAGCGTCAGCTCACTAGCGGGCCTTCGTATATAATGTTTAGGATGGTCAGCTCCGCAGCAGACCCTCACCCATAATGTTTTAGATGGTCGGCTCAGCGCACGTTTCCCTCTTAATCATGGCCCCAGTTCAGAAAAATCGAGGATATTTTTGGGAGAATTTGCCTTTGCGCACGTTTCCCTCTTAATCATGGCCTCAGTTCAGAAAAATCAAGGAAATTTTTGGGAGAATTTGCCTCTGCGCACGTTTCCCCCTTAATCATGGCCTCAGTTCAGAAAAATCAAGGAAATTTTTGGGAGTATTTGCCTCTGCGCACGTTTCCCTCTTAATCATGGCCCCAGTTCAGAAAAATCGAGGATATTTTTGGGAGAATTTGCCTTTGCGCACGTTTCCCTCTTAATCATGGCCTCAGTTCAGAAAAATCAAGGAAATTTTTGGGAGAATTTGCCTCTGCGCACGTTTCCCTCTTAATCATGGCCTCAGTTCAGAAAAATCAAGGAAATTTTTGGGAGAATTTGCCTCTGCGCACGTTTCCCTCTTAATCATGGCCTCAGTTCAGAAAAATCAAGGACATTTTTGGGAGAATTTGCCTCTGCGCACGTTTCCCTCTTAATCATGGCCTCAGTTCAGAAAAATCAAGGAAATTTTTTGCAGAATTTGCAGATGATATACAAGTAAATATACAGCAAATACTGTTTGGTAACAATTTTTCGCCTAAAGTCGTTTTTATCTTCCTTTTTGTGTGTTTTACGGTCAGTCTGTAAAAATGGCGTACTACGGGCGAAAGATCGTTCCCAGCAGCGATGTTGGAGTCCAAGATGCATCCAGTCATCCTCCCTATGCTGTCCCTGAACCATTTCTGTGGTGTTTCCATCATTTTCTGCCCTTTTCGTATGGACCAGGCACCCTCCCCTCATCAGAGCAGGGGGTGCCTGGTGTAATGCTCGAGTCCTCCCATTGACTTCAATGGGGCTCGGGTGCTCGGCCGAGCACTCGAGCCTCTGGGGGTGCTCGGTCAGAGCACCCGAACACCCGAGCATTGGGGTGCTCGCTCATCACTAGCTAACACCACTGGAGCTATGCTGGTGGATTCCAAGATTCCTGCCAACTGTGTGCATGTTCACAAACATTGTACTTGTGTACTCGTAGTGGAATTCAGTAAAGGGAACTTGAAATAAGTGGATTTTAGTTTAATTGTCAAGGAATGTGTGTGATTCACCCAAGTCAGTTTTGGCTATTTTCCCTTTTGCATTTGAAATCTGCTGTAGTTATTACTCTCTTGATAAGGATTTCATGGCCCTTTAAAATGATGGGCAAGTCTTCCTCTTTAGGGCTTATCACGTTCAGACTGAATAAGTGCATTGTTAATTGTGCGGAGCTGAAAACTAAATATACTGTAGACTAAAATAATTCACAGCCATTAAAGGCAACTACAGGTACTCTGAAAAAATATAAATAGGTATACTTGACTAGTGTATAAAAGACTCCTAAGTGCTTTCATTCATAGGAACTTAATTTATATCAGAATAGTTCCCCTTTAGGGGCCTGGGGCCTACCAATAATACTGCATAACATTTTTATTAAAAATTAGCAAAAAATGTAGTGACTTGAGGTTATATCTGTCACCTTGATATATTTTAAAATATGCACATTGAATTTATATTTAGTATTCCAAATTGAGGTGTTGGTTCGAAGCACGTGAATTTAACTTTGAAAAGAGAGTCATTCATAGTCAGCAATTTGAACTCTGCTAAACAAAAATAATGGTACAATTTGAGAAGTCCCTATAATGATTACACTTGGACAATCACTGTGGACTATTTGGACAGCTTCCTTCAGAAACATATAAGAAGTTGTATGAGAGTGCTCTAATTAAAAAGACCTTTGTGAGTAGAACAATCCACTCTATATGGTGGAGCTATGAGAAGAAGGCTGGATCTTTTTTCAGTTTTAGCTGAAAACACACATCTTTAGTAGATGGCGTCTTTGAACTTTGTTTCTTTTGTGAGCTTAGGCTTGTAGGAATACAAGGTGTTGTCATAGACATTTCTTCTAGAATGAGGACATTGTATGTGATTAATGCCTTCAAAGTGTTAAGAAAACAAAAGCAGCAGGTTAAACATCATTAAATAGTAAGTGTTTTGTCCTGCCCAACAGCCCCAGGATATCCCATTCTATAAGAAGCCAATTGAAACTCTCACAAGTACATCTTTACACACCATCAGACATTCTATTTAGTTTATTTAGGTTTATTATTTGTTCAAGATTTATGGCAACTCAGTGCAGGGTATAACATTGAATTGCAGTCTATGCCAAATCTGGGTATCATGCCTTTTATTGACACTGAGGAGTGAATTTTGTTGAAAAAGTGTTGACATTTTCGTAGTAGAGTGCCTTTTTTAAGGAAAATGTATGTATTTATAATAATATTCAGCTTGCAATTATTTACTTAAAAAAGAGGCCAGTGCCTTCAATAACTGTCACTGTTTGATTAATCTTTGCTCTATCTTATTTTTATTTTAAAAAAATTCAAGACATTCATCAAGACATGGTAATACTGTAATACAGTCATACTACTAAAGCATATAGTGCAGCCATGTTAAGTTTTTCATTTTAATTTATTTTATAGATTTTTTACACTTATAGACAGTTGTGTCCTTTTTGTGAAAGATATGCAGCTAGAAGACTTTTGTGTTGTGTAGTACTTGAATCTATTCATCAGTACAATGCAAGACTTTAAAGACGTAATAATAATAATAAGCATAAGGAAGGTGTTAAAATATAACTGACAAATAGCTTATTTTATTGTTGTAATGATCACACATCTTTTACACAATAAAATAAAATGTGGATTATAACAAATTCACTAAGGGTAATGTACAAATCCACTGGTATAGTACTTTGCTGTGTGTACATATATTTTTACTGAGTACCTACTTTTGCATATGTACTTAGGCAATAGTACCAGCATAACAACTCCACCTTTACTTTCCTCAAAAAAGTCTCAAATTAATATTGTCTATGTTTTAATCACAATTAAATGATTTACTACTAATATTCAGTTTATTGTTATTATCGATTAATAATTAAAAATTTGGGTCCGACCCCAAAATATTTGAGACTTAGGTTAATCTATCTCATTATAACTGCACTTATAATTGCACTGAACAGCCTAGATTCACCACTCACCTAGATTCACCATTACTTTGAGACGGATTGGGGCAATTTCATGCACCAAGGTAGAGTGACAACCTGGGGGGAGACAAATAAAGGGGAGATACAGAGGATGTAGCTATAACTTCTCCAGTTAGATCAATCCTCAAGTCCCTCTGTTATTCATGGATCCTATCCACTATGATTTCTCAAGTATGAGAGGCTATCGTACATAGGCTTCATATAATAACATATGAAATGGAGATGTGAAAATGTTATTTCTCTTCATCACCTTTTTAATTTTTATTACACCTTAGTGCATAGCCTCCCCAGGGTTTTCAGCATGCGCCTTAAATCTCTCATATAGTTCCTTTCAGTGCCCCTGGGTGCAAACATCAAATAGAATTATGCATTTCCATAGTAAAGGACATTATGTATGTGTATATATATATATATATATATATATATATATATATATATATATATATATATATAGACACACTAGCATTAGAGGTATGGCTTCACCGGGGCAGTTAACCCTTATATAAAAAAGAAATCAAACCTCGTGTTGGGACATCAGGATCCCTCCTGACACTCCCCCAGCTACTGACCTCCCAAATGATTCTGCTGGGAGATCAATAAAGACTCCCCTGCTTCCATCCTGCCCAAACTACTGGGTAGGAGTGGTCTGGTAGGATGTTCGGGTAGGATGGAAGCAGGGGAACCATGCTGCTCTCCTGCATCACCTCAATTGATCTTCCAGCCATATCGGCTGGGAGATCAGTAGCTGGGGGGGCATAGTGGGATCCTGATGCCCCACCATGAGGTCTGCATTTTTGTTGTTGTAAGTGTATTCCATCTGGCTGGGGAGGTCTCAGCTAATTGGAAAATATACTATGCCCTCAGCCACATCCCACTGGACTCACAAAGGGGAGTTTTGCATAACTCTGCATTTGTAATGTTTCAGGGTGTGGCTTACAGTGAACCAGAAATCACTTAGATTTATTTATATATATATATATATATATATATATATATATATATATATATATATATATATAAATAAGTATATATTAATACCTTTTTTATTAGAAATTAAACATCAGGCATTAATACTAACTGTTAATAATAAATACTAAATGTTAATTCAGAATGTCTAAACATTTTTTGCACAAATGAAAATTTTTAGACATCCTGAGAAAACAATTACCTTTACATTTGCTTGATCAGAATTTCATTGAAAGTTTTAGTTGCTGGACCCTATTGACTTCCCTGGACTGACATGAACATGATTAATTAAAATAAATTACATACAAATTGGCCACCTATTCCACTGGGGTTTCCATCAGAGTACATGAACAAATAATACAAAAAATATAAATAATTATAGTATGGTCTGCATTTTTATTTTATTTATTTTATCAATTTTATTATTTGTTCATGTTCACTATGAAGGTGCTTTAGAAGCACAGTGCGTGTCCACAGTGAGTGTCCACAGTGAATATTTGCTTGTAGTTGTGAACTGAAATTTGAACAGTAAATATGTGACTTTTCTTAAAATTAAATAAACACACTCAGGAATAACAGGAGTAGCTGCTGGAGACAGCAGTGGCGTGTCTTGATTCTGGTACACTGTACATGCCTATTGTCCTATTGGGTGAAATTGTGCACTTAAATTTGAACAGTAAATATTAGGATTCTTTTTTAAAATTAAAGTAGCACGTTCAGGAATAACAGGTGTAGTTGCTGGACAAAATTGGTTGCACTCCAGCAATTTTGAATGTTTTTTTTCTTTGGGTGTGCTTACCAAAACCTGGACTGGAATTGTATTTTTGGAAGTTTTGACCAGCTTCTATTGGTTTAAGCACTCCTCCCACCCCCAGATGCAATGCTCATTGTCTCTAGGACACTATATAATGCCTGTCAGAGAGTCTCTCTCTCCATTAATGAGTAAAGCTGACCAAGACTCAGCTCTCAGGATAAAGTAAATTAAGGTTAGTAAATGCTTAAATTGGGAGAGAGTCAGCTCATAAGACAAAGCATATTAAGGTTAGGTACTTGCCAAAATGAGGTACCTTGGCGTTGGTGGCAAGCTTAGCATTCTATGGCCATATAATATAACTAAATACTCATCTTTAATACAGTAGTGATACGCAGGCACAGTGCTGCAGAGTAAAGGGTTAATGGTGATGAGAATTTGGATGTGCACCAATACTTTGTATATTTGCGCTAATATATATATATATATATATATATATATATATATATATATATAACAGAAAAAGAGAAAAAAGCTCACAGCGCTAACTCATCATGAAATATCCATATAATAAATATAAATAAATTATTAATATAAAGATGAAAGATATAGATAGCAGCAAGAAATGAGAGGGTTCTCCAGTCCCCCTAACATTGGGCCACACAGTGTACGCAGCTCCTTACAATAGACATATGTTACAATAAATAAGAGGGAATGAAATAAGTGCAACAATGAAACAATGAAACAAATTTATGCGTTGCTGAATCGGGAGCCATGACAGATGTCTGTGAATTATGTGGACAGGTTCAGTTTTTGGGGAGAGTGTGTTGATTTGTGCGGCTGAGTTTAAAACAGATTGCATAGGTGAAAGATGAGTAGCAGGAAGGCCAGTTAGTAGGATACTGCAATAGTCTAAGTGGGACAGAATGAGGGCATGTATGAGTTTTAGTAGTTTGTTGGGAGAGGAACAGGCGGATTTTAGCAATGTTGTGGAGAAAGAAGCGAGATGATCTAGCCACGGCGTTAATGTGAGGGGAGAAGAAAAGAGAGGAATCAAATATGGCCCCAAGTCAGCATGCTGAGCTGACCGGACCAATATCAATTCCATCAACTGTAATGGTGAAGCTAGGTGTTGGGCAAGGTCTTGGTGGGAAAATTAGCAGCTCAGTTTTTGGCCATGTTTATCTTTAGCTGACGTTGTGCCATCCAGGAGGAAATGGCCAAAAGGCAGTCTGAAATTTGCAGCTGGATTTGAGGTGAAAAATTAGGAGTGGAGATGTAAATTTGGGTATCATCAGCATATAGATGGTATTTGAAGCCAAATGAACTAATAAGTTCACCCAATGAAAGGGTGTACAGTGAGAAAAGCAGAGGACCTAGAATGGAGCCTTGAGGCACACCCACAGACAGAGGGACTGTGGAGGAGGTGTTATTGCTAGAGGACACAAAAAAGGAACGTTGTGAGAGATAGGAGGAGAGCCATGAAGCAGCTTGATTTCGGAAGCCGAGATTGTGGAGAATTTGAACGAGCAGAGAATGGTTAACCATGTCAAAGGCAGAGGATAAATTGGGTAGTATAAGTATAGAAAACTGTCCTTTGGCTTTTGCAGTCTGGAGATCATTAGCCACCCTGCAGAGAGCTGTCTCAGTTGAGTGACCACACAGGAAACCAGACAGCATAGGGTCCAAAAGACAGTTAGAGTTGAGGCGTTCTAAGTTCTAAGATAAGGCGTTCTAAGAGTTTTGAGGTAAGAGGTAGAAGGGAGAAGGGTCGATAGCTAAAGAGACAGGAGGGGTCTTTTTGAGCTGGGGTTTAATTTGTGCCTGTTTGAAGGAAGAAGGGAAGGTGCCTGTGGAGAGAGAAGCGTTGAAGATGTGTGTTAATATAGGTGTAAGGACTGGTGCAAGTGGTTTGAGTAAGTGGGAGGGCAAAGGGTCCAAGGAGCAGGTATATATTGTCGGACTATTTATATGAAGGTATCCAAAGGGTTAAAACAGAGAACCACTCAGGTTGGATTTCTTCACTTAAATAGGCAAATGACAATAAAATAATTTGATAACTTTATACTTTATTATGTATTGACATACTACTTCACAGTAACAAATTGATCAGAGTAATAAATCCCTCATATTTGTGCAAAAACATATATATTTTATTAAATACAATATACTATATAGATAAGTATCAACAACAATGAAAGATATGAGTGATTAGCAATTCAATAGATACATAGTAAACAAACCACAATTATTACATGAGGATTACCACCGGTGAAAGGGTTAACCACACATAGGTATATTCAGAAGTATAGAATAACATTAATTGCACTCAGTAGCACAGAAAAGGTTAATTGATCCTTACAATGAATATAATACAGTTGGAAGCAGTGTATAAGAATACCCCCTGCCCCAGAAACTGTATAGACTATGCTAATTATGATGTAAGGGGTATTGTGAGATGAATTAAATAATTCCTCTAACAATTCCTTCTACCATATATCAATAATAATCAAATTTAGGGAATAACTGGAATAGAATCCCAGATTTAAATCACTATAATTTAATTATATACTGATTTCAAATATTGCATGCCTCTGAATAAAATATATAAATTGCAATTAATATAGTCAATGAAAGATTATACAAATAATCTTCCTAGAATTAATCCAATAACATATGTCTAGTAAGTATACCAACTTCATGCAACATATATCATAATTTTGACTATAGCAACAAATATAAAACCTATAGGCACTCCAAGGGTTAATCCACTGATTTAAAATAGGTGCCATACCCAAAACTGTTTATTTTGTCTGTTGGAAGTGAATACTTCCAACTTACAAAAGACAAGCTTGGTACCTTCACACAGAACTTCAGATTGAACACCACAAATAAATAGACAAACAGCAGTTAGAGAGTTAATAAATGAATTCCAAGAATTCCCTTGATTAAATATTAGCTATTATAATTTTACCAGAAACACAATATTCTAGACATAACAAAAATTATATTAACCAATATACACAAGAATAAATATATCTAACTGCTATCACTATTTTATGATCTCTCTGGCAATTTATAACAATAAATTAATTAATTCTGCGTAATTTCTTAATTACTATGCTAAATATAGCTGATCATAATATTTTCCATAAAACTGTCCAGGCTTCTATGGGCAAATATATATATATAATTTTCCTCAAATATCAAGGAAATATACTTATTTTGAAATTAGGCAGAATTAAAATAAACAAAATATAATTACCACGTTAATCAGTGTGGATTCTTAAAGTTATTAGGGATGGAACCATGAACCAAGAGTGCAAACAGGAAACTCAGCCTTCTTTAATCAGGAACCCAAGAGGGGTTTTCATCAGGAAGCCAAGAGCATGAAATCCCCCCTTTCTTGGCATTATATTCGGTAAAATGTCTTATTAGTAATCCCCACCTACTCCCAATGATTGGACAGAGATCCATCTCATTACACTGTGACATCATCAGTCAGACCTGACCGGATACTTACATCTTATGCTAATCAAAAAAAATATAACAGTTGTGAGTATTTGACACTATAAATGCTGCAGATGGCGCCATTACGCTATAATAGAATTTTACATGTGACACATAACATGTCATATGTCAAAGTTAAGAGAGAGGTCATAGGGTATCAGAACCCCATAAACCAGTCATTTTGCTAGACTTTCCCATAGGGAGTCTGTGTCTCTCCGCAGACTTCATGTCTCCAATTTAACATCAGTCGGCCATTACTGTCACTCAGTTATTTTTTCCCCAAAGAGGCCCATAAGTATTTGACACACACACACACACACACCTACACTGGAAATTGCTCCAGAGGGCTTTTTTGTTGCCTTCCTCTGGATCAACAGGAGTGTTATTGGCATGGCATGGACTTGATGGACGCATGTCTTTTTTCAGCCTTATCTACTATGTTACTATGTTACTATAAGTATTCCTTTGTCTTATGAGGTAATTTGAACACATCCTAATCACAGGTTTTACAGTTAATTCTACTATTAGAGTTAACCCTCTATGCTCCAATAGGACAAAGTCTCTGACAATATACACACAAATAACAATACTTCTGGAAATACCAGTATTTTATTCTGTGTTTTACCTTTACATCTCTATAAGACTCATTTGTGAAGAAATTGCTTGCAGTGCAGTGTTAGCAAGACCACTCTTTAAATCTTAAAGACTCTTTCACCACCGGCTCAGTACCACAAGATTAAAATAATGTGGAACCTTTATTTAAGAAGCGAACTCAAACAGAACCTTGGAATTATAGATTTGTGAGTCTGACCTCAGTAGTAGGGATCGGAACATTTTTTAGCTTCAAATGCAAAGCATGTGAATTTGGCACTTTCCAATGGTGGGAAATTTTTTTCTGAAAAGTGCAGATTTTCCACTTTTTCCTACCTAGCTCAATGGATTGAAATCTATGTTAAGACTTAATCAACCCCACTCCTCATACCCACTTGGTAAGTTTCCCTTATTTTACCACAGTGATAATATAAAAGGGGTGTCAGATTTCCACAACATGTCATTCTGTGTTTGCTAAAGATAGAGAAAGCAGCACAATCTGAGCTAATCGAAATTTGTAAATAAAGTGAATTTGGAGTTTAGAGAGTCTTGTGGGCAGTAAACATGTTCTCTGTGCTATGGGAGTCTGGGGAACTCTGGGGGAGTGTGAAGGGAGAGAAGAAATTGACTCAAAATCTCATGTACCTAAGATAAGTAGGTGATCTGAGTTCCTTCCTAAGTTGCCTGTTCTCTCTGTGTTAGGAAAATCTGTGGGGCGAGTGTAAAGGGGGAAAGGAGATTTTCCACAAATATCCCAATATCTTGGATGACTGAGAAGACACAGACATGTGATGCAAGTTCCTTCCTGAGCTGACAGAGTCAGACTGTCACTGACAATTTGACTGACAGAATGTTTAGCAAACTGACAGTCAATAGACAGACAGTTTCAGCTGAGACTCAACAGACAGAAGAAGATAGGCCAGTATATTTAGTATGGTCAATCATCATTTTCTGTAATGATTCTGAGTCTTCTGTAGGAGATGACAAGAGTCATAGAGTGATTTCTCCCAGCTGAGCAGAGCACTTCCCACCTCTTCATAAAATATCACTTTTGTTAAAGCACTAAAAATACTGCATCCAATGTTTCAGTCCGTGTATGGACTTCCATCAGGGACAAACTTTCTTACAGAATCATTCTCAAACAGCGTTTATATTACCCCATCTTTGAATATGGCGCTGAACCCGGCTCCATATTTAAAGATGGGGTAATATAAACATTGAGAATTAATCTGTAAGAATGTTTGTCCCTGATGGAAGTCCATACACGGACTGAAACATTGGATGCAATATTTTTAATGCTGTAATAAAAGCAATATTTTTTCAATCAGATTTGCCTAGTATCTACCTGATAATTGATAAGTGGGCCGAATACAGATTATATGACTGTTAGTGCTCACTGGGTTTCTCTCCCACCTCTGGGTAACAATAGCTTGTAGCATCAGGTCACGTGACTATCGGTAATCTTGCCTCTTGTTCTTGTAGTATTATTAAAGGACAACAAAGGATAGCTGTGTTAACACTATGAGTGCCAGAAGGGTATGCAATGCATTGCTTACACCCTCTGGCACTCAAAGGGTTAAATAAACTAGAGCAGGGGTCTTGAAAGCTGGTCTTGTGTCTGCTGATAGTGTCTTCAACATAATAACTCCTTGAGAATAGCTGATATGATGCATGTATCCTGTTTTTGCCAAGGTCCTAAATTTATTTTTGACTAGATTTCTCACATAATCCAAAACCATCAGATTCTGAATATGGCCAGCAAAATATGTGCCTATTTTAGCCACTCCTACATTTCTCAAAATGCATTATATTCCATATATGAGAGTAACAACGTCACCCATCATCAGCTGAAAATGGAGGTCCCTACAAGGTGTAAAGCCATATTGTATATGCTAGAACATTGCAGGAGAAGAATAATTTAATTAACCAGTGTACAATGCAAAATGAAAGGCTTGGAGGAACATCTTTGTCACTTGGGCAATGGCAACCAATGTGTTGGGAGACTTAACTTTCTAAAAATGAATCAACATCTAACACCATCTGAGTGTCAGGTAGCAGACAAAACCACACATGACAGGGAAACCCACAACACATGTACTCTTAACAGCTTCACTGAGAATGACGTGGGATTTGAAGGGTTTCTATCATATACCACTGTTGGGATCACTGCTATGACCACTGATTAATGTTTGGTAATACTCTGAGAATAATGCAAGCTCAATGCAAATAATTGGTCTAGCTTTGAGACCAATGAATCATGATGATATATATACATCAATCTCACCACACTAGTCCACCACCACCATTCACATCTGCCACATTTAATGTAAGTTGTAACCTTTATTTTTTTAATTATCTCTTTAAAAATAACAGTTAGCAAACATAAGTTTACAGAAAGAAAAAAATCGAAAAATATTTGTTTACAGGAAGATAAGTAGTCAAAATAGTACAATAACGTTACACTTGGAAAAAATTGATTAGAGGCTTCAAACAAGGTTAGTTTTGGAAAAAAAATACATTTTCAGGCTTCAAGCTTTCCAAAAACAAGTCCTTAGAAAAATGTGTTTGTAGTCCTTAGGATTGCTAAAAACAAGCCCTGAGAAAACTGTGTTTGCTGGCCTTAGGCTTGCCAAAACAAGCCCTAAGAAAAATTGTATTCACTACTGGCTTTGATCCAGCAGCTTTAGATGGTTTTGGCAAATACCACTTGTGCATTTGCCTTTGCTGTAATTGCTGCCACTGAGTTGTCTAATTAGCGGTAAGATCAGACTGCTCCATGGGATTGGAAACATCAGTTCTGATATGAGAGGCGGTAGTACTATAATGCTTCTACGTGCCATTATTCCTAATGTTACTGAGGCAGCAGCAACACCATAAAAAGCCCCCACACCACTTCAGATACAACTAGAGAAAAGAAGCTGGCGAATTATGCTTCTCATACTGCACCTCTTTTAAAATCAAGGCTGTGTTGGAATAGTACTCTCTGAAGTGAGAGCAGGGAGGAACTATGCCTTTCATCAGCAAGTAAGCAACAGGTGCAACTGCAATCAAACACCTTCATAGTTAGATTAGCAATGTAAGACCATATCCACATGCACTGTGCAGTCACTGAAGACTGAACTATGCTTACCACAAGGGCAATATATTCTCCCACCTTGATTTCTGTGAGGGGAGAGGTGTAGAAGAATGGCCTTCTTCTCCAGAATCACCTTCACTGGCTCTGGAAGATTATACTGCTTCTTCTGCCTTAGCATCAGCACTAGAGCTAGGACCAGGATCACTGGTGGCAAGCGGAGCCTCTCATAGTTCCATATCACTACTTGAAGAACCCACGCCCATGAAGGCCACTGTGGTCTGTTTCACAGTAGAATGCTTATCATCATCCTTCTCCTGTGGCAGATGAACATCTGTCTCTAACAACTCAGCAACAGGATTTACAGCAGCAGCAGTAGTAAACTGCTGAGTATCACTGTTGGTGGTGACGGCGATGCCCATCCTCATTTTCATCTCTTCCTCCCTTTTGTTTATCACTTTATCACAAAAAAGCTCTCCTACTCTCCTCCACAACAGCTGCTCCACCATCACCCTCAATCTGATTACCACCAACAAACACCAATCTCTTTCTGCACTTTGGCGCTGTTAGGAGATGACAAGTGTGACAGAGGGCCCCTTCTGTCACACTTGTCATCTCCTCAGAAGTAGGCACACTGGCAGCAGTAAAAGCAGGCACAGACTACTGATGCTGATCATACTGCTAGCCAGTTCCGCGTTCTTCAAAATACTTCCCCAGAGGCATTGCCGGCTGGGGACTGGGAATCATTGGGTTAGGGATATGTGGGCTTCATTTATCGCTGGTGCTGCTGACTCCCTCCTCCACCTCTGTATCAGTAGCATCATCATTATCAGGGTACAACCAGCTTCTCCTGCTGGGAATAGTGCTAGCCAGAGCTTAACATTTTCACTTAATATTTTCACTTTTATTTTTATGTTTTTTTCTCTCTCTCTCTCACTCTCTCTCTGCCTGCTTCCAGTCTCTTTGTCACCTAAACTACACCATGCTAAATGGTGGTAAATTCTCGATTTTTATATATGGAGGAAAGACGTTTCTCTGCCACTGGAAACCATAGGTGGGAAATGGAACTGTTCTTGTAGGAGATATTCCTCCTAAAATGATACAGACCACAATATCTCTCATATTAAAAATTGGAAAGGATCCAACCACCCTGTCACATTATAGGCCGATATCATTAATTAATTTAGATATTAAAATATTTTTGAAAATTCTCGCAGAACGTCTGAAGTTAGTGATTTCTGATTTAATCCATGTAGATCAAGCAGGATTCATACAGGGCAGAGATTCATCTGATAATAGCCATAAATTAGTTAATTTATTAAATTGAAAGTTTGGAATATATATATATTTGAAAGGTGAATTTATTGTACAATGTTGTTCATAAAAAAAAAGTTTACAAGACCTGACCTTGAATATGTTGTGCAGTTTTGAGCACAAGCTCTGAAAAAGGAGATTACAGCAAAGAACAACAAAATTAATTGAAGGGGATGGAAGACTTTAAGTATGAAGCATGACTAGACAAACTTGGTTTATTACTATAGAGAAAGATGTCTAAGAGGGGATCTTGTTACACTGTGTAAATATAAGCAAGATCAGTACAAGAATATCTCTGGTGAGCTTTTCATTCCAGGGCCTGATCAAATAACTAAGGGCCATACCTTAGATTAGATTAGATTAGATTAGATTCGATTAGATTAGAGGAAAGGAGGTTCAACTTCAGCAGCAGAAGGATTTTTTTTACAGTAAGGTTTGTTAAATTGTGAAATTACTTGTTCAAGCATGTGGTAATGGCAGCTACAATAGATACATTTAAGAGAATATTAGCTGTATTTCTATCAGAAGGGAAGATACAGGGTTATACTGTGTGTTTGTGGGTAAAATGGAACATTTTAGAAAACACAGTAATACCCATTTTGGAGTCAGGAAGGCTTATATATTTCTTGTTTTCTCTGTCGTCTAATACAGGTTACTTGTTACTTTGGGTAGGCGATCAGCCCCTTTAAGTAGGCAGAAATAATTCTGGGAAGTGACTGCTGGGTGGAGCCTACTTCCTCTCCTTAGCTTGCAGCTAGCCAATTCCCTTCCAGTAAGATTTGTTCCTTGGTCAAGACACAAGGCAAGAGAACAGTTCTGCTTTAGTTTTAGTTTTTTATTATTTTCTGTTAGATATGGGATTCCAGCATTAGGCGGATTACCATCACTGACAATTCCCATAACCCAAATGTGGATAGCTCAGTTTAACAGGTGCTTTTGTGGACCTAAGCCCTGGGGGGAAAATCTTGGCTGCAAGTTCTTTCCCCAGGAGTTTCCCACTGAGGTTTCTTCTTGATATACGGTAATCTGAAGACAGAAGATCTGCTGAAAAAGGTGTGCACCCTTTGAGTGCTGTAGTCCACATGTCCCATGCTTCCCCTCCACACAGGGGTCTCATTTTCAGTTCCTATTACATACTCATGCATTCATTGGGTTTATCTGTATGTCTGTGGGGTGTTTGGAGGAAGTGTCTGTGGTAACTTAACGCTTTGGCTGCTGGTTTAGCATCTCTTGGGGGGTTGTGGGCACTTTCCCTACTGGAATCTGTGTTTATTGGGTCTACTGACTAGTTCTAGCGGGCTTTTGAGTGATTTTTCATTTTGGAATTCACACTGTGAAATTTGTGTTAGGCGCCATTAAGCTGCGCATTTACCGCATAGACCCCATTGCTCCATTTACTTCTATGGGACTTTACATTTTGGGACATATCTCGGCAACTGCTCAACGTAGCGAGGTCAGAGATGGCTCATTTGGTTGGTCTGCCCTTGCTCTGTTATCCGGTCAATGTTCTGGGCATGTTGGGGGACTCAGGGGGCTTTGGGAACTGTCGGGGTACTTTTTTAAGAGAACCTACAATTCCCATGAGTGCTTGCTTCGCTCGCTCTTTTTCTGATTGGCTCCTGCTGCGGCAGCTATTTTGTGCCTTCTCTGAATGAGTATCCTGCATAGGGTTTGGACTCTCCTTCTCTCCTCAGCACTTTAACCCTTCGCCTACCAGATAAGTCTAATTTAGTGTTTCTGGAGTGATTTTATTTATCATACACACTATTTTATATTTTGTGGGTGTTTCTGATACTTTGACTGTTTTACTCTGTTAGAATGTCTACTCCATTAGACCTTGGGGCTAGGGTTAAGACTACAGATACTGGGGTGTCTATGTCCCCCATTGCTTATTGCTCCACATGTCACTCAAGGTTACTTAGAGAATACTCAGGTCATATTTGCCCAGCATGTGCTGCTGCCCATGAATCCCCTGCAGGGGCCTCCAGCCATGCAATAGAGCCAGTTTGGATGCAAGAGTTTAAGGCTACTACCAGGGACCTCCGGTCCACCTTACAACTCCTTCCATCCACCTTGCAGGGGGTCTTCCACTCGTGGCAGGCCCCCACCCCTATCAGATCTTCCCTGCCTAAACCCCCGGGGGTACCTGATGTGTCTGATTCCTCTGAAGACGAATTATTGGTGGATTCTGATGATGAAGTCTGCTCTGCTGTCCCTTCCTCTCAGCTTTTTGGGGATCCATTTGAGGCTGATCCTGTCCCCTAGGCTGAGGGCCTGATCCTGCCTGTGTTGAACACCCTGAACATTCCTTTGGTGCAGGAGGTTTCTTCTGATCCCTCTGATGTGTTCCAGGAGCCTGTTAGGCCCCATACTTTTTCCACCTAACCCCACCCTTGACCGGTTGGTGTCTGAGGAGTGGAATTTTCCAGACAGGGAGCTGTCTGTCTCTAGGAAATTTGCTAAGCTTTATCCATTCTCTGAAGCGGATCTAGCTCAGTGGGTTCATCCTCCCAAAGTGGATGCCCCTGTCTCCAGGCTTTCTAAGTCCACTGGCTTGCCTGTGGCTGATGCATCTTCTCTGAAAGACTGGACTGACAAGAAGGTTGAGACTGCTCTCAAGGCTATTTTTGCAATGGCTGGTTCTTCCCTGCAACATGGGTGAATAGAGCTGTGGCTGTTTGGACTGAACAGCTCACTTCAGCTGTCCATCAGGGGGCTCCTACTACTGACATGTTGTGGCTTCTTGCCAACATCTCTGAGGCTCAGCATTATGTTTCTGCTGCCCTGTTTGAAACTGTGCGTATGGTCGCCAGGACATCAACTATGTCTGTGGTAGCCAGACGTGCTCTTTGGCTCAAGATCTGGTCTGCTGACACGGCCTCCATGAGGGCTCTCCTGTCCTTGCCCATTCAGGGCACCTCACTGTTTGGGCCTGATCTCAAGGATCTGATCAGTGAAGCCACTGGAGGGAGGAGTACTCACCTGCCAGTGTCCAGAGGAAGAAGGCGCCTGTCAAAAGGAATCAGCTTTTTTGTCCCTTTCAGGCTGACTTGTGCCAGGAGACCCAGGCGGTTCCTCAGGCTCAGTGCTCCTCATCCAAGCCTAAGCAGCAATGGAGGTCCAAGTCCTCCGCTAAGCCCAAGGTTTTCAAACCTTCTTCTGTATGACTCACCAGATCTGGGTCCCCACCCGCTGGTAGGTGGCCGCTTACTCCACTACCTCTCGGCCTGGGAGGCCTCTGTGGTGGACCCATGGGTTTTGCAGGTGGTGGTTTCGAGGTATAGGATGCCCTTCACCTTCCTTCCTACTTCTCGGATATTCTCTTCTTGCTCTCCTCTGGGTGCAGAAAAGTGCCGCCTTTTCGTGGGAGCCATTCAGGCCCTTCTGGACAAGGCAGTCTTTGAACCAGGAATGGGGGTTGGGGTTCTACTCCAACATCTTTGTGGTTTCCAAGAAGGATGGTGGCTGCCGTCACATTTTGGATTTGAAGGATCTCAACTCCATCATGGTCAGGTCCCAGTATCGCCAGGAGTCACTACACACGGTGATCGCTGCCATGTCCCCTGGGGAATTTCTGGCTTCGCTGGATCTTCAGTATGCTTATCTGCATATCACCATTCATCCAAAGAGTCTGCAATATCTTCGCTTTGCCAGCAACTGAGGGCATTTCCAGTTTTCAGCCCTCCCCTTTGGCCTGACCACAGCTCCTCAAGTCTTCAACAGAGTCTTGGGAGCATTGACTTCCGTCCTCCATCGGGATGGCATTAGAGTTATCCCGTACATGGACAACCTCCTTCTGAAGGCATCTTCTCCGGAACTCCTTCATTAGCAGGTGCAGGATTGCATTCATGCTCTGTCCCGTCACGGGTGGATCATCAATCTGGACAAGTCGGACCTTGTTCCATCACAGAGGATGCTGTTTCTGGAGCTCCTTTTCGATACCCAGAGAGGAATGGTGTTTCTCACGGACAAAGTGGCTCATCAGATAGCACTGAAGGTCCAAGCTGTCCTGTCTCAGGATCCGGTTCCAGCCAAGAAGCTATCATCCCTGGTGGGGAAGTTCATTTCCACCATAGAAGCGGTTCTGTTTGCCATAGCTCATACCAGGGAACTTCAGAGGTTTCTAATCCTGGCATGCAGGGGTCGAACGGATCTCCTGGAGAGGTCCCTATCTTTCCTTCTTCATGTGGAGCTGAGCCTCTTAATTAAGAGCAGCCAAATTAATTAAGGGAATGGATGGCTTGAAGTATGAAGAAAGTCTAGTGAAACTTGGTTTATTTATTTATCACTACAAATAGGAATGGGTGAAAAGTGGGAAAAATTTCATGAAAACTTTTTTTAACTTTTTCTGCAAAAGTTTTCTCCATTCCGCCTATTCAAAATGTTCTTCCTTTTTATCTATTTTAACAAATTTTTCACCTATTTTGACACATTTTTCGCCTATATTTCCTAGAGGTACAACATTTCCAACTGTAATATTACTTCTTCTAAGAACTGTAATTTAGAAATAAGTGGCTGAAAGTCAAAGTTGTGAGTCCTACAGCAACAAATGTCTTGAAAAATGTATTAACATGCAGAGTGCATTTGTCCTTTGCCCACAACACTAACTTCCTTCTTAAGTGACACTGACACATATTCATGATGACTTCAAGAGATTAAAAAAAAATACATCCTACATTGTGGCAGATGTGTATTGTAGGGGTGCTGGTGGGGGACTGAGTATGGTGTGATTTGTGTATGTATATCGTTTTTACTATTGTCATGTTTGCATCAAATCTCTATCCTCCTTCTCAGATTATTGACACACATTATTTGTCGCTCATAGCAGTGGTCCCAAGTTGGGTAGATGGTGGCAACCCTTCTTCATATACCTCCTCCACCTCCTCATCTGTACTGCTGTTAATATATTTGTCCTGGCTTCATCTGTCATGTGTGATTTCTGCTACCTGATACTCAGATGGTATGGGATGTTGGTTCATTTTTATGAATGTTAGTCTCCCAACATTGCTGCTTGATAGCCGTGTCCTGCAGTCAATGACAATATAACCAGCCACACTGAAAACCCTCTCAGACTCAATGCTTGCTGGAGAACAACTGAGGGTTTCCACTGCAAAATGTGTCAATGCTGGCCACACACACTGCTTTGTTTGCCAGTAGACCACGGGTTATTTTTTCTGCCTAAAATGTAGCTACAGTATCCTGCAGGTATGCAGAAACCATCTCACATGCAGTGTTCCTGTGTGTCAGTTACCAACCCATACTCAGGGAGCAAGTCCCAAAGAGATGTGCCGCCACCACCACCACTACCAATGTTGGGTTTTTGCTGCCCCTGCTGAGACCCATGAATTGACCTATCTTCCGAATCGGATATTCTGGTTGATGATGTAGCTGCTTCTGCTGGTTGAAATGCTTTGCTGCCTGGTAGGGACCTCCATTTTCAGCTGGTGATAGGGAAGGTTGTTACTCTCTTGTATGTAATATAGAGTGTTGCGTGCACTGTAGGAGTGACTAAAATGGGCACAGATCTTGCAGGCAATAGTAAGCATCTCTTTGAGGGTTTGGGATTCTGCCAGGAATCTTGTCACAACTAAATTTAGCACATGGGCAAAGCAGGGCACATGCACCCTACCACCTATTCTCAAAGCAGCGATTATGTCAGAGCCATTATCAGCAGACATAAAACCAGCTGTTAAGGAGCGGGGTACAAGCCATTCTCTACCACCTGCTCTAGCTTACTTAAAACATCTATAGCTTTGTGGGACTGTCTCTCAAAACTCTGCATGCACAGGGTGGCATGACAATGGTATGGGCTATCCTGCTGCTGCTGCCTTTTAATCACATTGCCACAACCAGAAGCACTAGTACTAACTTTCACCAGATGCTGTAAGCTAGTATTGTCCACTGTTTTTTCTGCGAGGGAAACCCAGTGAGCAGTCACAGTCATATAGTCTGTGCTCTGCCCACTTGTCCACATATCTGTTGTCAGGTGGATTTTCTTGCCATATGCACTTTTCAGCCCTTTTCCCACCACACTAACCACCTGCTTGTACAATTCAGGAACAACCATCCTGGAAGAATAACTGTGGCTTGGGATATTCCAGCTTGGAGCTACTCCTCTGCAGCAGGAGCCATAGATGTTATTTGGACTGAACTAACTGTTGGCGCACTCTTTGACACATAAATATCTTCACTACTTCACTGCAGCAGAAAAGGCACTCGTCATATCTAACATTGTGGATGTTAATAACCTGTTTTGCTGTTGTTGCTGCTGCTAGGTACTTAAAACAGGTGTGTGTGTGTGGCTGAGTGGGACTTGGACTTTGAAGAGGAGATGATGCTGATGATGACTGATAGAGTGACTGTGTGATTTTTGACATCTGTGCTTGTCCAGGGTCAGACTTTCCAATGGCTTTCTCAAGCAGTTTATAGACAGGCACATTACTCCTTAAAAGTGGTGTAAGATTCAGCCTTTGACTTTCTGCTAACCTTATAGCCATGCCATCATCCTCACTCTCAACTTCATCTGTATCTGAACAAGAGAAGAATGCTGAAGGGATATATTCTAGATCTGCATCATCATCAACAGTCATCATTAGGTCATCTTCAGCAGCAGAAGCATCACCTGACAGTTCTTGCCTACTACTACCCTTATATTCCTCTAAGCTTTTAGAGGTCTCAAACAATTTATTTTTACTTTTACTGTAACAAAGTTCACTACTACTTTGAGGACAGGTGTTTTGGTGCTTGTTTGTTCACTATCTGATGCAGCAGGCGGTTCAGCTTCTACACCTTCCTCTATTATATTATTGTCATTATCAACACTTGAATGTGACTTATTGTTGTCTTCAGTGTTCTTCTTTTATGGTTCTTTATTTGTACTGGCACTGGGGTGCTGGAAGATTTGCTGAGACCTTGACTAACATCATCCTCCCTTGTAGGAGAGGGATCATCATCATTGATTGCACACGCGGCAGCAACCACTGCTGCAGTCAGTTTTTGAACTACTACTTTACTCTCACGTCCCTGCAATGCTTCACCCTTCCCCCTCCCTCTAGCCCTTGTGCATTTGCTGGACATTACTCATCTATGGTATTTTTACTCTACGCTACACAACTGACGGACTACGATCTCTTACCTAAGCCCAGTCAGCTGTCTGTCACTATCACCTAATATATTTAGTTCTTTGTTATTCTTTATTCCTTTTTTTTATTTTATTTTTTGTTTTTTGAAAATCATTGTCATACAAACTGTTAGTACAAATCAAGATAAAACAAACTCAGTACGGAACAGTGACTTTACAATATCGATAAAAGTAGATGTAAATACAAATGGTAGTCACCAGGTAGACCAGCAGTTTACTTTTATGGGGAGGAAAGGTCCAACAATGTACGGACCAAATACTAAAGGAAAGGTAAAGGGAGGGGTGGGGGGAAGAGGGAAAAGGGAAGGGAGAGAAAAAAAATGGGGTGAGAGAGGAGTCCGTCCTGTAAGGTGAGGAAAGGAAGAGAGAAGAAGGTCAAGAATTATCAGAAAAGGATAAGGTAGGTTAAGACAAAGACATGTGGCCCCAAAAGACAGGGATCCCGCTCAAGGAGGATCAACATGGGGTCAACACCCACAGCCACACAGAGCATATAAAGGAACAGAAGAATGTATCACTACAGTCCCTCAGTCTCAACCGTCTCCCTGTTAAGCTTTCACATACCCCAGAGATCAGAATGAACAAGATTTGGGTGAGAGATGGTACTGTCCGGGATTTTCACATTTGTTCAGCTAAACAGCGGACTGCGTTAAGCATGTGTCTGATCAGAATCTGCAACAGTAGAGGGGTATTAGGGTTGGGAACACCCAGTACCAAAATCACTGGATCATGGGGAAGAGAGACTGTAGTTAGTTGGTATACTAGGACAAGTACCCGTCTCCAGAAGGCCTGGATAACTGGATTTGTCCACCAAATATGAAAAAGAATTCCCAATCCCTCACAGCCCCTCCAGCAGTATGATGGGATAGCAGGATTTTAGGAATGAAGCTGTACTGGGGTATAATACCACCGGAGCAGAATTTTACAGATGTTATCCTTGGCTGTGGCACATATGGAGGTCCGGGAGGCTGAATCCACGATCTCAGACCAAGTGTCCCCCGACAATTCCCTTCCAGGTCACCCTCCCACTGTACAGTATACTTATGTTTCCGAGATGGTTCTGGTCCTAAAAGTAGGTAGAGTCTGGAGATGGAACCCCTTGATAATGGAGAATGAATACATAGACGCTCAAATGCCGTTACGTTTGAAAAAACAGAAGTGAGGGACAGAGCTTGAAGAAAGTGCTTAATCTGGAGATAACAATCTTATACTTTTTATTTATTTTATTATTATTATTATTATTTTTTTTTTAATTTTCCACCCTGTTGTCTTATCACAGTCTGAACAAAAAAAAATGTATAATTAAAAAACAAAATCAACAACTTCTTTCCCCAGACTTCCCCATCCATCACAAAGACAATAACAGCAAGATCAGCAAGGAAATTAGCTGCCTGTGTCTTGCCAGTCAGTCACATGGAATTTTGAGGTATTTGGGGTCAATCTCTTTCCTCCCTTCTTCTCCTCAGAGTGACCCACCGAATCTCTTAATACAGAGAACAGATGTCCTACCTAAAAGATTCCCTATACTTCAATTCCCCTATCTTCTCTAGGTCAAACAATGTGTTGCTGTCTCCTTTCACAAACACAAAATGGCATGCTGTGAGAGCCTTGCACCCTTTTATATGGCTGTAGAAAAGTTTTGTGTGGTGGAGAAAAATATTTCTTCCCATTGATTTCAATGAACAGTGAGTAATGCGAAAAAAGTGGGAAAAGGTGGAAAATCAGCACTTTTTCCAGGAAATTATTTGCCAAATGGAAAGTGCCATTTTTCACTGATTTCAGTTTGAGGTGAAAATATTTGCCCATCCCTAAATACAAACATCTCTTTAGTGAGCTTTCCATCCAAGGCCTGATCAAAAAAACTAGGGACCACCCCTTAACATTGTAAGTAAGGAGTGTTCAACTTCAGCAGAGGAAGATTTTTTTTTTTAAATTGCGGAATTCCTTTCCAAGGATGTAGCAATGGCAGATACAGTGGATATAGTTAAGATATTATATACTGGGTTATTATGTGTATTGATAGGAAAAACAGGAACAGCTGGTAAACAGACTAATATGGATTCTGGGGTCAGGAAGGCTCATATCATTCTTGTTTTCTTCGTTATACTGTGGCAAAGGTTGGACTTGATGGACTTGTGTCTTTGTATCAACCTAGTTTACTTTTGAACTAAGTATAAGCAAAGCAGTTTATGAGGCCAATGTGCAATGTAAAAACGGAGAAATTCTGGAACATCTATCTGCACCATAGGGGACAGATACAAATTCCACAAAACCATTTGATTTTAAAGAGGATTTCAAGCACATGAATTCAGGAGGTCTCTAACGCACTGCAAAGCAATGTATTGGAGGCATCCTTTGTATTCTAGGGCATTAAAGTCTTCAGCTAAATCAGTACTAACTTTTATGCATCCCCTATGCAGAAGTTGATTTGCCTCAGTTCTGCTAAGTACATCAACCTCACTATGTATTGCTCCTTAAAGTTGTGTTTGTGTAATGATGTCTGCATAATCTAGTATAAAATAGTTGTACCAGTAAACTAAGGTCATGCTCTTTACCTTGTTATATTGGATTTACTTTAAAAATTTACAAAACTTATTATGCTGTAGGGTGTGTTAATATTTAGAAAACAAATGGATCCTGGAATTGGAAGGAAATTGAAAAGACTGTTTGGGGCCTTATGCTGAAAGCAAAATATGAGCAAATCTCAAGCATACCAGTTGGGTATGAACGTTTCCCAATTTCCCTGTGATCTAAATGGAAACATAAGAGGGAGTAATATCACTTGGAAAAATAACAATTATATATAATCTTCATTGCGTATTATAACACATTTTATAAGTGACACATTGAATACAGTAGATTAGAGCAATTAGGTCAGTAGATGATATTATTACTACCTCGGCACATATTACTCCATTCACATTATACAGCTCCTTCTCAATAAGTCAGAAATCAAAAGAGTTCCAAAGCTAGAACACATTAGCACAGACAGCAAAGTGAGTATATGCAGAGGCTAACCTACAGACATAGATGTTTGATTTATTGAAGTGCCCCTTTTGTTGTTTGTGTTCAAATTATTTAAATGTGGTTTTAATCCCCTAAATACTAAAGAAACCTCCTATGCAATGTGATTCAATATGGTGAAGACTTCTGTGGCATTCAAGAGATTAAATGTCACATTTAAATAAATGGAAATATTTACCCCCCCCCCACCCATGGTGCAATTTTTTAGGTCCAGAATTGCTTCTCTTTAACTTCATGTGTACAGCACTTTATGTATTTTTATTAGAATGCAGAATATGCAGATCAGAATGCAGATTCCTTTTATTATTTTATTCTTTATTATGAACTTGTATGATCTGAATGAATTCATACATCTATGCATTATTTCTAGGTACAAATTTTGATGTTTAGTAAAAAAAAAAAAAAAAAAAAGATCACTTTTACTTCATGGTCCTTTATATCTTTTTCCCAGTTTTTTCTATGTTTTTTCCCTCTCTTTCCATAAACGTCCCTCTGGGCATTCTTTGTACACCACCTGGTGAAAGATTTTATTAAACCCTTTTTGTTGAATAACCTTTTAATGCAACTTGAACGGATGTAATTTCTTATGGCAAATGCAGTCCCAAATTCCCTGTGGGAATTTTAGTTCTAAAAAGCTTTGGCTTTCCCCGCCCCTTCTTTACAATGGTATTGAAGTGTTATTCATTGGGTTAAATATCCTTCACTTAACAAAAATGAATTAAACATATTAATTTGAATTCATAATAATTTTTATTAGCATATACGCACAGCCAAGCCTAGTTACTGTTAATATATTTATATATGTATCTTTATTTATATAACGCCTTACATGTATACAGTGCTTTACAGAAACAGTGATGGCACACTACAAAAAAATACAGGACAGGAATAAGAGTATCATGAATCATTGAATTATTAGTGGGAGATGTTCAACCAAGTGAATCATACATTGGGAAGGGGACCATGCCTAAAGAACTTACAATCTTATTAGTAATCATAACAACATACAGAGGCAGTAGGAGAAGCATGCTATGTGCAGATAGAAGACATTAGTGAGAGAAATACATAATGACTTTCATGTAAATGTCAGTGTACACAAGGATGATATTTTTACTAATATGCTTCCTTGAGCATGTGGTTTTTAGGAGATGCTTGAAAGTAATGAGTGTGGATCATTAGTGAATAGTGATAGGGAGTACACTCCCAAGTTGAGGGCAGCAAGTGAGAATGATTCTATCAAGACATGACTAGTTTTTTAAGGAGAGAACAGAAAGAACCATTGAGAAGAGTGCAGGTGGTGGGAAAGGTTGTAGTGAGAGATAAGAGCAGAAATGAAAGAAGGTAATGAAGAAAAAAGAGACTTAAAGCAGAGGAGAATAATTTTGTAATAAATATGAGACCTTATAGGTAGCCAATAGAGGGATTTCAGGAGTAGATGGGAAGGAAGGTTTCAGAGAGCATGGGTAGTTATTCTTGCAGCTAGTCTAGAGATAATTAGGGCTTGAGAGAAAGATTTGTTTACTGACATAAAAAGGGAAGGGATGTATTCTAACAATATTTTTAAGGAAAAATCATCAGGATTTGGTGATACCTTGGACATGGGCAGGGGGGTGGGGGTGGAAAGGTCAGAGCAGAATCATGTATAACACCAAGGCACCATGCTTTGGTTATGGAGTGAATTGTGTAGTTGTCAACTGTGATGGAGAAAGCAGTTGGGGGAGTTTAAGAGGAAATACAACAAGTTTTCTCTTAGCCATGTTGAATTCAACCATGTTGAATTTAAGGGCAGTGGTCCATCCATGGTGAAATTGCCATGAAATACTGAGTAGCTTTAGACTGTACAGCTGGAGTGATGTCAGGGTAAGAGAGGTAGACCTGTGTGTCATCTGTATAGAGATAGTAATTAAAGCCAATTGAAAAAATAAAGTCACCAAGTGAGAGTATACAGGGAAAAGACTCATCCCTGGGGTACACTCAGTGACAGGTCATGGGAGTAAGAGAAAGTATTACCAAAAGAAACACTGAAAGTATGGTTCGAGAGATAGGACGCAATCCATTTTAGAGCTGTGTCATAGATGCCAGTGGTGTGTGTGTTATGTCCAGTATGAGTGTGTGATCAACAGTGTCAACGGTAGCAGAGAGGTCAAGTAGGATTAGTATACTTTAATGGCCTTTGTCTTTTTCTGTGTGTAGGTCAGTAGTAATTTTCATCACAGCTGTTTCTATTGAATAGTTGGAGTATAAACCTGACTGTAATGTCAAGAACAGAGTAATAATGGAGGAAGGGCACTAGACTTGAAAATACAGGTTGTTACAGAATCTTAGCTGAAAACGGAATGAGAGAAATTGCATTGGAAAATGAAAGACAGGTGGGGTCCAGGCATGGTTTTTGAGTATGTGTGTCTATTGCATGTTTACATGAAGAAGGAAAGGTTCCAGTATAAAGCCAGAAATTAAAGATATTAGTAAGACTGGGAACAGTAGTCTTGATGAAGTGAGAGGGTGTGAGATCCAGTGGGCAAGTAGTAATAATAACAGAGATAGTTCCTCTTCTGCAACAGGATTGAAGGAGTTGTGGCTCAAGGTAAACTAAGACTCAGAGTTGCAGGAGGAGAGAATGTGGAGAGTATGAATTGGTGAATACACTGTGCATTATCTTTAAAAAAGTCAGAAAAGGCCTAAGGTGTATTGGCAAATGCAGAGCAGTTTACAGCTGGGGCTTTGAGGAAAAAAATCAAAGATTTTAAAGAGATAATGTGGGTTAGATTTGTGATAGGTGATTGCTTAAAAAAGTAGTGTTGTTTAACCTGGGTGAGAGCTGTGCTAAAAGAATAGGATGGATTTATATTGGTGTAAGTTGGCAAAAGAATGACACTCGCAGCTTGACAACAGTGGTCTGGAATTCTGGAATTAATTTGTTTACCCATTCAGTTATATATAAAAGACAGTAAGGGTAGGGGAGAGACAGCGTATAGAGCATCTAAGTGTAGTATTGAGATTGGTTCATTACAAAGACAGTTCAATATAAAAATAAAATCAAATGAAATTAAAATAGAAACACAATATAAAGTATCCTTGGGTGGAGTAAAATTTACAGTATGCTACTAAAAGTAATATACATACAGTGATTGAGAAAATGCTGCTTCTCTAAAAAAAATTGTCAATCACTGTATGTACATTACTTTTAGCAGCATACTGTAAATTTTACTCCACCCAAGGATACTTTATATTGTGTTTCTATTTTAATTTAATTTGATTTTACAACTGTCTTTGTAATAAACCAATCTCAATACTACACTTAGATGATCTATGTGCTGTCTCTCCCCTACCCTTACTTTTTTGCATGATTGTGATCCAACGGACATTGTATTGCATTTTGTTCTGAGACTAGCAGCAAGGAGTGTGCTTAAGGAGGCTACATCAAACCAGACTGTTATATTTGGAAAGTTTATAGTACACTATACTATATTACATCTAGAAGAACTGCCACTTAAGAAACATTACATGCCTATGTAAGATACATAGAGACGTGAAGATATTAGGGTGGAACTTATCTCAAAAAAATGTTCCCATAAGAAACTTTTTTGATTTATTTAAAGGAACTGTCTATTTGCTGATAACTATTAGACCTCTAAAACACACTTACATCCACCATAGTGTACTAAAACTCTGAGTGGCTCAGTGTATCCACCTTTAGATATATATAAAAGACAAACAACAGGAAAATTTGAAACCGGCAAAAAGTGGACAATCAAATAATCCTAATCAAAGGTATGTTACATACAACTTTGTTGGATGGCAAAGGCAAAAGGGTTACTTGGATCAGTGCCACTAAAATAGAGTCCTTTCAGTCTCTCAGCTTCTCCTTTGGGTTCTCCACTCTTAGATTAGCCTGCCGCTGAATCCTGGTCTCCCTGTCACAAGACCCTTAAAGGCCAAACAGCTATACTGAAGAAAAGAGAATGAAAATAGCACAAAAGCACATCTACGAGCAATCCGTTTTTACACAGTACACTTAATCATTCAACCCCCACCCCATGTAGATGGGTACTCACAGGAACGAGAGGCTTCATCCAGCCTCTGGGAATATGCACATGTAATGCCGTTTACAGCCTGCCTATTGCTCACAATCTCCACACCTCCAGTATCCTTCCGATACCTCTCCAATATCCAGTATAATAGAAGTGGTAATTAAAGAGGAACACTACCTGGGTTATTTATTTGCCTATATTTATTGGTAGTTTATCTGCATAAACATTCTTTAAAAACAAACAGAGTGCCACCTTACACGTTTCGTCACAAATGTAACTTTGTCAGGGACCAGGGGGTGTGGCAGATGGACATGCAAATAAGCCCAGCTGCATCTTTACTGTGTTCATACTTAAGAGCAGCATAGTAGCTGCTTACTGGAATTTGGTGTTTCACGTGAATTGATATTCACCCATATGAAAAGCACTGTAATCAGCAGTACACCTGTCAGCAGGGACAACATAACCAGCACACCACAGCTGTGCTGGTATCAGTTGCATAGGTGTCTTATGAATGCTGCTCTTTAAGTCTGAATATATATGAACATTTTTTGCTATTTATTAGTGGGTGCTTCGCAGTATTGTTATCTCTTTGTGGTTGTACAGTGCATTGCTTACCTCACCTCTTAATAGAGGCTGGAGGTCACATTTCACAGGTACCTTACCGCTTCGTAGAGGCCGAAGGTTACCTAAGATTCATACTTTACCTATTCATAGAGGCCGCAAGTCACCCCAGTTACATACCCTAACCCTTTGCAGCGGTCTCAGATTGCCCCACCTCTTCCCTGAGGCAGCTGGTCGCTCTGTCACTTCCCTAGAACTATATTCAAATCCTTCTGCTATGCTTCGCAAAGACCTTACAGACTTAGCCAAGAAATGTCATCTTTGCTCAAGTTCAATAAACATTTGAATCAAACTGTCATTTGCCTCTATTCAGGCCTACCACATTGATCTTCACCAGAGCTTCCGATAAGGTCAGGGCTAAGGCACATCTCTCCACATATCATTCGCTGGAAGCCCAGACCACAAATAGAAGGCTGGGCCTGCATTTGTGGGAGGGGCTGCAAGCCTTAAATACCGGCTGCAGCCTCTCCCACGGGGTGCATCATCGTGCCCCCTCCCTCCATCACCCCTCTTTTTCATATTATTAACCTGGGTGGCCCTCTATTCAGGCCTACCACGTCGATCTTTACCTGAGCTTCCGGTAAGCTCAGCGTTATGGCATACTTCTCCATACATCAGTCTCTGGAAGCGCAGACCCCAATAAAAAAATGAATACTAAATACAATTAAAAAAAACTCCATAAGACATGGTATAAAAGGGGTCTGAGGAGGGTGCCTGTGTTGGTGGTTGGAGTCTGGGGAATGAATCAGTTGAGCAGGGAATTTGTTTTAGGTGGTTTCTTGACTGGTATTGGGGGGACAGTTAAAAATGAATAAACAAAAAAGAAATTTCTATGTAATGTGATAGAGACAGGGACCTCCTGACTTAAGCTGCCACTGGGGTAGACTGATACTTGACATGACAGAGTATTTTGTAGAGGATGATGTGTAAGATTTGTTGTTAGAGGCCCAAGCACTGAGGAAACATTGATTTGTAGGACTTAGGCTTGTTAGAAACAAACCCCCAAAAAAGGCAGTAGCAGCACAATAAGTCACCCCCAGTATATGTGGAGAAACGAAGAAGTTGGCCAATAATTCTTCTCCACCTGCCCTTCCTCCAAAATCATGGGTGTGGTGTTACTAGAATGGAAATGTTTCCCTTGAGATCAGGAACTGTGGCTGTCATCAGCAACTGCAATGTGAACATTGTGTGTGGTAAATAACATCTGGGGGCACAACTGTATCCAAACACCATGACATCAGAAACCAAGTGTACTATACTCCTTGTCCACACTATGCTAAGGACACATGACAACTTGCTGACAGTTTAATAGTAATGATGAACCCTCCCTTCCACCAGCTTAGCATATTCTGTGGGATGGAATCTCCTCAGATGCCGCTTGATGCCCTGCTTGCGATTCTTCTCCAGCACACTGCCATGTGTGGTCAGTGCACTACACAGTATGCAATGGGTGGACACAAACTGCCACATCCTAACATCTACAGAGTGGCTGTCATTTGGCGGGGGAGGTAATGATGAATGAGGTGGATTTGAAGAAGATGTAGTTACCCTAGGGGAAGAAGGTGATGGCGAGGTAGTTTTTTTGCTCGTCATTGAACTACCAGCCTCTCCCTGGCTTTCTCTATTCTTCTGCCTTCTCAGCCTTGCCTCTTGTTACCTTGCTAGAGAGTCACGGGGTACAGCAACAGCAGTGCTCAGTTTCTGTGGTGGGTGCTTGGCTTTAACATGTTTGACATAAATGTCATGGTGTCTGTGTGTCATGTGTGTTATCAAGGCGATTGTACCAAGGTGTGTTCCCTCTTTTCCCCTTCTCACTGATTTGTCACAGTGCCGGTGGTCCCAGAACAAGTGCTTCATGGGATAGGGAACAGGTGGAGAAGAATGGCCTCTTTTTTCTTCTACTTCTCCACATTTCTCTTCACTAGCTGGAGCAGAGAATGATGTTGGCACTGTTGCTGCAACTGCCTCAGAAACAGCACTGCAACCAGGATCAGGAGTATTTCTGCTGCTGGCAAGAGGAACCTGTCCTAGTCCCTCATCACTTGTTGACCCCATTCCTACTGTGTCCATGATGGTCTGTGGCACACTAGCCTGCTCCTCAGCATTCTGTTGCCCTTGCAGCTCAGCAGCAGCAGGAATTAGAGCAAATTCCAAAAGCTCATTGCTGGTGGTGGTGGTGGCGGTGGTGATGCCCAGCCTAATCCCTGTCATCAATGTCTCTTCCACCCCAGCTTCTCCACCATGATCATCACCACCACCACTATTCCCTATGTACTGCTGCTGCTTTATTACAGACCTCTCACTGCTGGTTGGAGGAGGTGATGAGAAATCTGACAGAGGGTCCCCTAATGTCACACTTGCCATTTCTTGGTGATGTGAAGAAGGCAGACTGAGAACACTAGAAGCAGGTAGAGGCAGCTGATCTGTGCTCCTGGTGGTGGTGGTATTATTACTGTGTCTGCTATCCGCCACAAGTTCTGGCTTCTTTAGGATCATGTTTCACCTGGACAAAGCTGTGGGGGAAGGGCAAGGGGAATGGTGTGGGCTCCCTTGACCACTAGTCTGGACGCTCTCAATTGCTTCCCCTACCACTCTTCTAACACTAGTCCCACCGGCTGCTTCAGCAATGGTGTTAGCAGTAGCAGGGGCAGCATGTCTCACAGCAGGCACAGCACTAGAGGCAGCACTGGCAGCAGGCACAGCACTGGTGGCAGCAGAGGCAGTACATCTGACATCAGGCACAGCACTGGTGGCAGCAGGTTCAGCACTGGCAGCAGGCACAGCACTGGTGGCAGCAGGTTCAGCACTGGCAGCAGGCACAGCACTGATGGCAGTACGTCTGACAGCAGGCACAGTACTGGTTGCTGCTGGTTCAGCACTGGCTGCAGGCACAGCACTAGTGACGGCAGGGGCAGTGTTAGATGTTAGATGTGTTAGAATAGGTGAAAATTTTTCTGGAATAGGCGAAAAGGTGGAAAATTTTTCATTGGAGAAAAGGAGAAAACTTTTGCGGAAAAAAAAAATCATTCATTTTTCACAAATAATCATGCAGGAAATGTTTCTCACTCTTCACCCACCCCTAAGTATAATGTGCTCAAAAATATTTCTTCCCTATGTATCGATAAACAGTGGAACTATGTTAGCAGTAGAAAAAGCAAGAGAGTAGGGAGTATGCAACGTAGTGCAAAGCAGTGTGTTGAGTACCCTTCTGGCACTGAAATGGTTAATTGGCTAACTGAGTAGCTTTAGGTTGCAAGCTTTAACTCCTTAAGGAACCATGATGGTCCTGGCACATCAAGGGTCCAACATGCGCTAAGGACCCATGATGTGCCAGGACTGTCATGGATTTCAGGGCTCCCCATGTGCCTGCACTCCATTTGGGAAGCCCTGAACTGGATTGGGCAAAAAAAAAATGGTCTGTAGTCCCTAAGTGCTGGCCTCGTGCGGGCGAGGTCAGTCCTTAAGGGATTAAAGACAGCTAAGGTTTTTTCTATGCCTGAATTGCCTAGAAAGCATGCATCCTAAACCTAGTCATTTAGCCAAGGGGTACCATTTTAATACCAGTCTATAGCTTTCTCTATGTATGGTACATGTAAACTGTAAGCGATTTAACCTTAGGCAGGAAATAGTCTTTTAGTGCCTGCTACAGTATATGGCAATCTCATTCCTATCCGAGCCTCTCTAACCCTCACTTATATTTTTGGCATAATGTGTGTATGTGAGCAAAACTGGTGATTAATTGATTCAATATACACAGGCTGTCCTGTGTAAGGGTGTGGTCCCACAGTTTGTTCATTGTGTGTTGGTGATAGATTTGAGTGAAACTCCCATGGTTCATTTAATGACATACTTCATTAAAGTGCCCCAAATTCAGAATTCAGTGACCCATTTATGAAATAAGTTTTATGACAAAAAAAGAGAGAGGAGAGACAGAAAGTTCCCATCTAGTTCAAAACTCCTACAAAAAAGTTTGTGTGTGAAATATATTTTGGGCTTACAAAGCAGCAGACTTTGTAGTTGCAAACATACTTTATCTGATTAATTTAATGCCAATTTCCTCTTTATCTTGTTAGTACATTGCGAGAAATATGGCCCATTGAAAGGGAATGCCTCAAAAAAGCACCCAAATATTCCCATTGTCCTGTCCTTGGTGCAAGCAGTTTAAGGAACAGAATTTTCTGAGGCTCTTTTTTTTTTAAATACTATAAAATAGGTAGTGCATCAAAAATGTAAAGAAGTGTGTGTGTGCGCGCCTGTGTGTGTCCATATGAGTATGTGAATGTTTATGAGTATTTGATTGAATGTTGTGAATCTGTGTGTGTGTGTGTATGTGTGTATGTATGTGTGAATGAAGAAGTGTGTTTAAATGTTTGTGTGTGTGGTATTATTCTTTTAATTTTATGGGCCTTTGTGTGCTGCATTGGAATTCAAACTGACCCACTCTCTAAGTTTGGCACCCTATTTTAAGGACTGCCAAAATTGATAAAAATTGGTCCAGCAGATTTTGAATTCAAATGACTTGAAAAATATTCAATGTTTAAAAATTCAAGATGATCATATTTTTGTCAGACCTTCAGCAAAATCTGCTGGCCCAATTAACCCCAATGAACAGAGAGAGAGAGACTGTGGATTATAAGACCTTTTCTTGAAAGAGAGAGCAGATTTAGGAATATCACATAGTTACCTTTTTTAAACTATTGTTGTTTTTATTTGTTTTTTATGATTTTACCAATCATTTATATGCACTGGCTATCCAGTGTTGCATTTCAGGATATTCTATAGTATTTTATATACATTTTTATATTTTGTATTCAATTTTTTCAATAAAAGTATTTTTTCTTAATTTAACCTGCTACACTTAGACCTCTTGCATGGTGTTTTGTTTTTCTTCTTGCATGTGCTCTCCAACTCAAAGGAATTCTGGGATTTAAGCAGAAGAGAGTGTCAGTGAATCATACAGGGTTGACTGGCACTGTTACTAGCTGGAATCCATTTACCTTCTAGACCTGCAAGAGCACATCCTTTTTAATCATTTCATTCACTAACTGTCTAACTACCATTTCATCATTTGGTTCCAGAGGATCCATTTATCATTCATAATATCATCCATAATTATCATTTACATCATCTCAAACTGTATGTATTGACTCTTTTTTCCATTGATCATCATACTCAATCATCTTGGACTGTAGTCACTATTTACTTTTTTTTTTTTGTTTTATTTTTTTGGATTGTATGTGTTTACACATTAATCATTGATTACTATTATATCTTCACCTTTTAGTATTGTATTTCATTTTTATTATTGTGATTATTATTATTAGCTGTTATTCACACCACCACTCGGCTGTTTTTGGTGTATATTAGTCAGAGAGGGTAGTAGATTTAATAGTTATTATCCATTACATTAATCCTCCCTTTTATGACCTATGTCTTAAGCATTTTCCCAGTGAGTGCTATTTTCTGTCTTTTTCTGTTCGTTTGTCAGAAAAGTGACTAGTCAGGTAACACTTGGGCTGGACGGAACATAGAAGTGCGTGGCACACAGCCAGAAATATCACTGAGTTGTGCATGCAGCCCCATAGAATGCTACAGTTCTGTTTGAAAACCAGACCCCTGGGGCAGTTAGCAAATCTTGCAGTTCAGAGTCCATTGTGGGATCAATAGGAAAGAACTACAGTTGCCGGTCACTTTTGTGACCCTCGAACAGCTTTCTGCTGATCGGCTGGGGCTCAAAATGCAGCTACTGTGACATCTCTCCACTGAGAACTGAATTAGTCAGTTCCTAGCAGATAGAAAGGGCCATACTGTTATTCTCAGAAAGGTCCTCTTACAGGTCTTTTGCACAGGAGCATGCTGTAACAGCTGATTCAGTGTGGCTTCCAATGCAATTTTGTGGATCAAAATGGGTTAACAAAGAAAAAAGTGAAGCAAGCTGATTGATGCATCTCTGCACTTTCAGGAGATACAGGTTGTCATGAGACAAACCTCTCTGGACTCCTGCGGACAGGCTGGCAAAGTGCCTTATAAAATGGCACAATGGCTAAAATACCTCACCACTTGTGCCATTCCTTAACCCTTTGGTACACCACTCTGGTGACTGTGAAGTAGCCAGAGGCTGAATAAAGTCAAGTTGGCAACTTGCTTTATTGGATCATTGAACGTAGTTGGACATACCTTCCCTATCATATTGACAGATACAAGAAGAGGAGGTTGAGCAAACTTGGATAATCTCTTCATCCCATAGTAGAAGGAAGTCGAGGATCGACAATATCACCAAGTCAGAACCAGGCAGATGGCTTCATCCAGTAGTTGGAGGGAAGCAGAAGTCGAATACTATCACTGGAGAAGCTGCTTTGACCAGGGGTCAAAAGAGAAACACAGTCGACTGGTTAGGCAGGCTGTGTTTAACCGTATCAAGCAGGACACAGGTTCAGAGGCAGAATGCAGTTGGAAGGTCAGACAAGCAGGGTCATAGCCGAGGAGGAATCCAATGAATCAGATAGTCAGATAGCAAACCGGTGCATAGCAAAGGATCAGTCCAATGAAGCAGATAGTTGGATGACACACCAGGTCATAACAAACAATCAGTCCAAGGAGATAGACAGACGGATGGTCAGGGAAGCTGGGTCATAGCTGAGGATCAGGAACAGAAGTCAAACCAAAAGACAAAAGGAAATGCACAGGAGATAAACAACGGGATAACAATGAAGTACTAGCTCGATAATTGTGCACCTACTGCCATTAGGTGCCAGACTAAATCCTCCCAATAGCCAATGGGAACAAAGGTAACGAAAACTAATAGAAGTCGAAATGCAAGGTGGAAATGTGACAAGTGAGAATGTGACAAACATTTTTGCTTTCCTGTTGTAGCTCTTCAATGTGTTCTTACAGTTCTTCAGGACTACTGGCAAAGAGTATGATATTGTCCGCAAAACGTAAGAGACATAGGTATTCTCCATTGATCTTAACTTCTTTTTTGTCCCAATTTAATTTGTTGGAAATTTGAAAGAGAAAATAGTTTGGGGGAGATTGTATCTCCTTGTAGGATACCTTTTTCTATGTTGATCTGGACTTTATTATTGTTGACCTGTATTAAAGCGGTTTCACTTTCATATATTGATTGAAGGATGTTGATGTAAGCTCTGTCTGTTCTTTGGTTGATCAGGGCATTGATCATTACTGTCTTGTACACTGGGTCAAAGATCTTTCAAAGTCAATGAAGGCTAAGCACAATGGACGGTTGTATTCATTATGCTGCTCTGTAACTTATTGCACTGTCTTGATATCGTCCATTGTACTGAAACAACTCCTGAAGCTTGCTTGTTCTTTAGGTTGTGCTGCGTTAAGTATTGTGTCCAATTTTCTTGAAAGTACCTTTGTGAAAACTTTGCAGACAACTGTCCTTTCTATAAAAATTTGCAAGTGAAAAATAAAATACTTTTTTCCCCTTTTGCATGCTTCTGCATTTCTGGGACAAAATAAGTAGGAAAGAAACAAGGAACAATATAATACTACATATTTCTGAAATGGACACAGAATTCCAATTCCAATTCCAACAGAATGTTGTCTTTCTGGTAGAAAAATGTACTCCTATACTATAGCAGGGGGAAATGAGTTTTGGTATCTCCTTGAAAAGCCATGACTTCAACAAAGCAAGGCCATCCCTAAAGAGCCATCAGCATTTCACACATCACAACCTTGGTTTCAGCCAGTGGAGTTTTTATGTTTTTGATGTTTGATCAGTATTTGTCTACATTGTGATTTCGGAGGAAAATGTAGCATGCATAGCTCTTCTAAGCCAGGAAAAACAATGGCTAGAGGGTAGACTTGTGCACGTCAAATATTTTCAGTAAAATTCGATGTCAGACAATTTTTTTTTTTCATTCGTTCACTCCTTAATTCGGATCCAACCTGTTCGACTCGGACGAAAGTCGGCGACAGTCCGAATTATTCGGCGACTTAAAAATATCTTTAAAAATACACTAAAAATTGAAAATTAAATGAATGGAACCATTTCCAGGGTCTAAATGAAGATGGTGGAACAGGGTAAGGTGGGCATTTAGCCTTATGGTACTGTGGATGAAGTATCTAAAGTATAGATGTAGCAATCAGGCACTCTGTCTGCCTACACAATATACATACACAACTGTGAGACTGGCTGATGTGTCACTCTGAAAATTATTCAGATTCCTCATGTTAAGTTTAATGTTTAAAGTGGATGTATCACCTATGCACAACATCCTCTAAATAGTTATGTGACACATTCAATAGCATTAAAACATTATTATTATTTTATTTTAAGCTTCCGTTTGGTTTAAATGTAACTTATAAAAGTCTGGGCTGCAGCCACTTCCGTATAGACTGCAGCCCGACGCTCTGCCTCAGCTCTCCTCCTTCCTCCGATGACGGAGGCTTCTGTCAGTAAGCTGGAGCAGTCTCATTGGCTAGATATCGATCTCTGCCAATGAGATCGCTCCACTTTACTGACAGACGCCTCTGTCATCGGAGGAGGGAGGGGAGCAGAGGCAGAGCTCTGTAACCGTGGAGAACCGCAGAGAGCTGCAATCTCCCGGAAGTGGCTGTAGCATATAATTTTATAAGATACATTTAAACCAAACAGAAGCTTAAAAAATAATAATAATAAGGTTTTAATGCTATTGGATGTGTCACCTAACTATTTAGGGGATGTTGTGCATAGGTGATACATCCACTTTAAAACAGAAACAGAGGCGACTTTCCCTTTTGGACGCAATAAGGAACTAGACCTGCCTATAGAACTGTGAGACTGGCTGAAGTGTCACTCTGAAAATTATTCAAACAAATCCCTACTATTATTTTTAATATTTTACACAGGAACAAAGGTGACTTTCCCTTGCAGTGGTAATAAGGTACCAGGCCTGCCTGTAGAACTGTAAGACTGGCTGATGTGTCACTCTGAAAATTATTCAAATTCCTTCTAGTTTAATATTTGTAATATTTAACACAGGAACACAGGTGACTCCCTTGCGGTGGTAAAAAGGTACCAGGCCTGCCTATAGAACTGGGAGACTGGCTGATGTGTCACTCTGAAAATTAGTCAAACAAATTCCTAATAGTTTAATATTTTTAATATTTAACACAGGAACACAGGTGACTCCCTTGCGGTGGTTATAAGGTACCAGGCTTGCCTGCAGAACTGTGAGACTGGTTGATGTGTCACTCTGAAAATTATTCAAACAAATCCCTAATATTAATTTTAATATTTAACACAGAAACAAAGGTGACTTTCCCTTGTAGTGGTAATAAGGTACCATGCCTGCCTGCAGAACTGTGAGACTGGCTGATGTGTCACTCTGAAAATTATTCAAACAAATCGCTAATATTTTGAACTAGTTGAACAGCCCGTTACACGGGCCACAGTGCCTCTGGCAGTCGTTCGCGGGGCAGTCCGGAGCGCCCAGCTCTGTATCAGCCGCGGCGCGGGCAGTCTCTACTGAGCATGACTGCAGCTCGCGCAGCAGTGTCTACTGCGCATGTCCGGCATTATACACGATTTAGCAAATTATTATATAGGATTTTTTGCACAGGAACAAAGATGACTCTCCCTTGCAGTGGCAATAAGGCACTAATGTTGCCTGCCTGCCTATGCCTAATGCTAACTGCCTGCCTACACAACAACTGGACACTCTGTATCTCCTTCTTCTCTCTCTGAGCTCCAACAACAATATGAGGAAATGCAGGCTGTCTGCCTGGGTGTCTGTGTCATTAGTTCAACCCCAATCATGAAACGAAGAAGCCAATTGGAATAGAGACAAAGCAGGAAAGTAACGCATGAAACAGAGAAGCTAATTGGACTAGAGACATGGAGGGAAAGTATGGAGGGAAAGTAATCGAGCGTGGGTAGTAGTCGCCAAATTTCTGAAAGTTTCAACGACATTCGGACCAGGGCTAGTCGGATTCATATTTTTTTGGGGTGAACGACCCTTGCCTGTCGGAAGGTCCGAATGTCACCGAATTACCCCTTTTTCGTTCAGTTCCGAATGTCACCAAACAGAATCGCACAAGTCTACTAGAGGTTTTGGAGAAAATTAGCTGAGAAACATCTACTAACTCTCCAAAACTTCCTCCTGATTTCTTGCTGTGATTCTGTGCTGCGGTGTGCAGAAGTTTCTTTGATGGATCATTTGTTACACTTTGTCTTCTAGAAAAATAAAAAAAAACATCAACATGGTTTTATGAAGATTAGGTAATGTCAGGCTAATTTACTTGAATGTTACAAAAAAGGTAAGTAATAATTTGGACAAAGTTATTGCTGTCGCTGTACTATACTTGGATTTTTCAAAAAGCCTTTGCCTCACAATAGGTTACTGCTTCAGTTTGTGAGGTGATATTTGTGCATGGATAGAGAACTGGTTAACTGATAGATGCCAGAAGGTTGTAATGGAACCTTTTCAAGTTGGTCTAAAGTTGTAAGTGGATGCTACAGGGTTCAGTCCTGGGCCCAATACATTTTTACTTGTTTATTAATGATTAAAAGTGGGCATCGAAAGTAGTATGTCAGTCTTTGCTGATGACACTAAGTTGTGTGAGGAAATATATACAGAACAGTATTTTTTTCTCGGCCAAAATATTTGGATAAATGGAGTGAATAGGTAGAAAAGTGTCAGATGATGTTTAATATAGTTCAGGGCTGTACAAGTTCAGTCCTCAAGGGCCACCAACAGACCAGGGTTTAAGGATTTTCTTGATTAAGCACAGGTGAAATAGTAAAAATGAACGAGCCACTGATTAACTCACTTGTGCTTAATCAGGGAAACCCAGAAATCCTGACCTGTTGGTGGCCCTTGAGGACTGAATTTGGACAGTCCTAATATAGTTAAAGTTAAGATTATGCATTTAGCCTACAGAAATAAACATGCTACTGTTAGGGACCAAAACCAGACAGGACACAAAAATGTAAAATGTAATACACCTTTTTTAATGAAACAAAAACAGAAGGATGATCCAAGAGCATAAACCAACGAAACGCCAGGTCAGGAACCAAGACAGGTATTCAGCCAAGCCAGAGTCAGGGAACCAGAAGTCTGTGATGTCATGAACAAGCCAAGGGTCAGGAGCACAGAAGTCCACAATGTCAGGAACAAGACAAGGGCCTGGAACACAGCAAACAGTAGCCCAGGAAAATCCACAGCAGCCAGCAGCAACAGGTCAGCAAACAAACACAAGGACAATGGGGAAGTGAGCCAAGCTGCTATAAATACCCTGAGAGGGTTGGCTTCTTAGAGAAAGATTTAGGCGTCCTTACAAACAATAGACCACAACAGTGTGCAGTGTCACTCAGCCACTGCAAGAATGAATAGGAAATTAACATATATAAAAAGGGGTATAGATGCACTGGATTGGAGTATAATTCTACCTCTATATAAATCCTTGGTATGGCCTCATCTAGAATATGGAGTAAAGTTATAGGGCACCAGTTCTTAAAAAAATACATTATTGAACTGGAAACAGTGCAGAGACATGCATCAAGACTGATTAGAGGGATTAGAGGATCTGAATTATAAAGAAAGACTAGCCATACTGGGTTTGTTTACTTTAGAGAAGGGATGTCAAAGGGGTGATATGAGAACCATTTACAAATATATTCAAGGTCAATGAAAGAACTATTTACACAGAAAGCAGAGCAAAAAACAAGAGGTCATCCATTAAAACTAGAGGAAAGGCACTTTAGACTAAAACAAAGGAATGTTTTTTTTTATACAGTAATGTTACATCATGGAATTCTTGGCCTTGGGATTCTATGCTTTCAGATACTGTAGTTGCTTTAAAAAATGTAATTGATCAGGCGTGAATGAATTCACTGTCTCAGTATATTAGAATATGGCATGAATTGTTTTTTATTGACTGCTTGGTACTTATGTGTTTCACCCTTGTATCATGCATAGTATGGGTTCTCCCAGACGTTTGGACTGATATACCATTTTGTTTCTGTACTCTCTGTCCTTTATTAATGCTATGTTATAAATGCTTGTATATGTTTATGTACACTTTTCTGATGTACATGTAATTATTTCTTGTAATAAACTTTTTAAAATCTTAAAAAATGTAAAGGATACCTTTCTAGCTCAGAACAATACTGAGAGGTATATAAGTTGGCTTCACAGCAGATAGGATGTTGATCCAGGGAAATAGCCAACTACCATTTGGAGTCAGGAAGGTATTTTTTACCCACTTGGGGCTTGATTGGAAATGACATCCATGTTTTTTGTTTTTGCCTTACTCTGGATCAATAGGAGTGATATAGAATGGGCTGAACTTAAAGGATGCTTGTCTTTTTTCAGCCTCATCACCTATGTTACAGTGTTAAAATGTTCATGCAGTGATGATGATAATTTGCAGACCATTGGTTCTTGAGGTCATTCATCATTATGTTCACAGAGAAAATATTCCATGAGATCTTCATATGAAAAGCCTATTTCTAGATGTTAGGTACTTTCCCTCTTGGGTTATGATTTATAGCATCTGTTGGTTTTAGCAATATGAACTTACTTTTGAAATGTTATTTGGACAAATGATTTCCATGATTAAATCAACTTGATGATTCTGCCTTCACCTTCCCCATCCAGTTTGGAATTCAATCTACTACTAAGAATATTCTTTATAAGCTTTCAGCTCGTTGCCAATAATTTTTGAATGCCTTTGATAAAAATATAAGCAGATGTTCTTCCTCCACCACAGATATGTTTGACCCATTGATAGTTTGCCAAGCACGGTCTCTCCTCATGGCAGGAAATAGCCTCTTTCTAAACATAACACTATGGCTATATGAAACTGTGTATTGAAGAATCTAAGAAATACTGAAAAGTGTTTTTCAGCTACAAAATAACTGGTCAGTGATGCTCAACTAGAAATGAACCTTCAATAGAATAGGCAGGCTCTATAGGACTAGTGTCCTACCCATGGAGAAGTCTTTTTTAGCTCACTAGTGCCCTACACAGAGAGAAAATATCCTAAAGCACATAATACCTATCCTGCCAAAATGTCAGCCCAGGCAGAAACTGCCAGGCAACTCCTCTCTGAACAGGATAAACAGCCAACCCCAGACTTATGTTTTGCCCTTGGTAGGCCTTATCAGTGAGGTGAAGCTTATCTCTCTAAGCACAATGATCAAGGGGTCCATGGCTAGAATTACCTGTTACCCATAGGGTGACCAACCCTAAGGATAATTAGCATAAGCAGCACAGTGGCTCAGTGGTTAGCATTGTTGCCTTGCAGCGCTGGGGTCCTGGGTTCAAATCCCACTGTGTTTGCGTGGGTTTCCTCTGGGTACTCCGGTTTCCTCCCACACTCCAAAAAACATACTGATAGGTGAATTTAGATTGTGAGCCCCAATGGGGACAGGGACCAATATGAGTGTAAAGCGCTGCGTAATCTGTGTGCGCTATATAAATAAAGAATTATTATTATAAGCAAAAGAACTAGTCAGGGATGCTCAACTAGGAATGAGCCTGCCATAGAATATGCAAGCTCTATAGGATTGGTGTACTACCGAAAGTGCAGTCTCTTTTAGCTTACCAGTGCCTTACACAGAGAGAATATTTCTTAAAGCACCTCATACTGGTCCTGCCAAAATGGCAATCAAACCACAAAGTGCCAGGCAATTCATCTCTGAATAAGAGAAACAGTCAAACTCAGATGTTAGATTCAGCCTTATTGTGAGGTGTAGCTGATCTTTCTCTAGGTACTGTGAGCAAGGGGTGCATGGCTTGATTCTCCTGTTACCCTTTAGGTAACCAAGGGTAATTTGCATATGCAAAATAACTACTCAGTAACATTCAACTAGGAATGAGCCTCTATAGGAATTGTGTCATACCCAGGGAGCAGTCTCTTTTAGCTCACTAGTGCCTTACACAGAAATTAAATATCCTAAAGCAAATCATACTGATTATTCTGATCCTGCCAAAATGGCAGTTAGGCCATGAAGTGCCAGTCAATTCTTCTCTGAACAAGAGAAACAGCCAACTCCAGATTACATTTCAGCCTTTTTCGGGCCTCATCAGTATGATGTGCTTTGGTAGATTTTTCTCTCTGTCTAAGGCACTAGTCTATTAAAGAGACTGAACCCTGGGTAGGACACATTCCTACAGACCCTGCTCATTTATATGGCAGACTTGTTCCTAGATGAAGGCATCTAACTAGTTCTTTTGCAAAGTATTTTTCACCAGCAACATTGGTAAGCTTCTTTATGTAAACTAGAAATTGATCTGCAGGCTTTGCAAACACTTCTGTGCTTCGATAAGTTCACAATAAATAATTTTTACCCACCTTAAATTAGTTCTAACTTGTTCAGTGTTTAATGTGTTAGTAATGTCCCATAATAACGTGTTATATTTTTGTAGGGGATGACAAAAATAAGCTTTATGGTGCAAACCCTATCTCTCAAACCGCTATGGTTTGAGAGATATAAGCATTGAAAGTTCCCCCCCTCCCTCCCCTTCTCCTGATGTCAGCTGTAAAGCTGACAGAACGAGATCCATATCGGCTGACACGAGGTGGCTCTGCAGCAGAGCCGAAATTGCTTTATTGCAAAATAATTACTTCATTGGAAAGGTCTACAAAGTGTGCTTTCAAACAGGCACACTTTGTAGACCTTTCCAATGAAGTAATTCTTTTGCAATAATGCAATTTCGGCTCTGCTGCAGAGCCACAGGCTGATTCTTAGACTGGGATCTCCTGTTGTCAGCTAGACACTGACGTCAGGAGAAGGGGAGGGAGGGTTTGTACCATTAAGCTTATTTTTTCGTCCTCTACAAAACTATAACATGTTTTTATGGGACATTACTAACACTTTAAGAGTGGTTATCATCTTCAAAAAGCTTGATACACAGGCATTTATCACATGATCTGCCTTTAACCATTTGAATGCCAGCGAGGTAACCAACTTATTGCATTGCCATGCATTGGATACCTCTGTGTCTGAGAATACCCTTTCTACATTACTTTGTCTTTTAAAGAAGCCCAAAATTACAATTTGGTCCATTATTTCCTCATCAAGCCCTGAGATGGATCTAGCACAACAGTACACGATTTGCTTATCAATATTTTATTTCCAATTTCCAAATGTTGTGGTATTCATTTTGCACTCCTTAAAGAGGATATACCTAACCATTTTGTTTCTAAAAGTTTTTGTAGTCTTTGGAAAATTCAAAAAATATTTTACATGTATTCTTATCCTTGTGCACCCTTACCCTTCCAGGCCCTTTAGAATTAAGGGAAAGCCCCAGTAATGTGTGAGTGTGAGTTCTGTTTTATCAGGGGGAAAAATCCTGTTGAAAGCTGCACTCTAAGTTTGAGTTTATTTGGCAGCAGAGAACTTTTGTCCACAAAAATGTTAATGCTTCAATGAGGAATATTATATTCTTTTGTGATCATTACAAATGACAAAAACCTGAAGTACATTGAAGGAGCCAGAAGATTAAGAAATTACCGTTTTTTTAATTATACATGTCCTTATTAGAACAATTAAAAAAAACATTAAAGCAGCTAAGTGCACACTATATTCATGATATGTTAGATATTGAAATCATGTTAACATAGTTTTATATGCACATAATTAAACCTTCAAGCATTAGGACATAACTTCATTTAATGCAATATTTTTATTAATGTACACAAGTCTCTGGTTTCTTTTTTGTTTTTTTGTTTGTTTTTTGGGTGGATAGATATATTTTCTTTGGTCCCTCTATGGATAGATTTTGTTTATAAAGATGGTATAGAAGAAATTTAACTTCAGTGTTAGGTACTGCTTGTGTCTTTTTAGCTGCTTGTTTTAGAATTGATTGACCGTGTGAGAGACTCTTTGGAGAAAGCTTCAGTTTGAGTACTGTTTGCCTACCTTCTAATTAACAACATAACCAAAGTACATGCCCATCTGTTAACACATGGTCATAATTACTACAAAATGTCCATAGAAAAAGTCTCCAATCACGTTATCTTTATTCAAAAACAAAGACAGATCAAGTTTCTAACGCCAGATTTTCTAGCAGTTAATGCTTGGGAATATTGCACTCTCATACAGAAATACATGCACACATTCATTTGGGTTTGTTCTTGGTGTTGGTTACATGAGATCCAATTACCTTTGTATCTTCTGTCTTTCTCTCTATTATTTGGGTTGCTTAGCAAATAGCAAGCTATTAATTAAGCCATTTTAATTTTTAAATGAGTTGTAATCTCAAATGCATGTTGCTTACCTGTTATAGATTAATATGTATGACTTTAGCAATTATAACTTTAAAATGCATCAGGAGCTTTATATTTTATTGAAAATAAAATCTTTCCTTACAATTTACAGATTCAAATGATTCTTACAATAGGCCTAGAACTTTGTCGTCAGCAGACAATGAATCGTGCTAATATTAGTTTCCATTCCAAAGCAGTATGGTTTGCTCCAGAGAAACAATTCATGTACAGTACTCCTCGATATCTCATAAATGAATCCAGTTGTTTTTTTTATTGTGGTATGCCAAAAGTATTTACAAAGCATGATTCTTGCTTAATCCTGGTGACATAAAGTAGATCTCTAGATATTTTTTTTTCAAATGCTACCAGGCAAAAATATTATTGGTGCGCATCTATAATATATCAATATTAAATATGTAGTATATTAATTACCTCACATGGTTATATTATCCAAACTTTACAACCAGGGCAGTGGTCCCCAATCAGTGCAAACGCTAACCTTACTTTATTTTGTCTTGAAAGCTGAATTTGTCCTACTTTACACATTGTAATGGAGAGAGACTCTCACTTTATAGCATCTTAAAGATAATCAATATTGTACCTGAGGGGTGGGAGGGATGCAGGAATGAACACAAGCTGGTCAAATTTCCAAATATACAAATCCAGTCCAGGTTTTGGTATGGGGAGTACTCACTTATTAAGCAGAATGAATGAATATGTTTATTTATATAGTGCCACAAGTGTACGAAGTGCTTTACAATTTAAGGGTTTAAACAATACAGGGTTACAGGTGCTTTGTAGAGTGAAACATTGAGTGTGAGGTCCCTGTCCGAAAGCTCACAATCTAAAGAGTCTATGATGAATAATATATAGAACAGAAAAATAAACACTAAGGGGGGACAGGGCGGATTGTTGTCCTGGGCCCAGGTGAGAAAAGTCGACACAAAATCATCATGGTTGTGTTGTTATTAGAATATATATTTTTCCCTTGAGAACAGGAACTGTGGCTTCCATCAGCAACTGCAATGTGCACAGTGTGTGTGTGTGGTAAGTAACATCTGGGGGCATAACTGTATCCAAACACCATGACACCCAAAACCAAGTACTGCCGCTGTCACTGTACACCTTGTCCAGACCCCGCTAAGGACACATGACAACTTGCTGACAGTTTAATAGTAATGATGAACACTCCCTGCCAGAATCCTAGCATATTCTGTGGGATGGAATCTCCTCAGATGCCACCTGATGACCTGGTATCGATTCTTCTCTACCACACTGGCATGTGTGGTCAGTGCACCACACAGTGTGCAGAGATGAACTGCCATATCCTAACATTAACAGAGTGGCTATCATTTGTCAGGGGAGGTAACAATGAATGAGGTGGATTGGCAGGAGATGTACTTGTTACCATAGAGGAAGAAGGTGATGTTGATGGCGAGTTTGTTGTTTTGCTCGTCATGGAACGTCCAGTGTCTGTCTGGGTTTCTTTATTCTTCCTCCTCTTTGATCTCTAACTTTCTGGAGAGTCAAGGGGTAAAGTAAAAGCGGTGCTAGATTTCTGTAACGGGTGTTTGGCTTTAACATGTTTGGAGTAAATGTCATGGTGTCTGTGTTTCATGTGTGTTATCAGGGCGGTTGTGCCAAGGTGTGTTCCCTCCTTTCCCCTTCTCACTAACTTGTCACAAATTTTGCACTGTACCGTTGTTGATGACTGCACTGTGCTAGTCGGAAGAGAAAAATAGTCCCACACCCATGACTTCTGGGGGGGAGGGATAGAGAACAGGTGGAGAAGAATGGCCTCTTTCTTCTTGTCCTCCACATTCCCTTCATTTTCTGTGGCAGAGGATAATGTTGCTGCTGTTGCTGCTAATGCCTCAGATTTAGCACTGCAACTAGGATCAGGAGGAGTATTGCTACTGCTGGCAAGTGTAACCTGTCCTAGTCCCACATTAATTGTTGACCCCATTCCCACTGTGTCCATGGTGGTCTGTGGCACACTAGCCTGCTCCTCAGCACCCTGCTGCCTTTTCATCTCAGCAGCAGCAGAAGTTAGAGCAGTTGCAATTTCCGCTAATTTCAAAAGCTGACTGCTAGTGGTGGTGGTAATGCCCATATTCATCCCTGTCTCCCATTCCTTCTCAGTTTCTGCTAAAAAGACCATCAATGTCTCTTCCACCCCAGCTTCTCCAACTCCACCACCACTAGTCCCTAGGTACTGCTGCTCTATTCCAGACATCTCACTGCTGCTTGGAGGAGGTGACGAGCAATATGACAGAGGGTCTCTTGCTGTCACACATGGCATAATTTTCTCCTTCCCTCCCTGAGTACTACAATGAACACTAGCAGCAGGCAAAGTATCGGTGGCAGCAGGTTCAGCACTGGCAGCAGGTTTAGCACTTTCAGAAGATTCAGCACTAGTGGCAGCACATCTTACAGCAGGTACAACACTAGTGGCTGCAGGTACAGCAATGTTGGCACTGGAAGCAGGGGCAGCATGTCTTGCAGCAGGCACAGGCAGCTGACCTGTCCTGCTCTCACTAGTACTACCCTTTTCTCCCTTCCTTCCCATTCCCTTTTCTTCCTCCCTTCCCATTAAATTCCTCAAGATCCCTTGTGATTTAGGGGGACTGGACAGCATTAGTACAGTAGTAGTCCCTTCCTCCTCAGACTCAGTGGACACATAATGGTCCTTCCAGCTCCTCCATTGATTATTTTGTACCCTGCTCATAGTCATAGGAGTCACTATGAGCCTCTCCTGCCTCACTTTTTGCAAAATATCACAAGAGGACAGCATAGCACATCTATCTCGTTCTGTAGCTGCTTCTATTGTGTCTGCCTTCAGCTGAAAAATCACGTTTTTATAGTGGAAATGCAAAAACAACGTAAATCAATGGGCAGAAACTTTCTAGCCATTTAAAAAATGGCGAAAAATTTTGGCCAATGGGTGAAAAATGCCAACATTTTAACCGCTAGTTTTAAAGCGGATTTTCCCGTGAAAAGGTGGATAAAGGACATCCTCTCTCTCTCATTTTGAGGGGGTTAGATGGAACAGAGTAAAGTTTAGTAGACGAAAAGAGGATTGAAAACATGAAGTAAGGTTCACATGGGAACAAGTAAACCAAAGTCTTGGTGACTGTGCCATATCACTCATAGAGGCCCTATAAGATGTGTATATTGGTAGATGCCCTATTACAGGGCTGTGAGAGTGAACATGGGGTATATGCATCATGCCCAAAAGTGCAGTGCATGTGCCCCAATGCAACCTGCACCCTGGAGAGAGCATCTTGACAGACAAAATATTGGTATATACTAGAGCTCATATAAGACGTAATCGGTTTAACAGCCATAGTGCATAACAAGAGAGAGGAAAATAATTAAATTTCTATCTCAGCTTGCAGTGAGAACAGCCCATAAGAAACTGTCTGAGGCTCCTACATATAATGATGGCACACTAACCAAATAGGAGAGGAGCAAGTGCAGGCAAGGTGCTAGTGTGTAACCACAGATCACTTCTTCGTGGGGATATCAGCTATGGTATGGAATAAAAACTTGACCTCTGGCCCATCTAAGATAAGATACTAGAAGGGTTATTAACTGATAGTATTCAGAACTATGTGAAGACAAACAATATCATTAGTAGGAATCAGCATGGTTTCATGAAGAACAGATCATGTCAGACTAATTTACTTGCATTTTATGAAAGAGTGAGTAGTCATTTGGACAGGGGAATTGCTGTTGATGTAGTATACTTGGATTTTGCAAAAGCCTTTGACACAGTGCCTCACAACAGGTTACTACATAAATTAAAAGGCTTCGGTTTGGGTGGTGGTATCTGTACATGGATTGAGAACTGGTTAAATGATAGATGGCAGAGAGTTGTTGTAAATGGAACTTTTTCAAATTGGTCTAGGGTTATAAGTGGGGTACCGCAGGATTCAGTCCTGGGCCCAATGCTTTTTAATTTGTTTATTAATGATCTAGAAGTGGGAATTGAAAGTAGCATCTCAATCTTTGCTGATGACACTAAGCTATGTAAGGAAATACATACAGAGCTCTATGTTTTTTCCCTACAGAAGGATTTAGATAAACTAAGTGAATGGGCAGAAAAGTGGCAGATGTCATTTAATGTAGATAAATGTAAGGTTATGCATTTGGGTTGTAGAAACAAACTTGCTACATATACTCTAAATGGGAAACAACTTGGGAAATCCTCATTAGAGAAAGATTTAGGTGTACTGATAGACAATAGACTTCACAGCAGTGTGCAGAGTCACTCAGCTGCTGCAAGAGCAAATAGAGTACTAGCCTGCATAAAAAGAGGTGTAGAAGCAAGGGATGCTAATATTATCCTACCTCTGTATAAATCCTTGGTTAGGCCTCATCTAGAATATGGAGTACAATTTTGGGCGCCTGTTCTAAAAAAAGACATTACTGAACTGGAAAAGGTGCAGAGACGTGCAACAAAACTGATAAAGGGATTGGAGGATCTGAGTTACGAAGAGAGACTAGCCAAACTGGGTTTGTTTACATTAGAAAAGAGATGTCTAAGGGGTGATATGATTACCATTTACAAATACATTCAAGGCCAATACAAAGAACTATCCAATGAATTATTTATGCAAAGAGCTGAGCTAAGAACAAGAGGTCATCCATTAAGACTTGAGGAAAGGCGCTTTCGACTAAAACACAGGCAGGGATTCTTTACAGTAAGGGCGGTAAGGCTATGGAATTCTTTGCCTCGGGATGCTGTGCTTGCAGATAATGTAACTGCATTCAAAAAAGCAATGGATGCCTATCTAGCACAGAACAATATTGACAGTTATGACAGATGGCTTCAAAGCAAATAGGATATTGAGCCGGGGAACTATTTGACACACTCACACACACACACCTACATTGGAAATTGCTCCAGAGGGCTTTTTTGTTGCCTTCCTCTGGATCAACAGGGGTGTTATTGGCATGGGCTGGACTTGATGGACGCATGTCTTTTTTCAGCCTTATCTACTATGTTACTATCTACTATGTTACTATCTGAAGCAGTGCCTTTACCTCCACTAGCCTTTAACCTAGGAATGGTATGTCCAATCCTAATTATATCACTTTGCCTGTTCCATTGAGAAACCTGTCTATGGGTATCTGACTAACAAGTTATATCCCATAAGGTAGCTATTGGCTCCGTTATGTTTTGTATAAAACTGAAAAGGGGCGGGAGGGGCAAGTAAAACCAGCACTGTCTCTCAAAACAAGACACAAATTGTATTAATTAAGTAGAACTATAAACTGCCACAATTGCATGATGGGTTGGGGGAAGGAGTGGAGCAGTCATGGGGAACCTGGGGGAGTCCACAACCCCCAACCTGCACCTCACCAACCCCCAACCTCACCAAGCACCTCCCTTCCCAACTGAACCCTGTGAGGGGAGCAGATGCAACACTGCCAAACAAACCCCCAGAACAGAGGACAAGCACCCCCCACTCACAGAACAGTCCACTACTCCATGCAGGAGTGGCATAATTGAAGACTAAAACATGTTAATTTGTCAAAATGTTCAAAAGTTATAAGCATATAAAAATGTTGCATTCAAGTGCTTTAACTAAGGCTGTGCTACCACATAAAGTCGCACAACAAAAGGAACATGCACTTCCATATTCAATATTGGATACATTAGTAAAATCATCAAAAACTTTATTAAAACATGGCATTAAAATATAAGTACCTCTCACAATTTTCTGGTCGGTCTTGTAGTCCTTTGAGTGGAGAGACTCACAGTGCTGTAAAATTACATAGATCACTCCTAATAAATAATGTTATAAAACTAAGTAAACAATTTAAAAGTGTCCTCCCTATATTATTCATTGAAGCTTAACCAAACAGATTTTGTGACTAATTTTAGAGAATCATGTATTGTTTTCTCCTTCAAAACTTTAAAAAGCTTTAATCACAAAAGACAATTTTTCATAGAATAATGATTCTTCAATAGTTGAATGTCAGTATTACAAACTATGACACACAAGGTATACCAGCCAGGTTAGACTGGCCTAGACACCATCTGAAAGGCTCCACAGATATGTCCCTCTGTACAAACGGTATTTCTAACTTGTGTTTTGTCACTAATTACCATGAGATATATCATCTAGAAGCGTTCTTTCAGTTCCATGTCTTTATTATCTGGCTGCCATAGTTCTTTGTCTAACAATATGCTTTTCATTTAGACATGCCGAGATTGGTGATGGATTGTATTTACAAGAAGTGAATAGAGGACTCTAAAGTTGCAACAGTCAATTAGGCAACAAAATAGTTATTTTAAGCATTGTCTGTTTCTCCCTATCTAGTGACTATATCACTTCTTGTCTAGCAAGATTCTAGTTTACTCCTTCTTTTCCATTACCCTGACTAGCAACAAGGAACACACCTTGTTTGAACATCTTCTAATTAATGTTGACAGAGTTTTCCATCAGAAATCATTCTTTTTTGTTATTTCTTACTTATGCTTTCAAATGCCCAAGCCCAATAGGATGTCTTGACAGATGCTACTCAGTAACCAAAGGACCACCAGCACAGGTCATGCATTCCTTGTGCTCTGCTTACTATCATTTCACCATATCCATTGTAAAGCTCCTCCAAGAGTCAACATGTACTTAAGAGATCTCAAATCTCATTTCAGAGTACATGGAAATTAGCATTCTCCAAAGTGAAGCATCCATAACATTGTCTTTTCAGAGAGTATATTACACTGTTCAGGGTCAATTGATACAAAAAACACTAGTGAGTGTTGCTTTAACCCTTTGAGCGCTAGAAGGTGTCAGATGCATTACAGAGCAATGCATTGGGCACCCCTCTGGCACTCAAAGGGTTAAGCATTTCTTATGTATATTTTTTGCATTGAGATAACAATACATTTTAAAACATATATACATACAGTATTTAAAATGATTAATTGACAGGTATGATAATATCTTGATTTTACAGGAATGTGTAATAAGGTATGACACCTTTGTTGAAATGTAAATTTGTTTGTTATTGTATTGCACTGCATAAAAAACAGTCTGGTCACACTTGAACTGCCTCATTTATTAAGTTAACCCCTTAACTTCCAGTAACATGCCAGGACCTTCACACCTGTTCGTATGTTAAGGACCAGTTACGTTTCTGGCATGTCATGGAATTCTGGGATGGCAGCATGGCTACATGCTGCACTTCCATCCCAGAGTGCATCAGAAAAAAATAAGTGCTATGGTCCTCTAGAACCGCCCACCCCCGGATCATGTGGCCCTTAAGGGGTTATACACATTCTTGGATAGCTGCTCATTGAGACTGAAAATCAAGCTGTATTATATACATCACTGTTGGGCAATATGTGATCTAGGGGCCATATCTGCTCCTCAGAGTTTCTCACGTGGCCCCTAATGCGGTTTCGGGTATACTGCTAACAGTAGATTATTTCTCTTTTCTTCATCATATACATGTTTTATTCACCACAAATGGCATGCCTAACTACACACTACAATGTCCCTTCATGACTCTTGAGTCAGAATGAAAGAAAGCGGAACATTTACTATTTTATAAAAGCCATTATGTGCTATTTGTGATTGCCCATGTTTTGATGTAAGAAACCTCTTAACGCCTTGATACCGAATACCACATGCTCCTAAATTAACAGCTAAGTTAGCACATGCTCATAAATTAACAGCAAAGTTAGCCAGACGTATTAAAATGTGCGTTAATTGCTTTAATGAATTAGTCGCAATTGATAATCCTCTCACAAAATGGCACATTTTTGCCACACCCACTTTTTTAAACTCATTCAATAAATAATAAGCAAACATTCGCTAAAGAGAAAAAACGTGCAATTCAGTAACATTTTGGTGCTAATCATTTTGTCTTCAAAATGACACTGTAAATAATGATTATACACATTTATTGCATTCCGCCTTTGGTTCCTAGAAAGGCCTGCAATACAATGGGGCTTTCTCTAGAACCCAATGGGTAAATCAACCCTAGTATGGATTTCTTAACCATAGTTTGTGCTGTGTTGCTTTGTGGGACTCAAGGGCAAATATCAGACCTTTGGGTTGTATCTGGTTGACACGGTCTATACCTAGTAAAAAGTTTAAAAACCTTTTTGTTAATACAGTTATAGAGAATGCAAGCCATAAGTCGATGTACTGAGGGCCCACTTGCATTATACAGCAAGGCATGTCAGTTATTTAGGCATAACTAAGTGGACAATGTGGCATGTTTGTGAACTATGTAATCTGCATGATTAAAAAGAGGGAACTTTTTTATATACATATATTTTTGGACAGAGATAAGTTACTGACAATTTCAAGTTACAGACTTACAAATCTGAAAAACAATGACATTAGAGCAACATGACAATGTCCAAATTGCAAATCATCCATTGAGGTTTATACAAATTAATCTTCAGCCAGACCATTCTGGGTTTTCAAATAACATTGTTCTCTAACCCTACTCTTTCTAAAAGCTTTCTAACAGAACTCAAACAGCACCAACCCCCACCCCAATCTGTCCCCCAGACAGACCATGACCCCCTCCCCCCAACAACACTGAAGCTGTTGTATTATATTCATATAAAAACAGTTTACATCCATGAGTGGATTCCATCTTCCTTAGGGCAACCTATCTGTCTCAGGGGGTGAAATATCACTGACTCTGCCAACATTCAAAGATTCCAATAAAGTTCTGAGGGTATCCCCTATGTACCTAGACAAGTATATAGGGATATTCTGTATCAACAAATATATCCTGTCTGTCATCCAATTCATGGCCACCATCTTTCTTGACATGACAAGGAGTCCTCTAATTAGTGCTTTATCCACTGCCCAATCTACCTCATTCAGCATGATCGATAGAATGCAAAGCTTAGATGTTAAAGATAATGACTGTTCTAGGACTGTGAAGATGGTCTCCAAAATTTCAGTTAGTTGACATTCCCAAATGAGATGTATAAAGGTGCATTTGACTCCTTCATATCTCAGGTAGTTATCTCCCTGCAATTTCCTCATTGTAAAGAGTCTGACTGGTGTATTGTATGATCTATGTAGGATCTTTAGTTGTAGTAGTTTGTGTCTGGTTGTAGTCACAACCTGTAAAGGGCCAGCTTTAAGCATGTCCTACTCCCAGTTCTTTAGGATCCCTACATCCTCCTCCCCGTCTCCCCGTCTCCCTCCTCACCCCCATCTCCCTCTTCAGCCATTTATATATGAATGAAATTGGTTTCTTCGGCCATTTCAGACTCAGCTGCGACAGCAATGGGAATAATTAAATATCTGGACTGCAACCCTCTCACTGCACCTGCCGAGCATTCCTGAGACATAGGTATGAATTGAAAAGATTATACAAAATATGGAACTCGGAGTGCAACTGTTCAAATGAATTAGGAATATTATTTTGGTATTTGACCTAGTCTGCAGATTCCATGTTGGACCCAATTAGGACTGAATTCCAAGCATGGTAGATGCTTATCCCCACTTCACCCGATAGCAGAGTGTTCGGTTCTTTAGCTTTGTAACTGGTATCTGCTTGCATTCTAGTCCAAACCTCATGTAGAGCTTGGGACACCAGGGTTGTATTTATACTTACAGATGGTCCCGCCAATAATGTCTGTGACAAGTCATATCCCGGCCAGGGTAAAGCTTTGTCAATATTAATGAATTGATGAGTTGCTTGTGGTTCTATATATGCCAGTGCAAATTGTCCCTATGCTGCCACCATATAATAATTGTATACATTCGGAAGAGACATCCCACCATCGATTGCCTGTTTCACAAGTTATCAGTTTGATTCTTGGACATCCACCTCCCCAGAAGAATTGTGATTATTTCTATAACCATATAAGTATACGAATCATGGTATTTTGAAAAATATTTAAGAATTTGGGAAAAAACATTTTTTTTATAACATTAGATCTGCAAATTACGTTTAACAGGAGTTTAAGCCAGGCAAAAGCTTTCTTCAGAAATTGGTTGATAGCAGGGAAGACTATTCATTTGATTTCAATTTTGGGCAAAAATTAGACATTTATTCATTTATTTAACAATCCTCATCCTATAACCTAGGAAGTGAGAATATGAGGGTTTGATGCTGCTTATATTAAAGAAGCCCTCACCACACATGCACATGTATGGGTGGGACTAATGGGGTACGTCCTCACCCTACATCCCTGAATATGAAGGGAATGGAGTGAATCAGGACATCTTCCCCTGTTTTGGCCTGGATGGAGATCCATGAATGTTGTGACACATTTCTTACATTTTTATTATTATTATTATTATTATTATTATTGAATTATTTGATAATTATTTTAAAGATGTATATATGTTGTCAGGCAATCATGTTTTTTAAGCTCCATCACACACTAGGAGTATAATAAACATAGATGACCTGTTGCTATATTTGCTTCTTATGCTTCCAGCCATTGACTGTGGGATAAAAAAACAAAAAACAAAAAAATTGGAATTTCCAGCCAAGTTCAGAAAGGGAATTGTATTAATACCAAAAGCTATTAAACATCCCATTGGATAGTTGGATGACTTTTATTTGACTTATTTTGTATTTGCCCCACACAATACAGTTGGTTTACCCCAGAATTTCTCAGCTGTTTTAAAAATGTAGGGCCTTATAAGAACTTGCTATTTTTTTACTGTCTTTGCCTCATATGCCCATGATTATTCAGTACATCAACTCCACTTTGCCACACTTCTTTGGTGTTAATGTTTCAGGGAAGCTTAGGACATGTAACTTGTTTTAAAAATCTAGCTTCAATCTAATTCCAGAGTTACCAGCTACAACCAATTAAATTTAAAGGAGCAGTAAATTTTTTTATGAAAAAATATATTTTGTAGTGATTTTCCTATTGAGTAAAATAAGGGTACTCCCACTGTCAAGAGATTTATATTTCCAGAGTTATTACAATTTAAACCCATGTTTTTTTACATTAGCAGTGCCCTCTAGTGTTCAAATTCTAATTAGATTTCCTGTTAGATTCTAATGGAGAGCAAAGTCAGAAAAGTCAGTGACATACAGTTCTCCATAGAAAGTGACAGAAACTGCTTGTCACTTCCTGTCAGTTAGAACTAACAGGAAGTAAACCCAGTAAATTAACTTCCTTATTATTTGAACTGATATAAATTTTGACCAAAACATCTGACAGCAGTGGGAGTGACCTTGTTTTATTCAGCAGGAAATGCTCTAAAAAAAATATGTGCTTTCATAAAAAAAAAGTTTACTGCTCCTTTAAGGTATATTATATTTCATATGCTTTGGCATTTTATGGGAAGCAGTTATCACTGGACTCCTCACTTCAGAATTTGTCTTGAAACAATGGTTTATAGGTTTCCGGTCAGTACAGTAAAGTGAAAGCAACACTTTCATATAAAAACAACTTACATTTTAGCATTGACACTTTTTATTGCCCTCTTATGTATACATTGTGTTAAACACTTACTGCACTAAGCAATTTTCATAATTAGTGACAAAGTAATATCTCATAATACATTTTAGTATTGTTCCTCCTGACAGTTTGCAAGTACTTGCTCAGTA